>CM052884.1:91341441-91363036 GCA_028534135.1 Potos flavus
TTTTTTTTTAAAGAGAATATCCTTTAGAGATACATATTAAAATATTTACATATGAAGAGAAATGTTGTCTAGGATTTGCTTCAAAACAATGCAGACAGGGGTGTGAGCTGGGATATGGATGAGACAGGATTGGTCATGCTTTAAAAATTGTTGAAGCTGAGTGTTGGATACATAAGGTTCATTATATTGTTCTATTGTGTGTTTGAAAATTTCCAAATATAAAATTAAACCCTTTTATCTTTAAAAAAGCACAAAGATGGGTGTCTTGACAGAAGGCAGTCAGTATTTGCCTGCAGCCTGCAGTAGAGGGGTAGACTGACTACATGAGGGTACTTTTGGGGTGCTAGAAATAGTCTGTGTTTTGAACATGGTGGTGCTTACACAGGTGCATACATTTAAACTTATCAAACTGTTCATTTAAAATGGGTGCATTTTATTGAATGTGAGTTATACTGTAATCAAGTTGATTTAAAAACTGATTAAAAGTTGGTAAGGAGGGTTTTCACATGTTGTACACAGTGTCAAACAGTAATTTCCGAGGTTTGTTGCTACCTAGCCACTGCCAGACAGTGGGAATTACCTAACTCAGGCTACATTTCTATTTTTTCCCCCCACTTAAAATTAACTTTTATCATTCATACTTCTGATTTTGCTGTTGCATCTCTGATGGTCCCTTACAACCATAGAGTTGACTTGAATTTTGTGGTATGTTTGTTCGTGTGTCTGTCATCCAAATGGACATGCATTTTAATGCTAGAAGAAATAATGCTAGGAGGGACATCTAGCCATCTCCAGTGATAATTTACTGATCATTCATTTGGCTACATAATAGTCAAGAATTATAATAGGTGTACTAAATGTACACCTGAGTTGGGTTCTAATTTTGATTTTTCATCCAATCTACCAAGCAACAAAACCACTCTTCCAGTCAGCATTTATTGAATGTATTCTTTGTACCAACCACTGTGCTGAGTTCTGGGTTTATGAGGACGAATATGATACAGTTCTACCCACGAGATCTAATGCTCAGTGTAGGAAGATAGTTATGTATACATATAATCTCAGCAGTCTGATAAATGCCAGCAGTAAAGGTGGGTGCGAATTACAGTGTGGCCACATTTACACTCTGACATGGTGCCCTCCTTCCTCCCTCCTGGCTCCCTTCCTTGCCTGATGAGTCAGCCGACAGAATGACAGGCAGTTTGGGAAAGACAGTTGAAAGAGGAGGAACATTCCTTTGCCCTGTAAATTTGTTACTTTTTCTTTTAGTTCTCGAGTGCAGACTTTAATTTATCATATGATTCAGTTCATAGAACATTATATTGATATTATAAGACTATTCTCTTGTTTCACTATTTCTCACTTACTATTCTCATTTTCTGTCTTTTCTCCCATTCCCATCTTTTCTCATGTGTTTAATATTTTACTTTGGATATGTTTGTATCCCTCTATGGTATTTTTTGTAAATTTATGTAAATAGTGTTATGTCGTAATTCTCATTCTGATCCTTTTTATTTTTTTATGTTTTTAAAGATTGTATTTATTTATTTGACAGAGAGCACAAGCAGGGAGAGCAGCAGGCAGAGGGAGAGGGAGAAGCAGGCTCCCCGCTGAGCAAAGAGCCTCAGAGAGCCTATCCCAGGAACTTAGGATCATGACCTGAGCCGAAGGCAGATGCTTAACTGAGCCACCCAGGCGCCCCTCATTCTGATCCTTTAAAAAAAATTTTTTTTTTTTTTTTTTTTTTTTTTGAGAGAGAGAGTGCACCCACATGCAGGGTGGGTGGTGGGGCAGAGGGGGAGAGAGAATCTCAAGCAGGCTCCATGCCCAGCATGGAACCCAACACGGGCTCCATCTCACCCTCCTGAGATCATGAGCTGAGCCGAAATCAAGAGTCGGACACTTAAGTGACTGAGCCACCCAGGTACTGCTGTTCCATTTTTATTTAGCTCTCTTTTTTAAAGGTTTATTTATTTATTTTCTGAGAGAGAATGCATGCACACACATGCATGAGTGGGAGGGGCAGGGGGAGAGGAAGAGAGACTCTCAAGCAGACTCCACACTGAGCATGGAGCCTAATGTGGGGCTTGATCCCATTACCCAGAGACCAAGACCTGAGCCAAAACCAAGAGTGTGACCCTCAACTGACTGAGCCACCCAGGCTCCCCTGCTTAACTCTTTTTTTAAAGTTCTGTCCTTGTTGTTGTGTTTACATGTTACTTTTAGTTACTTCATTGTGTTTTATCACTAGTATCTACCACATTTTATTTATTTGTTTCTCTAGCGATGGATACCTAGTTTGTTCTTCTACTCATTGAACCACAAACAATGCTCTGATGAAAGTCCTCATATATTTCTTCTCAGGGACTTGTACAAAAGTTTTACTAGCTAAATACCAATAACTATAATGAATAGGTCACAGAGAATATTCACACATAATTTCACTGAGTATTGCGTGATTGCTCCCTTCATATTCCCACCACAAAATACAGCACTTAATATCTGTCTTTCAAACTTTTGTCAATTTGGTGGATGTAATGTGTTATCTTGTTTTTGTTTTTTTAAACCTATTTCTGTTTATTTTTTTTAAAGATTTATTTATTTATTAGACAGAGAGAGAGAGAGCACAAGCAGGGGGAGTGGCAGGCAGAGGGAGAAGCAAGCTCCCAGGACTCTGAGATCATGACCTGAGCTGAAGGCAGATGCTTAACCGACTGAGCCACCCAGGCGTCCCTGTGTTATCTTGTTTTGATTCATATTTCTTTTTTTTTTTTTAAGATTTTATTTATTTATTTGAGAGAGAGAAAGTGAGAGAGAGCATGAGAGGAGAGAAGGTCAGAGGGAGAAGCAGACTCCCTGTGGAGCTGGGAGCCCGATGTGGGACTCGATCCCGGGACTCCGGAATCATGACCTGAGCTGAAGGCAGTTGCTTAACCAACTGAGCCACCCAGGCACCCTTGATTCATATTTCTATGATTACTAGTAAGGATGAGGTCTCTGTATATATTAGTCTTTGGATTTTTCCTTTTATGAATGACCTGTTCATGTCCTTTTCCCATTTTTCCAGTGAAGTTTCTTGTATGCTCTGGATATTAATCCTAGGTCAGTTACAAATGTTGCCAGTGTCCTCTCCTGGCCTTCCCTCATCTGTTAACTTTGTGCATAATGCCTCTTATTCAACAGAAATCCTTCGTTTTGATATAGTCATTTCCCTCAGTGTTTCCAACTATAAAGATTTATGCTTTTTGACATCTTATTTTATTTTATTTTATTTATTTGTCAGAGATTGAGTATAAGTAGGGGAGCAGCAGGCAGAGGGAGAAGCAGGCTCCCCCCTGAGCAAGGAGCCCATTGAGAGATTCGATCCCAGGACTCTGGAATCATGATCTGAGCCAAAGGCAGGCGCTTAACTGACTGAGCCACCCAGGTGTCCTTTGATATCTTATTTAAGAGGTCTTTTCCCATCTTCAGGTTACTAAGAAATTACCCTAAAGTTTCTTCTAATTAGAAGAAACACATTAAGGGGCTCCTGGGTGGCTAGTCTGTTAAGCATCTGACTGTTGATTTCAGTTCAGGTCATGATCTCAGGATTGTGAGAGCAAGCCCTGCATTGGGCTCTGCACTCAACAAGGAGTCAGCTTGAGATTCTCCCTCTCCCTCTGCCCCTTCCCCACTAAAATAAAGAAATAAATCTTTAAAAAGAAGAAGAAGAAGAAACACATTAGGTTTTTAGATATCTCTTAAATTTATATCTCCAGTTTGATTTTTTCATTGATCTCTAAATTTCTGTACTTGCTGACTACCCGATAGCTCCATCTGAGTCTCTGATATCTCAAACTTAGCGTTGCTAAAACAGACCTCTTTATTTTATCCTTTTCCTATTAAAAAAAAAAAATCTCTTCCAGTCTTTATTCACCAGAGTAAAGGCACCACCACCAACCCTGTTGCTTAAGCCAAAACCTAAGTCATTGCTTCTTTCCTTTTTCATGGTCTCCACATCCAGTCCATCAGGAAGTGCTAGCCATTCTAACTCCAGAATATATATTAAAGCTGTCCCTGTCTTTTCAATGCTACCTGCTGCTACTATAAACCAAGTCACCATCATTGGTCCAGCAGTGGCCTTCCCACTGGCCTCTCTCCAATTCATTAGCAGCCAGAGTAACCTTTGACAAACACTAGTCAGAGCATGTCACCTGCTTAAAAAAAAAAAAAAAAACTGATCATTTCCAATCACAGAATAAAATGCTCTTTACCTTTATTTCAAGACCAGTATGATCTATCTCTGTGTATTTGTCTAACCTCGTCTCGTATTCTCTCCCTTATTATGCTCCAGCCAAATAGGTTTATTTTTTTGAAGATTGATTGGGGTGGGGGTAGAGGAAGAGCGAAAGAGAGTCTTAAGCAGACCTCCCCACTGAGCATGGAGCCCTGGAGCCCAACACAGGGCTTGATCCCACAA
The DNA here is from genome assembly GCA_028534135.1 of Potos flavus. NCBI lineage: Eukaryota > Metazoa > Chordata > Mammalia > Carnivora > Procyonidae > Potos > Potos flavus. Next base: position 91,345,901 of record CM052884.1, read on the forward strand.
CCCTGAGATCATGACCTGAACCAAAACCAAGAGTCGGACTCTGAACCAACTGTGTCACCCAGGTGCGTCAGGTCGATTTTTTGTTTCACCCGAGCCTCTTTCTCCCTCAGGGCATTTGCTTGCTGTTCTCTTACCCTGAATATTCTGCCCCTCGCTATTTGCATGGCTGGTTCTTGCCTTCCCATTCAGTTTTATATTGCTTCCTCAATATAGTCTTCCCTAACCACTCAGTCTGAATTAGGTCTCTCTCCCCTCCTGTCTGTGTCTCACTCTTTGATAGTCATTATTACTCTCTGATGTTGCTTGTTTATTCCATGTATTCACTGCAACACTCCCTCACCCCAGCTTCACGGCTAGCTTTTGAGAGTAGGGACCGGACTCTGGCTCATTCATGGTTGTATCTGTGTTTGCAACAGTGCTCCAGCATGTGGTGGCAGTTAGTAAATATATTTTGCTCTTTGTGGTTTTTTTTTCCCCAAAGATTTTATTTATTTATTAGAGAGAGTGAACAAGCAGGGGGAGTGGCAGACAGAGGGGGAGGGAGAAGCAGGATCCCTGCTGAGCAGAGAGCCAGATGTGGGTCTCGATCCGAGGACTCCGGGATCATAACCTGAGCCGAAGGCAGTTGCTTAACCGACGGAGCCACCCAGGTGCCCCAGTAAATATATTTTGAATGAATGAATGAAGACGATACGTCTCGCAGTGCAGAGTGGCCCATATACTCCTGGCTGGAGGAATTGCTTTTTGTTTCTCAGTGAGAGGAAGGCAGCTGTCATTTCAGACAGCCTTCGATTTTAATCTGGCTCTGCCCCTCACTGGTTTTGAGAACTTAGGTGAATCATTTATCTTTTCTATGTGTGTTTTGTCGTTTATGGAGTGGAGGTAATGACACATACTGATGTTTTGTGAGGAATAAATGAAATAACTTATGAAAATGTCTGGCAGACACCCTGGCAGGGTATGCCCCACCGGTCTCAGAACAAAGCTGCGCCCCCCCCCCCACAATTCTGAAAGCTCATTACCTCCTCATCTACTCCTACACACCAAGTGTCAATGTAAAAACCATATTTCTAACATTTTTGGTTTGGGTACGTAAATTTTAAGCCAGTATTACTAAAATTGCACAGACGAATAACCATTCTTATTCCCCTACAGGGACAGATAAAAGCAGCTATGACCAGGGATCTCCTCAAATGACAATTTGAGTGGCCCTCTGTGTAAAGTGAACTACTACTACGCCAGTTTGGTCTCCGTTTTTGTACTTATGCTTCTCTCCTTTCTGTGCTTCCCTCAGCCATCTCTCCTCTGTCTCCTGTTTGGCTTCTCTCGTGGCTGCTGGAGGCCTCGCTGTTGGCGGACACTTGCTAACCCTGGTACAGTCCTTAGAACAGCGAGTAAGGCTCACGGTTCATAATAGAGGCCAAGGGGTGTCTTAAATACTGCCTGCCAGCAGGTCTGCAGTGTGAGGGCCACACAAAGTAGCTTCTGAAGAAACAAATTTGCTCGTATGCATCGTCCAGGTTTAGATATTTAGCAGGCTTCTTTGTTAGATGTACCTTAAAACAATGCTTTCTGCTTTTTGAAAAAGTCATGAATCTATGCCTGATGGACAGACTGGACCAGTGAAACAGTTACACCGGTTATACTTTTCCTGGTTAAGGGTGATACTGAGCAAGACATTTGACTTCCTTCTTTTTCGATACCTGTGACATATAATATATACCCCATGTTTATTCCATTATATTTATTCCTAAGGTGTATATAAATTGTCACTGCTTCAGGTCTTTTATCTCTGCCCTAGCCTGAAATTCCTGTTGCCTTAATTCCCCTACACCACAGCCTGGGTCTGAGGGGCCTCAGCCATACTGTGTGCTGCCTTGACCATCCTGACTCCCTGCTGAGGCCAGAGTAGTGGGAACTCCATGAAGATATTTCTTCAGCTTTCCCTGGCCTGCCTTACTTCTCGATGCCAAATGACACTACTAGTCATTGTCCTTTCTGATTTGGATAAGCAAATATGGAAACAAATAGAAGATAACTAATTTTGTTTGTTTTTAATGGTTTTTTTTTCCCCTCCATTAACCAGTAAAAGCATTTCTAATGCTTTACGGTTTAGTATAATATTCCCAATTTGGAAATAGCCTATAAATATGAAAGTCCAGTTAGATTCTTCTCTCAATACCCTGACAATAGCAGAGTTGTCCTGGACTCATGGTGCCCCCTGATGGCCTGTACAGAAATTCGGTCACAGTGTCATCTTCCCCTTTCTCTTTCCTGGAGAATTCCCTCCTACCCCAGCCTTTATGTACTTTTATTCTGTCATGCATTTTCGGTAATTTTACTTGAGATAATCCTTCTTATCTCCTCTTTGGGCTCTTATTTCTTATCTTCTTTGTTCTCTACCTCAAAAGTATCTTATTTCTTCTCCCCACTCCTTTTTTTTCATTATACTTTTGAACTAAAAACTTTCCCCAATCATGGCTAAAAAGTATTTAGCAGTATGTCCTTATTAAGGCAAGAGGAAGCACTAAATTTTGAAGTGAAATTAGATACCTCAAAAAAGACTGTTGCCAACATCTAGAACTTTGAGATACGTTAAAAAGTTCTTTTCAGAATCTTTACAAATTTTTGTTAACCTTCTCAGTCTTTGTCTTAAAGATTAAAATTCCAGGTAAATAAAACAGTTCTTCAATTTTATTTCACTTTAAAAACTACAACTATTCCATTGGTATTATCTACTTGGAAAAAGGGCTGATGCTCAGTATCAGATACATTGTTGGGTTCAGTGTGCACTGATGGGCTGACTGAGGGACCCACCCTTCTCTTGGCTTTCCTTCCCTCCTGCTCTCCACATTCTTTTTTTTTTTTTTTTTTGCTCTCCACATTCTTAGTGCTGTTTCAAATTCTATCCAACTGACTTGTGAACTAGTTTCTGTAATATAGCCCATTTGTAAGTTGAGTTCTTTGTATCATTTATTTGTTTTTGCTCCTTAGCTCATAATAAGACTGTAGCGAAAGTGACATTGATACCGTAGCTCCCATGGGTTATGGGTTATGGGTTTTATACAAAAAAGAACCATACTACTGAGACTTAATACTTAACCCTTCAACACTAATTCAGTCTCTTTCAAAACTCTCCTTTTGTTTTCAATAATGGAGGAGCCTAGGGGAGGATAATGAGCGAAACAGTATTGTTCAACACCACTACCATGAAAAAACCCATAATACTCCCGAGTATAGGAATCATGATTCAAGAAATCATTCATATCCTCTTGCCCTCCCCCAAGAACACTGCACCTATAATAAAAAGTTACGAGTGGTGAATATCATGGTTTCCAGTCTTTTTGGAGTTTGATGCTCTTTTGGAGTATTTGATTTCATGCTCTTAACTTTTCCAGAGCCAATGTAATCTTTGGGATAGAACTGCATAATTTTAGAGTTTGACAGAACCTTAGTGATCACATAGTTTGGTTTCCCATCTAACGTGGTCCCTCCTTCCAAAAACTTCTTTTAAGTTGGCTGTTTAGCCTTGGCCTGAATCCGTTTATGGACTTTGCTAATTCTTAGAAAGTTCTTTTGTATGTTCAGCTGACATTTAACTCCTGGGAATTTCCACCCCTGATCCTGATTCAACCATTTATAGCAACAAATGACTCAATTTTTTTCAGTTACAAGAATGCCCTTCAGCTATTGGAGGACCGCTGTCAGTCCCGGCTAAACTTTCTTTTGGCTTGTTGGTCTTTTTTCTTTAATGATTTTGAGAGTTTTTCTTTCTTTTTTTTTTTTTTAAAGATTTTATTTATTTATTTGACAGAGAGAGAGATCACTAGGCAGAGAGGCAGGCAGAGAGAGAGGGGGAAGCAGGCTCCCTGCTGAGCAGAGAGCCCGATGCGGGGCTCGATCCCAGGACCCCGAGATCATGACCCGAGCTGAAGGCAGAGGCTTTAACCCACTGAGCCACCCAGGCACCCCGAGAGTTTTTCAACATTAAAGAAAATAGCTCTATGTCTTTGATATGAGTTGTCATTTTTCTTCGGGCTTTGTTTACAGTGGTGTTTACCATCCAGATTTTTCTTAATGTAGTAAAATTTATCAAAAATTTTTAATGGCCTCTGGATTGTATATGCTTTTGGATTTTGTTAATGCTTAGGAAAGCTTCACTCCACTCTGTTATTTCATAAATATTTTCTTCTAATATTTTAATGAATTTGTTTTTATGTTTAAATCTTTGATCCTTCCAGAATTTATTTTGATATAAGATGTGAGGTACCTATTCAGATTTATTTTTTTCCCAGTTAGCTACCCAGTTACTCCAATGCTATTTATTAAAGTATTCATTTTCTCCTGCTAATTTTAAATCACACTATATTAAATTTCTGACGTACTTGTGAGTATATTCCCAGGATTTTTCATATGTTTTGCTGCCAAGCAAACTATCACACATCCTATTCATTCATTATTCAATTTTTTTAGCCTAAATGCAAAACTTTTTATATACTTATCATAGTTAAATGTTCAGCCTGTCAAGATGGTTTGACTCTGTTACTTCGTGCACTAGCAACCTCTTGCCTTGTGCCACCTGCAAGTTAATAAGCATCTCTATCATGTACTTATCCAGGCCATTGATTAAAAGGGTGACAAAAATGTTGGCCAGTATCAGGCTGTCCTGTGGACATTGGTAGAGGGCCACTACTCACTCTTTCTTATATTAGGGATATAACATCATATGTTAGAAAGAGATTAGGGGGGCGCCTGGGTGGGTCAGTGGATTAAAGCCTCTGCCTTCGGCTCAGGTCATGATCTCAGGGTCCTGGGATCGAGCCCTGCATCGGGCTCTCTGCTCAGCAAGGAGGCTGCTTCCCGCCCCCCCCTCTGCCTGCCTCTCTGCCTACTTGTGATCTCTCTCTCTTTCTCTCTCTGTCAAATAAATAAATAAAATCTATAAAAAAAAGAGAGAGATTAGGATTTCAGTATCAGTTGCAAGATTTATTTGGGCATCCCTTCTCTTCATTGTTTCTCAAGCTGTAATGTGCATGGGAGTAACCTGAGGGTCTGTTAACATGCAGATTCTGATACAGTAGGTCTGGGATTCTGCATTTAACAAGTTTGTGAAGTGATACTGAAGCTTCTGATCTAGAACACAAAACATGATTTTTGACTGACCTCTAGTTAAGAACTTTTTCCTCGGGGCGCCTGGGTGGCTCAGTGGGTTAAAGCCTCTGCCTTTGGCTCAGGTCATGATCTCGGGGTCCTGGGATCGAGTCCCGAATCGGGCTCTCTGCTCAGGGGGAGCCTGCTTCCCTACTCCCTACCTCCCCCGCCCCCCGCCTGCCTCTCTGCCTACTTGTGATCTCTCTCTCTCTCTGTCAAATAAATAAATAAAAATTAAAAAAAAAAGAACTTTTTCCTCAAGTATGAGAGGAATGTTTGGAGAAGTACTTCATGAATTTTATTTAGGAAAGAAGTTTAAATTGTTTCAACTTTTTTACTGTTGTAAACAATGCTGCAAAGAATAAATTGATCACAGTCATATATTTTGGTACATTATGTATTTTTTGTCTGTTATGCAGCAATATTGCTCCATTTTATAAAGCCTTAAAATGTATTTATCTTGAACTTTTAATATATGTAATGCAATATTATTATTTTTATATCTTTAAATTCTCTCTGGTTGGATTTAGAAAGTGTTTTCTCATCTCTAATATTAATATTGAAAAGATTTTTAAAATGCTATATATAGGCAGATTCCTTTTTCTTTATTTTTTTTAAGATTTATTTATTTTTAGAGAGAGAGTGTGTGCATGCACAAGTGGGGGAGAGGGAGAGGGAGAGAGAATCTTAAGCAGACTCCCCACCCTGAGCACAGAGCCCAATGCTGGACTCAATCTCAGGACCCTGAGATCATGACCTGAGCTGAAACCAAGAGTGGGACCGTGAGATCATGACCTGGGCCGAAGGCAGAGGCTTTAACCCACTGAGCCACCCAGGCGCCCCAGATTCTTTTTCTATAATCCAGGTAGAATGTATTTATCTGTTATGAATCAACATCTTATTAAAAAAAGAGGAAGCAAATAATTTCTATCAACTATAAACCTGATGCTTTCTTCTTCTTTTTTTAAGATGGTTTTTATTTATTTATTTGTCAGAGAGAGAGAGCGCGCGCACAAGCAGGGGGAGCAGCAGGCAGAGGGAAAAGCAGGCTCCCAGCTGCGCAGGGAGCCTGATACAGGACTTGATCCCAAGACTCTGGGATCATGACCTGAGCCGAAGGCAGACGCTTAACCGACTGAGCCACCCAGGCATCCCAACTGGATGCTTGCTATAATTCAGAGCTGTTAGTCAAAGCCAAATGGGAATGGACCTCCTGAAAAGAGTGGGGGAGGGTTCGAGCAAGCTGCCATCTAACACTGCCTATACCATTAGCACAGCCCTGGACATTGCATTGTTCTGGTTGATGTCCAGGCTTTTTACATTCCATCCACTTCATGTTAGCCACCTTCACTGGAAAAAAACCCAAATCCATGAGTGGTATTTGTATCTGGCATGCCATTACTGAGAAAATAAAATGACTCACAAACCAAAGTTTAGCCTACTTTGACTCCAGCTGTATGGTTTGACTAGAAATTGTTTTATTTATAGATAGGTCAGGTCAATATATGGAGTAAAGACAGTAAGTGGCTTTCCTTTTCCTGATGGAGTTTTTGAAACTGTAGTCAGGTGGTTCTGTTAATGAAAATGCCAAACAAAAAGAGTGATTTCCCTCCCAAGCAGTATTAGATTATGGTGTTGTCAAGAGGCTTGCAATTGAATTACCTTCTTGTAATAGATCCTACCTTATCAGTTAACTCTACTTGTAATGGACTACTGGCTTCAAGAGTCTTTGTGTGGATTATTTAAAACATCTTGCTGTCTGAAAGAGACTTTATCTGAGGCATTTCCACCTTCCTCATTCCTCGGGTGGCTTATTCCCTGCTCCCACACGGGTGAGGCTAACTAGCTGGGAAAGCCTTCTGGAGCAGCCGCTGAGCCTACAGAGCAGTGGATATTTGATCCTCGGATGTTTTACAGCTGAGGCCCTGACTGCGTGTACTCAGCGACACTGGATGTGGTTGCCCCAGAGTCCTTTTTAGTACAGTTACTGCTCTTCTCTCTTGTGTAGGCCTATTATCTTGTACCACCAACCTAAGGGAAGAAATGAATGAGAAATTAGTTGCCATAATGTTTGCCCTGATTTAATGCGTAATACTCAGTTTGGGAAGCCATTTACCGTTGAAGACTTTTTTTTTTTTTTTCCTTTGTACCGTTGAAGACTTTTGTGAGGAAAAAGCATTTTAAGAAGCTCCAAAATTATTTGCAATTAATTTGGGATGGGTCATATGGAATAATTTTTTTTTTCAGAAACTCAGCAATATCCACATAGCAACAATATTGAAAAATGCTTTTAATTTGGGAAGTTGCATAATCATAGAACTGAGGTAGGTAAAAAGTCTTGAACTTTGATTCCGGTTTGTCTCTTACTGCCGGTTGGTTATATTTAGCTCTCTCTTGAGTTGGGTTCTTATCAAAGAATGAGAAGACTAACAAAAGTAATAATAATACGCGTTTGCTGAATGACCAGAGCAAACCATGTGATATTTTACAGTTTTAGTAGGGTACAGCAGTATGAGTCATTTCTAATATAAAAAGAATCTGTATCATGTTGAGGAAGAGAACAAGATCTATTAAACAAGGAAAAATAAATCCTGGGTTTGTTATTTATACGAATAAACATAGAAGGCTATAAGGGTGGTCTATCTTCACTATAGATTGGGTAACCAGCTTTCAGTAGCTTTTGGGTGACTTCAGATACCAGACAATAAAGAGAACACATAGCTTATAGGAAAGGAAAACAAAAAATAGCCAAGCAGCTTTCTTTTGTAAAAGAGTCAAGTTGAAACCTGCTCATGGTACCCAGATAGAACTTGAAACACAGAGAGTTGGTTTACTTTTAGACCAGGTAGAGTTGTATAGCCATCTTTTAAAAAGTTATATTTCGCTCTTTCAGGACCTAGAGATACATGGTATAATAGGGTAGGAAGACAACAGAACATGAAGAATGTTCATTTTTCTTTATGATCTCATATTTGACTTATAATGTAGTTTTCTGTCAGAGACCAAGTGGTACACTTGAGGATGAAAAGATTCATAAGTAGCTGAAGACAGAGGCAGGACTTTGGTAGATGGAATGAGGAAGCTGGCAGATCTTTCCCCCAAAACAACAATGAACTGGACAAAGTCAAAAAACCCATTTCAGGACTCTGGAAATAGAACAAATGCAAACAACAAATTGAGAATCATTCATCCATAAGAAACTGCTAAACTTTGGTAAATAACAGAGGGAGTTTTTGATATTCTTGCCTGGGACTACCCTTCCCCCTGGTGTAGTAGTTCTCTCGGGGAGGAGCAGACCATGAAGGCTAGCAACTTGGCTGCCAGAGGAGGCTGACTTGATTTGGAGCAGAAAGTGGAAAGCCCACGCCCATTAGTATTGTCAGGAAAAGTTATGATCTCAGTGGCAAGTGAATAAGGCAGTTCTGGTAGCCTAAATAGCTGTCCCAGTTGGGTCAAGCAACAGACTGGTGGACTAGCCAAGAACTTAACAGAGATTGTGGAAATGACACACCTACAGAAAGGTTCAAAAAGCTCTCCAGGCAGTTGACTGACTGGAAACCTATGCACACATGTGGGTAAGACTATGGAGGTCCCAAGCTATATATCCCTCCTTGGCTGGGAAGCTGAATGAATATACAGAGGAGATGCAAGAAGAAGTAAAAATTGAGGCACACCTGAACTTTGTGTTCTACAATCCCTACATAGGTCCTTGGATAGAGGTTGGAAGCCTGGATGGCTTAAGATGTGAGAGCACAACCTTTAGCCAATCATTGGCTGATCATTAAACTTGTAGACTCAGCAGTAACCCCTAGGAAGTCAAGTCTAAAAATAAAAACAAGTGGGGTGCCTGGGTGGCTCAGTTGGTGAAGCATCTGCCTTCAGCTCAGGTCATGCTCTCAGGGTCCTGAGATCAAGCCCCACATCAGGATCCCTGCTCAATAGGGAGTCTGCTTCTCCCTCTGCGCCTCCCCTGCTCATTCTCTCTCTCTCTCTCTAAATAAGTAAATAAATAAAATCTTTAAAAACAATTTTTAAAAACCCAAGAATTAAAAAAAAAAAAAAAAAAGGCAACTGAGTAGACATCCTGGCTGCACACCATGGGAGAGACAGATTCTGCAGCTTTAATCCAGTAAGATAACTTAACATGCAAAGACATCCACTTAATTAATATAAGTTGTGAGATATGCATAATATCCATTTGGTTAAAAACAGGGAGATTGAAGCATAAAAGTACATGCTGAAATGTCGGTGGACATATTTCAAATATTTTTTCCTCTAGACTTTTTTTTTTTTAATCCCCTGGACTTTTAACAGTGATCCTCTTTAGGGGATGTTTCTTTCACTCTCTTATATATTTCCAAAATAAATGAGATATTTTTTCTACAGTATACCAGTAATACCTTATAAACACACACACACACACACACACACACACACACACACTCGCACACTTTCTCTCTCTCTCTCTCTCTCTCTCTCTCTCTCTTTTTTAAAAGCAGCTCACACCATAATACTAACTAATTTGGAATTATGGGAGGTTTACTAAATCAGGTCCTCAAGTCTTATAAACAGCACTTTACTTTACCTCCATTCCACCTTCTGTCTTCCTTCTCTTCTATTGTTTTCCTTTTTTAAATATGCCTATTGAGTCCATTATAAAAATCTTTGCGGGGCAAACTGATATTACTCATATTTGTTTGCTTTTCCCTCATCCCATTTCTCTGTTCCTACTATATAAAGTGCATTGCACATAGCAGATCACCTGCAAGTATTTTACTTTACTAGAGATATATAGTAATTCTTCCATACAACAGTTGGAATTCAATACTGTAATCTGTAGTATAGCTATTCAGTCCATGCTCTTTCTTTCTTCTCCCTGCAAAAATATCCATTGAGACTATCAAAACAAAGTAAAACAAAACTAAAACAAAGAAGAGCTCTATTTTCCCCGTGTCCTCCAATTACTAAATGTAGAGCAGATTGAGTTGTGGCGAGTCCTAGGCAGGAAGAAGACTCATTTTCTAGGTTCAGAATTCCAATTTCTAGCTTCTTTAATTTGGGACCTGGCCTATTTTCCTTTCATTTTATGTTGTTTCCTTTTCATTGAAATAGAAAAAATAGTCCCAAGCCCTTTCTGCCTTTGACTTTATTACATGTGGATTGTTGGACTTAATAAATTTCTAAAGACAATCAAGACTTTACCATTGAAATGTTATTGTTCATTGTTTTAAAACTTCTGTACTTATAAATCTTTTATATAGAGCACTATGCTTTTAAAGGTAGGGTATTATAAAAAATATGAAAAGTATATTTAATTGTAAATTATTCTCAGTTGCATTAGGGAAATTTCTAGTACAGGATGTAGAATGAAGTGGTTGCTCAAACTCTCCCACAGATAACAATTAGAAAATCTGAACAAAATATAAGAAAATACTAAAAACATCCAAAAGCAGATAGAAACTGGAGGAGAGTTGACTCCTGAAAAATTGTAATTGCAAGGAGAAGACTTGCAAGTTGGTGGCTTTTTTTTTCTTTTTTCTTTTCTTTTCTTTTTTTTTTTTTTCGCCAAAAGGCATATTCCAGGCCCCCTGGTGGCTATGGCAGAATGCAAGGACAGTGGAAAACTGCAACCTGCAGGTGAGAGGTGACCCCAAGAAGAGGGGTCAGGGATGGAAGAACAGCTGGAAATTCAATGGGAAATCCTGGAAGCAAGAGAGAATCACAGAAAGGGTGAGGTCCAACATCTGAGTAAAAGTTCTGCCAAATTCCTGGTTGACTGTTGTATTAGGGTTCTCCAGAGAGACAGAATCAGTAGGATCTGTACAGATATATATAAGGAGATTTACTATAGGAATTGGCTCACATAATTATGGAGGCCAAGAAGTCCCATGGTCTGCAGTCTGGAAGTTGGAGAACCAGGAAAGCTGGTGGTGTAATTCAGTCTGGGACCAAAGGTCTTAAGAATTCGAGGGCTGATGTTATAAGTCCCAATCCAAGCCCGAGACCCCAAGAACCAGCAGTGCTGATAGCCAAAGGCAGAAAAAGATGGATGCTTCAGCTCAAGCAGAGAGGGAGCAAATTTGTCTTTCCTCCACCTTTTTGTTCTATTTAGGCCCTCAATGGATTGGATGATACCCACCATCACTGATTAGGGCCATCTGCCTTACTCAGTCACCAATTTAAATGCTAATCTCTTTTGGAGATACCCTCACTGACACACTCAGAAATAATGTTTTACTAGCTATCTGGGCATCTCCTAGCTCAGTCAAGTTGACATGTAAAATTAACCATCACAATTGTTGAGCTCCAGATGTGCAGGGGAGATCCCAAGGGACCCAGCAAAACAAAACAAAAATAAAAACCAATCAAACGGCGCCTGGTTGGCTCAGTCAGTTAAGCATCTGCCTTCCACTCAGGTCATGATCCCAGGGTCCTGGGATTAAGCCCTGCCTGGCTCCTTGCTCAGCGGGGAGTCTGCTTCTCCCTCTGCCTGCTGCTCCCCCTGCTTGTGCGCCCACACTCCCTCTCTCTGACTAATAAATACGATCTTTAAAAACAACAACAACAGCAACAACAACTGACCAAATAAGCAGGCAGAGGCAAGAGAGGAATCAGTCCTTGAAAGACAGACTTATACTAGCTGAAATCTGTAAGTTGAATTTTTTTGTTTTAAACCAAATACATTCCTAAACTGTGCATAACTCAGGCAGTAGAAAACTGAAGCCTTACTAGCTTGGGGTGTCAGAAAACAGACTCTGAGACTGGCAGAGCATTTGGAAAATTAGGGGGAAATCAAAAAAATCACCGGGAGCATAAGCCCTCAAATCTGCATATAAATGGCCCAAATCTTTGGTTATCTGCCAAATTACACGGATGCAAAGGAGACCCTAGGGAGCCAGGCTAAAAACACAGTAGTTTGAAGCTATAAGAACTGGGCAGATTTGTCAGATGTTGTATACCACAGAAGAGACAAATTTGTAGTTTTAATATAGGCAAGTTAACTGCCTACTAGAATGAAAAAGCAACAATCCGCAAAAGGACACAGCAGAATCTAGAATTGCTGCAACATCTTATCTATAGTGTCTAGTTTTCAACCTATAATTACTACACATGTAAAGAAACAAGAAAGTGTAACTCATACTCAGGAAGAAAAGCAATCAGTAGAAACTGATTCTGACTCTCTTAAGTGGGTACGGATGTTGGATTTTGCAGGCAAAGACTTCAAAAGCAGCTATTATAGATATGATCAAAGAAGTATAGGAGAATATGATCAGAGAATTAAAGGAAAAATAATTGAATAGATAAAGAAATTACAACAAAGAAATGGGAACTGAAAAAAATGGAAATTTTAGGGCTCAAATAAAACAGTAACTGAAATAAGAACTCATTAGATGTGCTCAACAGACGTTCTGAAATAATAAACAAAGGGTGTCTGGCTGGCTCAGCCAGTAGAGCATGTAACCCTTGATCTCAGGGTTGTGAGTTCAAGCTCCATGTTGGGCATAGAGATTACATAAAAAGAAAATAAGAAAATTAATTAATTTTAAAGAACAGCAAAAGAATCTGGCTTTGAAAATAGAATTGAAATTACCCAGTTCAAAGGGCACCTGGGTGGCTCAGTCATTAAGTGTCTGCCTTCAGTTTAGGTCATGATCCTGGGGTCCTAAGATCAAGACCCACATTGAGCTCTCTGCTCAGCAGGGAGTCTGCTTCTCCCTCTCTCCCTCTCTGCTCTCCCTCTCTCTCTCTCAAATAAATAAAATCTAGAAAAGAAGAAAGAAAGAAGAAAGAAAGAAAGAAAGAAAGAAAGAAAGAAAGAGAAAAGAAAAGAAAGAAATTACCCAGTTCAAAGAAGAGAGAAAAGAAAATATTGAAGAAAAGTGAACAGATCCTCAGAGACTTATAGGACAATATGAGGTAGTATGATATAGCTGTAATTGAAATTCTAGAAGGAGGGGTGCCTGAGTGCTTAGTAGGTTAAGAATCTGCCTTCAGCTCAAGTCATGATCACAGAGTCCTGGGATCAAGCCCTGCATCAGTCTCCCTGCTCAGCAGGGAGCCTGCTTGTCCCTCTACCTCTGCCCCTCCCCCTGTTCATGCTCTCTCTCTCTCTTGCTCTCTCTCAAATAAATAAAGAAAATCTTAAAAAAAAAAATTTAGAAGAAGAGGGTTTCGGAAAAATGGGCCAAAACCAATATTTGAAGAAATTAATAACCCCAAGCTCCCCAAATTTGGTAGAAAATATTAATTACAGATCCAAGAAGTTCAGTGTACTCTGAGCAGAATAAACACAAAGAAAAGCAGTTATAAGCACATCATAGTCCAACTGCTAAACCCAAAGGTTAAAAAAAATCTTGAAAGCAGAGAAAAATGACACATTACCTACAAAGCATCAGTGTTACAGATATGGCTAACTTATCAGAAATAATGGAGGCTAGATATTCAAATACTGAAAGAAAAAACCTACTAATGAGGAATTCAATATCCAGAGAAACAGTCTTTCAGAAATTAAAAATAAAGACATTTCCAGATAGAAACTGAGAAAATTTGTCACGAGCAGACTTAGACTAAAGGAAGTTTTTGGAATAAAGAGAAATGACACTACATGGTAGATCAGATCTATAGGAAGAAATGAAAAACACTAGAAATAGTAAATATGTGAAATAGGAAAAGTAAAAGTCTGTATTTTCTTTCTTCTCTAATTTCTCTAAAAGATATATGACATTAAAGTAAACATTATAACACTGTGTTGCTGGGTTTATAATGTGTATAGAGTTATAGCACAACAACAGTAGCACTAATATGGTTTGGGGTAAATGGAAATCTACTATAGTAAGGTTCTTGTATTTTACCTGTTTATGACAAGATTAATTTTAAATACAAAGACACAGGTTGAAAGTAAAAGGATGGAAAAAGATATACTATGTAAACAGTAAGCATAAGAAAGTTAAAGTGGCTATAATAACATCAAACAAAATAGACTTTAAGACAAGGAATATTACTAGAGATAAAGAAGGACCCTATATGATAAAAGAGTCAGTGCATTAAGGAGATATAAAAATCTTTAATGTGTATGCCCCTAATAGAGCTTCAAAATACTGAAGCAAAAACTGATATAGTTGAAGGGAAATATAGATAAATCCATAATCATTATTGGAGATTTTAACATTCCTTTCTCAGTAACTGATTGGAAAATGAAATAGAAATCAGTAGAAACATAAAAGATCTGAATGACATTATAACCAGCTTAACATAATTGTTACTTAGCATTATACAGAGTATGTTCCATTTTTACATGCATATGAAACATTAACCAAGGCTTAACCATGTGCTGGACCATAAGACAGATCTCAGTAGAATTAAAAAGAGTGCTATCTTATAGAGATATTCTTTGACCCTAAAGAATGAAATTAGAAATTATGAATTATAAAGACATCTAGAACAGCTCCAGATATATGGAAATTGATTTTTAAACAACCTAGGGATCAAAGAAGAAATCACAAGGGAAGTTAGGAAATATTTTAAACTGAATAGTAATGAAAATGTAACATATCAAAATTTGTGGGATGCACCTAAAGCACTGTTTAGGGAAATTTACAGGATTAAATACTTATATTAGAAAAAAAGAAAGATCTAAAGTTAATTACATAAGCTTTAACTTGGAAATTTTTGAAAAAGAAAATTAAACCTTAAATAAGTAGAAAAGGATTAAAAGATTCAGAGGGACGCCTGGGTGGCTCAGTTGATTAAATGGCTGCCTTCGGCTCAGGTCATGATCCCAGGGTCCTGGGATCGAGCCCCACATCCGGCTCCTTGCTCGGCAGGGAGCCTGCTTCTCCCTCTGCCTCTGCCTCTGCCTGCCACTCTGCCTGCTTGTGCTCTCTCTCTGACAAATAAATAAATAAAATCTTAAAAAAAAAAAAGGTTCAAACAGAAATCATTGAGAGAATATAAATATAGAAAAAAAATCAGTTGAACCAAAAGTTGATTATTAGAAAAGACAAGTAAAATCAATAAACCTCTAATTATGGTGATCAAGAAAAATGGAAGCCACAGATTATAAGTATTAGAAATGAAAGAGGGGGCACCACTGCAGATTTGCTAGACATTAGAAGGATAGTAAGGGGCTTTTATGAACAATTTTATGTCAATAAATTATCAGTTAAAGGAACAAACTTTAAAAAAAAATTTTTAAGTAATCTCTGCACCCACCATGGGGCTCAAACTTGTAACCCCAAGATCAAGAGTAGGGTGCTTCACTGACTGAGACAGCCAGGTGCCCTGGAACAAATTTCTTAAAGGTCACAAATGACCAAGGCTGACACAAGAAGAAATGGAAATTTGAATAGTGAATAGCCCTATACCTACCAAATAAATTGAATTTGTAATTAAAAACCATTTCACAAAGCAAACTCCAGGTCCAGATGAATTCACTGTTTTATTCTGTTGAACATAATACCAAGGTGCACATACTTCACAACTAATTTCGTGAGACTTGTGTTACTTTAATACCAAAGTGAAGCAAAGACAGTACAAAAAAACCCCAAAAAACCACAGACCAATATCTTTCATTAACATAGCTGCAAAAATAAATAACAAAATATTAGCAAATAAAATCTAAAAAATATACAGGAGTATAATAATGTGACCAAATAAGGCTCGTCTCATTAATGCAAGGTCGATTAGACATGCAATAATCAATCAGCGTAATTTACCATATTAATAGTTCATAAAGAGAAAAAAGCCTTTATTCATAGGATTGGTAGCAAAGCACAGATGTCTACTTTAACTGCATCTATTCAACATTGTACTAGAAGTTGTAGTCAGTGCAGTAAGGCAAGAAAAAGATGAAAAAAGTGGATTTGGGTTTTTACATTTAGTTTTTTTAAGATTTTATTTATTTGAGAAAGAGAGTGAGCAAGAGAGGGAGAAGGGGAAGAGGCAGGAGAAAACTCCCTGCTGAGCAGGGAACCCAACATGGGGCTCTATCCCAGAACTCTGGGATCATGACCTGAGCTGAAGGTAAATGTTAAACCAATTGAGTCACCCAGGTGCCCCAAAAGCTAAGATTTATAAAAGATAAATAAAATTATTGTTATTTGCAGATGAAATGATCATGTATATAGAAATTCATAAAAGAAATTACAAAAAAAAGCTTCTAACTAATAGAGTTTAACAAAGTTGTAGGATACAAAGTCGGTTTACCCAAAACCAAATCATTGTTTATATACTAGCAACAAATAATTGGGGAAAAAGTATAGTTCCATTTACCTTATCATCCAGATACATGAAACCCTTAGGGATAAATTTAACAAATTTGTGCAGAGCTTGTATACTGAAAACTACAAAACATTTCTGAGAAAAATGAAAAAAGACTGAAATGGGCACATGGATTGAAAATCTCAATATCATAAAGATACTAATTTTCTATAAATTAATCTATAGGTTTAATACAAACTAAAAAAAATTTTTTTAGAGATTTATTTTGTTACCTATTTGAGAGCAAGAAAGAGCAAGAGAGAGCACGAGCAGGGGGAGGGGCAGAGGCAGAGGGAGAGGGAGAAGCAGACTCCCTCTGAGCAGGGAACCCAACATGGGACTCGGTTCCAGGACCGTGAGATCATGACCTGAGCCAAAGGCAGACACTTAACCGACTGAGCCACCCAGGCGCCCCTCAAAATTTTGCTTTCTGTTGTAGAAACTGATACGCCAACTCTAAAATTTATATAGAAACGCAAAAGACTTAGAATAGGAAAATCCAGTTTTTAAAAGAGCAAAGTGGGAGTACTTACTTGTAGTACCATAAAATTATGGTTTAGCAAAGAACAGACATGTAGATAAAATGAGACCAAATAGAATTCAGAAATAGACCTGCATACATACAGACCTACACATATATAGACGGGCAGTTTGCTGCCGCTTCCCGACGGCACACGGGAGAAGAATGAGGCACAAACAAGTCAGCTGCAAGAGAAAGGGAGCAGG
>CM052884.1:91363536-91437715 GCA_028534135.1 Potos flavus
TTCCCAGCACCACTTATTGAAGAGACTGTCTTTTTTCCACTGGATATTTTTTCCTACTTTGTCAAAGATTATTTGACCGTAGAGTTGTGGGTCCATATCTGGGCTCTCTAATCTGTTCCACTGGTCCATGTGTCTGTTTTTGTGCCTGGACTTTATAAAAATTTAAAATGTTCTTTGAAAACACTATTAAGAAAAGGAAAAGGCACACTAGAGTATGGTACAAAATATAGGCAATATATGTATCTGACAAGGACTGTAAAGAAGTTGTAATCCAACAATAAGATGGTAAGCCCGTTTTTGCTATTTCAAAATGGGCAAAAAGATGTGAATGGATACTTCACAAGATAAGATATACTAATGGCCAGAAGTTACATGAAAAGATACTTTCATTATTAGTCATCAGGGAAAAACAGTCTAAAACCATAATAACTACCAGTGTACACCCAGTAGACATAGCTAAAATCGACAAATATGGAACAAGTTGAACTTTCTTTCATACTCTTCAGTTGAGAATATAAAGTGGTATGGCTAGTTTGGAAACAGTTGGCAGTTTCTTTTAGTATTAAACATATACTTATCATAGGACCTAGTAATTCCTTCTTAGATATTTACCTGAGAGAAAGGAAAACAAAAATCTGCACAAAGATTTCTTTATTAAAGATGGTCCCTGACTTATAATGGTTTGACTTAGGATTTTTTGACCTTACAACGACTTGAAAGTGACGTGCATTCAGTATAAACCATTCTTCAAATTTTGAAGTTTGATCTTCTGGGCTAGCAATATGCAGTATAATACTCTCCATGATGCTAGGCAGTGGCAGCAAGCAGCAGCTCCCAGTCAGCTACACAATCACAAGGATAAACAAGGCTAAACAACAGATACACTTACAATCTTCTGTACCCGTACAACCATTCTGTTTTTCACTCTTAGTAAAGCATTTGATAAATTACATGAAATAGTCAACACTTTATTAAAAAATAGCCTTTATATTAGATGATTCTACCCAACTATAGGCTGAGTGTTTGTTTTTTTAAGATTTTATTTATTCATTTGAGAGAGAGAGAGCATGTGTGGTGGGGGAGAGACAGAGGGAGAGGGAAAAGCAGAGTCCCTGCTGAGCAGGGAGTCCATTGTGGGGCTCCATCCCAGGATCCTGGGATCATGACCTGAACGAAAGACAGACGCTTAACCATCTGAGCCACCCCAGCGCCCCGTAAGTGTTCTGAGCACCTTAAAGGTAGGCTAAGGTAAGCTATGATGTTTGGTAAGTTAGGTATATTAAATACATTTTTGACTTATGGTATTTTCAACTTACAATTGAATTCAGCCTACAGTTGGGCCTTATCTAAATATAACTCCATCATAAGTTGAGGAAGATCCGTATTCATATCAGCTTTATTCATCGTAGCCAAAGACTGGAAACAATCCAAGTGTCCGTCAACAGGTGAATGGATAAGCAAATTGTGGGATACCAATATAATGAAATATTACTCATCAATAAAAAGGAACCGTTGATACATACCAGAACATTTATCAATCTCAGAAACATTATGCTATATGAAAGAAACCAGAAACAAAGGTGTACATATTGTATGATTATTTAAAAATCTAGAAGATGCAAACAAATGTATAGTGACAGGAAGGCAGATCATTGGTTGCCTGGGGCATGAAGTGCAAAGGAACTTTTAGGAGTGATGGAAATGTTCTTTATTGTGGTGATGGTTACACTGGTATAATGTATGTAAATTTTATGTTTATTGTGCATAAATTACATCACCCAATAAAGTTGGTGGTTTACGCTGTTTAAAGAACGCTATTCAATATTCATTCATTAGATGATTATACTTTAGGTTTCTTCTTTTTCAGAACTTCTATTTTGTTCAGATGTCAGGTTTCTCTTTGCGGTCATGTTCTTCTAAGAAGACTGGTCCTATCCCACATTCTGATGATTTTGCTTCATCTTGATTATTTTGCTTTCTCCTCAGCTATGTAGGATGGTGAATGTTACCAGTTTTGGCCAATGACAGATGAACATAAGTCTGCTGGGAGGGACTTTTAGAAAAGATGAAGAGATGTGATAGATGGTATTTGCTCTTTCTCTAACCCCATTAAAATTATAGTCAAGGAATTTTCTCAAAAATGAAAGATGTAAGGGTGCCTGGGTGGCTCATTCGGTTAAGTGTCCTCCTTTGGCTCAAGTCATGATCCCAGGGTCTTGGGATTGAGCACCATGTCAGGTTTCCTGCTCAGTGAAGAGTCTGCTTCCCCCTCTCCCTCTACCTCTACCCTCCCACTCATACTTGCGTGCGCACGCTCTCTGCGCACACTCTCTCTGTCTCAAATAAATTAATAAAATCTTAAAAAATAAGAGGTATAAACCTATGAAGATGAAGAGAAAGGAAGAGGAGATAGCAGTGGGGCCAGAATCTCACAAAATTTCGAAAGCTGAAAAGCAGGTGCATAGATGATAAGTAACTGATTTCAACTTTCCTTGCTTTACCAAGTACTTGCAGTGGAGGAAACTAATGAGAAGCAAACCCTTTTTCAGCCATAAGTAGGCAATGTTCTGGGATAAGTTTTAGGTCCTTCTGAATGTGGGATATACATTGGGCCTGAAAATAGGAATATTAGTTGAAAGTCTGAAATGTGAAGGGCGCCAGGGTGGCTCAGTCGGTTGGGCATCTGCATTCGGCTCAGGTCATGATCCTGGGGTCCTGGGATCAAGCCCTGCATCGTGTTCTCTGCTCGGCAGGGAACCTGCTTCTCCCTCTGCCCCTCTCCTTGTTTATGTGCCCTCTTGCTCTCTCTCAAATAAATAGATAAAATCTTAAAAAAAAAAAAAAGGAAGTCTGAGATGTAGAAGAGTTAGTACCCAGTTAGCATGCCATTCTTTCAGGTTACTACTTCTCTCCTATTCCTAACAACTGGGAGGTAAGAAGGGATGAAGAAGGAAGCTGTTTTGTTGATTAAGCCTTGTAGTATGATTTACTATGTAAAATCATGTATACTTATTATTTTTATACAAATAAAGATTAAATTTAAAAAATTGAGACCTCGGGCATCTGGCTGGCTCAATTGGTGATAGAGCATGCAGCTCTTGATCTCAGGTTCGTGAGTTTTCAAGCCCCACATTGGGTGTGGAGCCTACTTAAAAAAAAAAAAAAGAAACTGTGATAAAATTGAGACCTAAGAAAGCAAGTTCTTATTTTCTGCCTCTTGTTGGTGTGTGACAGACGAGGGTATAGTGATGGGAGTTGCAGCAGTCATTGTCTAACCATGAGTAGAGTTAGCTAACATGCCATAAATGAGGGTTTGACTCTTTCCCTTTATTTCCCTGTTCTCAGAATGGTGAGTTTGTTCCCTGGCTACCTTCAAAGTCGATGTATATATGTGTTATAAACTCATGGATTTTTATATATTTGGTGATTTTCCACCTGTTACCATCATTATTTTGAATGTTCAAATTGTCTCATCTTTGGCCTTTGAGATTTCTTTCAAGGCAGCTTCCATGGCATTTTGATACAGTCCTAGTAGTCTTTAATATCTTTCTTGCTTTCTGGTAAGAGAAGATTTTCTAGACTTATCTTGTACATTTCCTGCCCCAGGTTTACAATCTGTTACTTTCCTTTTAATGGGAAATGGTATTTAGAGACCACAGTTGGAGTAATAGGGATGCTTATTGCTTCTAGGCCTTTTCAGAGGTCTGAGTTTAGGAATACTCTTTTGTTTTGAAAAAGAATCTTAAGGGGAGCCTGGGTGGCTCAGTCAGTTAAACCTCTGCCTTCTGCTCAGGTCATGATCCCAGGTTCCTGGGATTGAGCCATGTAGCAGGCTCCCTGCTCAGTGTGGCGTCTGCTTCTCCCTCTCCCTCTCCCCACCCCCTGCTTGTGCTCTCTCTCTCTCTCAAATAAATAAATAAAATCTTTAAAAAAAAAAAAAAGAATCTTGATTTTAGGGTTTTTAACTTACTTGTTTTTTTATTTCCATTTCTTTTATGCTAAAGACCTTGACATTAACATAATTATCTTTTATCTTACACTATATATAAAAGTTTTAAAATAATACCATGTTGTTACTAGTATGATTACTCGATACAGGTTAAAATGTCTTTGTAGTTCTTTTTGTTCTTAAAATAAGACTGGCATCTTTGGCTTAGACCAACCAAGAATCACCCCTTGAACTAGGGAGAGTCCCTCCCATGGAACATGACTACACATTTATTTTTACCTCTTTCTGTTGAATTACAGAAGATCTATTGACTTTACGGTGTGAAAGATGAGAATTTAATGTGTAGCCCTTTATTTTCTTCCTTCCTCCTCCTGCCTGTGTTTGGAAACCATTCTCAAATTTGTCGTTGTTATTAACTTTTGTGACTTAAATGTTTTAGTTATACCACTATTTCTGGTTCCACTAATGCCATTATCTGTAGTTAGATTTTCTCCTTCCACCTAAAAACTGAAAGACAATAAATAACATTTATTTATCACTCTATAATTATTGTGACTATAGTCCTACAAATCTAAGTATTTGTAGTACTAAAATTACATTTTCTATATTCAAAAGAGAGTCCCTGGGATAAAGATCACATGGCTTCTTTTTTCATAAATTTTACTTAAAATCATATTATATTTTACTTTGCCTCATGTTTGGGTTGTTTCTTTTATGATTTTTTGGTTTTCATCCCTAGGATTTATCATTGCTTTTCTTTTTTCTTGTTGGCAAAATAATATGCCTTTTTAATATCCTCAAGTTTTTCTGATATCTCATTTATACTACTTATTGCCTGAAAAGAAATCCAAAAATTTCTTTCTTAGAGGCCTCCTTCTCCTAATCTGGACTGTTAGTGTATGAGCCTACTATATAGCTATCATCATGAGGTTTCTAAAATTACCACTTCAGTGCATTTCCCAGTTTTTATCCTTACCCCATTCTGGTAAGCACTGTTAGCGTGTTAATTCTTCCGGAGTAACTTTATGCATGCACTAGCAAACATTAAATGCATATTTTCATTTTCCTCCTGCTTTGCATAAATGCCAACATGCTGTGTACTGTTCTGTACTCTTTTTCACTTAATAATTTATCTTGGAGATTTTTTCATATCAGTATCAGGAGAGCTTCTTCATTTGTTTTTACAGCTGCATAGTTGTCATCCTCTAAATATACCATAATTTGTTTAATACTCCCCTGTTGGTGGATATTTTAGGTTTTCCAATCTACTGCTATTAGAAATGATGTATACCTGTACAATCAATTCCTAGAGTAGAAACCCTAAGTCAAAGATTATATGCATTTGCAAGTTGGGTAGAAATTGCCCTCTGTAGGGCACCTGTGTGGCTCAGTTGGCTGAGCGACTGGGTTTGGCTCAGGTCATGATCCAGGAGTCCCGAGATCGAGTCCCACATTGGGCTCCCAGCCCCACAGGGAGTCTGCTTCTCCCTCTGACTTTCTCCCCTCTCATGCTCTCTCTCACTCTCTCTTTCTCTCTCTCTCAAAAAAAAAAAAAAAAAAAAAAATCTAAAAAAAAAAGAAATTGCCCTCTGTAGAGGTATGCCAAATTAGGTTCCTACGAGCAAGGTATGAATGCCCATTTTCCCATAGTCTTGCCCACAGTGCTACAGGGTTTTTGTTTGTTTTAGGTGGTGTTGGTGGTATTTGCTCATCTGATAGGTAAAGAATAGCAGCTATTTAATGGTGAGTCTCTTCCTGTGAGGCTGCCATAGAAAGATTACCTCAGTTTCACAAAAGCAGTGGAAAAAGTTCCAACTCTATTTGCTTTTAATAAGATGCAAGGAAATGCCGACAGATTAAGAAATTAACCACAGGACCTAATTAGAAAAAGATTTGGCAACATGCCCAGTTTATCCAGTAGGAAAGGGAAAAAAATATTCTGCATTTGTGACACTGTTTAGAAAGGGATAATTTAAATGCCCTCTAATCTGAGCTAGTATTGTCCAATTAAGGAATCTATTAGAATGAAAACACTTGGGTTTTTTATACTTAGTGTGTTGAAGCTGATTTTTTTCCCCCTTAAAAATCTTCCCTTTAAATATATTTACACTGGTAAAGATTACAGTTTAACTAAACAAACTGAACATATCATGTTTTCTTTCAAACCGCTATGCTAGAAGTTAGGATTCAAGAGTAAGACAGAGGCCCCTGTCTTTCAGACACGTTTAGTATGGGATGACTGTGAGTCAAGGAAGCACAGCATGAGTACTGTAAGAGGCGGAAGCAGTGTGGCCTCAGGGAAGGGCAGAAGCTCACTCAGTGGTGGGAAATCCGGACAGGAGGTAGTGTTTGGAACGACCTGAACTGATGGGTAGCAATAGATACAGCAATTTAGTGGCAAAGGAAAGTTTCGTAATTGTCTTTCAGTCCGGTTTGGGTGACAGGATGTGCAACACCTCTTTTCTTGGCGTTAGTGCTTATAGCAGAGAGTCAGCCTGGAGCTTAGCACCACAGTTTTAGATCTAATTTAGGCAACGCAACCTAGTTAAGATCACAGACTCAAGCTAGACAATCCTGGCTGCCACATGCTAGCAGTATGACCTTGGGCAGGCTATTTAACTTCTCTGTGCCTCTACTTTCTCTTCTATAAATGAAGATAATTGTTTTGAGGATTAAACTAATGTATGTAAATCACATATTACAAGCAGTGCCTGGCTCATAGTGTTCTACGCCTGCTATCATTATGTTGTACCCTCACAAATTGATACTTTTTTTCTTTCTACTTAAAAGAATATTTTGAGGTTACAAAATTAATCTATGATCATTGTAGCAAATATGGGATATATAGAAAAACAGTTTTAAAAATTCTTCTATAACCTCACCACTATAGAACATTTTGTCACATTACCCCGGAGGTAGTCTTATATAGTGGCTAAGAACATGGACTCTGGAACCCATCTGCCTGGGTTCATATTCTGCCCCCCCCCCCCGTTTACTAGTCTCTCTTAATCTCTCTGTTTGTTCATTTGTATAATGTAGATGATAATACTGTTCATAGAATGAGGATTAAATAAATTAATATACATAAAACATTTAGAATAGTGTAAGGCAGAGTAAGTGCTGTTCCTGTTACTCTTCTTTCTGTGTGTGTATGGCCAAGACTTAAAGAAATCCCGTTAGACTCTGAAATAGAAAATATACACAGGTATATGTATATTCCACTAACGAATAGAAAGGCACCCAAGGAATGTTACAGGGAATAAATGTGTGCATTCATACACACACACACACACACACACACACACACAATTTACATGACCTAGGGTAAAGGATGGCACTGTAGGGGAGAAAGGAAAAGTAGTTACAGATTATCAAGAGGGAGGGGCGCCTCGGTGGCTTAGTTGGTTAAGCGTCTGCCTTTGGCTCAGGTCAGGATCAGAATCCTGGGGGACTCAAGCCCTGGCATTGGGCTCCTTGCTGAGTGGGGAGTCTGCTTCTCCCTCTGCCTGCTGTTCCCCCTGCTTGTGTTCTCTCTTGATCTTTCACTCTCTCTCAAATAAAATCTTAAAAAAAAAAAAAAAAGATTATCAAGAGGGGGTTATAATTTGATTAGATGGAATCTTAGTTCTCCCTATATTAGAAAATAATTTCTTCCTGGGCAATTGGGGAAAAAGTGAATAAATCCATGGTTTTAAACTCAAGAAGAAAATCAGAATGTGTATATTGTTGACAATAGTAATAATAAAATTATACTATTAATCCAATTCCATTGGGACAGTGAATAAATTCCCACTTGAAATCTCAGCCAGGTAAGAAAGTAGAGCTTCAACTGGCTATGATTGCTTCCTATAGAAAAAAATCCTTATTCAAATTTAAAATTAGCTAAATTAAAAGGTGAGCGTTCCTAAGGGATTCACTATTGACTTCTTTTTTTTTTTTTTTAAGATTTTATTTATTTATTTGAGAGAGAGAGAGTGGTTAATTTCTTAGGGAGAGGGGCAAAGGGAGAGGAAGAAGCAACTCCCTGCTGAGCAGGGAGCCTGACGTGAGCTCCATCCCTGAGCTGAAGGCTGACACTTAACTGACTGCACCACCCAGGCATCTCCACTATTGACTTCTTACAAATAATAGCTTTTCCCAAGTCAAGTTGATTCTAGAAGAATATGACAAGTACCATGAGAGACATATATTTTATTTTAGGAGCGCAGCCAAATGGATATTAATCCATGTAGTGAATTGAACACTGGGCCCTAAAAGATATGTCTAAGTCCTAATCCCTGACACCTGTGAATGTGACCTTTTTTGGAAGTAGATCCTTTGAAATTAATACAATCAAAGGTTAAAATAAGGCATATTTGAAGTTGTCAATGGGACAATTATTTTTTGCAGACACACAAAAATATTTTCTTAAGACTTGTACATCCATTGTATAAAGCCAAGTAAAGAACCTTAAAATTTTGTAGGCAATTAATTTGGGGTGGAGGGAGTCCAAAATAACATTTTAGATGTAAATAATCCTGAAAAGCATAATAAAACAACCCTTTTTATTTGGAGCCCTTAGAAAAACATGATGAAAGAGAGAGAGAGTGAGTGTGTGTGTGTGTGTGTGTGTCTGTGTAGGAGGGTATTGGGCAAACTTATAAATATGTGCATTAAATTTGCCATTACAAAATAACTAAAACAATACTAAAATTCATACAAGTAAGTTTTATTGTATTTTAATATTAAAAAATTGATTATAACTCACTTGAAAATAGGTATTGATAGAGCCCGAACGGATACTCTTCTTACTCAGTATCTCAGTCCCACCTAACATTTATAATTACTTTGAGACCAGGCTTATTTTATTTATTTTATTTTATTTTTTAGTTTATTTCCGCTAACATTTCTGATCTAAAGGTAAATGATTATTCAGATCTTAGGTCTAAAATTTGTACTCCATGTGTTATGGTCCCAACAGTGAACTTTAAAGATGCTCATTCACATCTCAGCATTCTTTTCAAGGTGAAAGATCTTTGAATAGATAGCTATGATGTGGAACATACTCTTATTTGAAGCCCTGTGGTTTCGGGGTGCCTGGGTGGCTCAGTCAGTTAAGCGTCTGCCTTCTGCTCAGGTCATGATTTCCGGGTCTTGTGATGGAGCCCTGCATCAGGCTTCCTTCTCAACAGGGAGTCTGCTTCTCTGTCTCTCTCTCTCTGTTTCTCTTTCTCTTTCTCTCTCCCTCCCCCCCCGCCCTCCACCACTTGTTCTCTCTCTCTCTCAAATAAATTAAAAATCTTAAATTAAAAAAAAATGAAACCCTATGGTTTCAAACAGTAAGATGATGGTAGTCCCTCTCTGTGAAGTCCTTTATCATGAACGCCTAAGAATTATCCTGTTATCTCCATCCGACAGCAGCTGTTTGTTTCTGGAGCTAAATGTGGGTACTGCCTTCAGGTGGGATGGATAGGGAGATAAGAAAAGATGGAATTATCTCTGGAAAAAAAGAAACCAACTGGTTATACAGTACTTAAAAACGTATCATTTAAAGGTAAAAGAGTGGGACGCCTGAGTGTCTCAGTTGGTTAAGCGGCTGCCTTCGGCTCAGGTCATGATCCCAGGGTCCTGGGATCAAGTCCCGCATCGGGCTCCTTGCTTGGCAGGGAGCTTGCTTCTCCCTCTGCCTCCTCCTGTCACTCTGCCTGCTTGTGCTCTCTCTCTCTCTCTGACAAATAAATAAATAAAATCTTAAAAAAAAAAAAAAAAAAAAGGTAAGGGGCGCCTGGGTGGCTCAGTGGGTTAAGCCTCTGCCTTCGGCTCAGGTCATGATCTCAGTCAGGGTCCTGGGATCGAGCCCCGAGCCCCATATCGGGCTCTCTGCTCAGCAGGGAGCCTGCTTCCTCCTCTCTCTCTGCCTACCTTTCTGCCTACTTGTGATCTCTCTCCTCTCTGTCAAATAAATAAATAAAATCTTAAAAAAAAAAAAGGTAAAAGGGCAAGCTGTTTCAGTCCCCAACATGACCTACTTTTGAAAATATTCATTGTCTTTGTAGAGAAAGACATCTTGAGTCTGAATTACAAAGTTTTCTTGTTTTGTTCATTTAAACATTGTAAGAATTTGCCAGAGGCTAAATGTTGGGAGAGAGGAATAAAGGAAAGAGAAGGCAAATAAGAAAGGGAAACGAGCAGAAGTAACGAGCAGAAGTAACCGTTTGGGGTTTCCTTTCTGGCTCTTTAGTTTGTGTGGAGCAGTAGGATTTGGATGGCTGAATTACTGTCATAATTGGGAATAGAGCATTTTTAGCCAATTGCTGTTGCTGGGCTTCTTTTGAATGTCACAGAGTTAAAGATTTCCTCGTGTGCTGTTCAGTGTGTCAGTCAAGTCTCATTACGGAGGAGAGAAGGATCAACTCCTCAACTTTGTGATTTCAAAAATAGTACAGTGGTCCAGGGATAATGATATGGTAGCACATAGTTGAAACTTTCTGGGTACTTTTATGCTTTATAATTTTTCTTGTATATAATTCTAGGGTCACACCAGAGCTACTTTTTTTTTTTTAAGTAAGCTCCACACCCAAAGTGGAGCCCAACATGGGGCTTGAACTCATGACCCTGAGATCAAGACCTGAGCTGAGATCAAGAGTCGGACACTTTTACTTCTAAAAAATCTTTTATATTTTGCTGACTTATTCCATTCAGGTCCCCAATCACCTCTTTTCCTTGTATTCTCAGATAAACATCTCTTTTTTCAAGGGAATATTGAGAACCACAGGACCTTAGACAAGACCATTTGGTCCCCAAATGGTTGGGACCAAATCAGAATTGTTAGATTCGCATACTAGTCAGTATAGAAACCAAGTTCCTTCTTCTGTACTACATTGCTTTTTTCCAGCTTGAAATTTTGTCCCCTATCCTCCTTTTCATCAGCAACTGCTTATTTTTCTATGGGGAAAAGTCCTTCAATCAAGCTTTTGTTTTTATTACTTCTTTGAAATGCCTAGTATTGTGGTCACCAGTATCCATTTTCTGTCTTCTGATTTTATTTATTATTTATTTATTTATTTATTTATTTATTTATTTATTTATTTGACAGAGAGACAGAGAGAGAGGGAACACAAGCAGGAGGAGTGAGAGAGGGAGAAGTAGGCTTTCCTCTGAGCAGGGAGCATGATGTGGGGCTTGATCCCGGCACCCCGGGATCATGAACTGAGCTGAAGGCAGACGCTTAATGACTAAGCCACCCAGGAGCCCCATTTTCTGTCTTCTGTTTATTCTACTTCCCAGCAGTGTTTGACACATCATCCTAAGCACTTTCTTCTCTAGGTTTGTGAGGGCACATCCTCTTCCTACCTCACTGGAAGCTTTCTCTTCTGCCAGACTTTAATGCATGCATTGGCGTGCCCAGGGTTCCATCCTCGGCCTTGGCCTTGTCTCTTTTTTATTTGAACTTTTCTCTGGAAGATCTTAACCATTCTCATTCCTCTAAATACCATCTTTATGCCATGACTCCTGAATCTCTGTCTCTAGCCTCATCTTTCCCTTGAGCTCAAGACTCATAGCCAGTTGCCTACTTTAATTTTTCCACTCAGATATTAATAAATAATCTCCTGACTTTTCTGCCTTATTCACCCCTAAACTTCCTCTTGTCTCCCATCTCAGTAAACAGTAATGCCATCCATACACTCAGTTACTCAAGCCAAAAATCTATAAACATCTTTGAGCTTCCTTTTCCTCCATAGCCTGCATTCAGTGCATCGGCAAGATCTATCAGTTCTATCAGAATGTTCTTGAACACCCTTCTACCCATCCCTACCACTACTACTACAGATCAAACCTTCCTGTCCTACCTGGACCACTGCAACAGCCTTTTAAATGGTCTTCCTGTTTCCACCCTCCCTTTTCTGTAGGCCATTATTCACGTAACAGTAGGATGATCTTACATAAATCATTTTATATCATCCACTGGTTTATAATTCTTCATTGGTTTCCCACCATCAAATAAAGGTCTCTACCTCATAGCCCAGCCTCCATTTGCTTTTCTAACCTCGCATCTTACTGCTCCCCTCAATCACTGTGCTCCAGACATACTTGCTTTCTTTGTTTCCTTCATATATCCCAACTTCATTTTATGTTTCAGCCACATGCTCTTTATAGCTTTACTTTATGTATTTCCACACGAGGAAATCTTTAAAGTGTGTCTTAAAGGACATACTTTAAGTATGTCCCTAAATAATTAGTAGTTTATTTTTGCTTGGTTTTGGATTTGATATGGTATCATACTATATGTAGTCTTCTGCAGCTTGTTTCTCACTCAATGATACGTTTTGAGATTAATGCATGTTGAAGTGTAAGCTTAGTTCATTCATTTTCACTGCTGGATAGCACTTGATTGTTTAAGTACACTCCAGTTTATCTACCTAGTCTTTGACACAGTGTACATTTGGGTTCTGAGTAAGCATAATACAAGCAATACCTAATTTATAGAGAACTTACTATGGGCCAGGCACTGTTCTCAGGGCTTTTGCATATATGAATCTTCACAACAGTGAGGTTGGTATTACAGTCCTCATTTTGCTGATGACAAAACAGAGGTATAGGAAGATGAAGTAGTTTACCCAAGGTTGTATAGGTCCATGAGTGCTCTGAATGCTTTTGTATGTCTTCTGGTACTCAAGGGTAAGAGTTTCTCTAGGAGTGAAAGTGCTTGACCATGGATTTTACACATGTTCAGCTTCGTGAAATGATGCTAGGCATTTTCTAAGTGATTGTACCAGTCATACTCCCACCGGTAGCATATGAGTTCCCAATGCACCACATCTACACCCACATTTAGTTTTGCCAATTTTGTGGGTGTAAATGATATTTTTATTTCAATTTGCATTTCCCTGATTCATAATGAAGTTGAGCATATTTTTGTGTATTTATTAGCTATTAATGTTTCCTCTTCTGGAAATATAAAACATCTGTTCATGTTTTTTTGCCCACATTTCTATCTATTTGTGAGTCTTTTTCTTATTGAATATAATTCTTTATATTCTAGACCCTTTGTCAATATTATGAGTTTCAAATGTCCTCCGAGTTCTTGACTGGTGTTTTAATTCTTTATGATATCTCCTGATGAACAAGAATTCCTAATTTTAGTATGGAGTTGAATTTCTCAATGTTTTCAGTGTGTTGTTTAAGAAATCCATCATTGCCTCAGAGTATGAAAGATAATATCCCATATTTCTCATATAATTTTGTGTTTCACATTTGATCCACCTAGAGATTATTTCTTATGTATAGTGTGAAGTGTGGATTCAATTTCCCCCCATTTCATAGTTATTCTTTTCCCAATTGTTGAAATACTGCTTTTTTCTTCCTTCTTTTTTTAATACTGCTTTTTTCTTATTATAAAGTTTCTGTATAATTATAGGATTGTTTCTAGGCACTCTGGTCTGTTCCATTGACCTTTCTATTCACAAATACTACCTCAACTAATATTGCTTTATAATAAATCTGGATATCTGATAGGCTAAATTACCGACCTTGTTTTTCTTCTTCAAGAATGTCTTAGTTTGGGATGCCTAGGTGGCTCAGTTGGTTAAGTGTCTGCCTTCGGCTCAGGTCCGGATCCCGGGATCCTGGGATTGAGTCCGTCGGAAGCCTGCTTCTCCCTTTCTTCCACCCACCCTGCTTGTGTGCTCTCTTTCTCTCTGTCAAATAAATAAATAAAATCTTTAAAAAAAGAAAAGAAAAGAATGTCTTTGTTATTCTTGGCCTTCTTCCTTATAAATGTTAGAATTAACATCTATGGAAAATCCTGATGGAATTTTGATTAGTCTTGTATTTTGTGTATCAATTTGGAAGAGAATTAAGATCTTGATGCTAGAATTTCCCTTATGCATGAGCATGGCATTTCTTTTATTTGTTTTATGTCTCAAAACATTTATACATGTAGAACATATCCTACAACTCCATGGAGGCCTTGTGCATCTCGCAGAGGAAGGCAATTTAGAGTAATGGTTAAGACCAAAGCTGCTGGAACCAGACTGCTTGGGTTTAAATCCTCATTTAGCTGCTTACTAACTGTGCGGTCTTAGGTAAATCAGGCTCTCTGTGCCTTCATTTCCTCATCTGCAAAACAGAGCTGACAAGAGTTTCTATTTCATAGAGATACATAGTAAATGCTCAATAGTTGTTATCTCTTACTATTATTTTATACCAGGTGGCTTAATTTTTGTTACTTTGTGTATAGTATCTTATTTCTTTGTTACTGGTGTTTAGAAATGCAGTTGATTTTTGGAATCTAACAACCTGGTTAAACTCTCCTCAATCCTAAACGGAATTCTTCCAGATTTCCCAAATACCATATATCAGGCTGCAAATAATGACTTTTGTTTCTTCCATTTTAATCCTTATATTTTTATGTGGTTTTGTTTCTGTTTTTTTTTGCTCTTACTGAGCTGACTAGCATACAACAGTAAACCCTTGAATAGAAATGGGAATGGTGGATGCCTTGTCATATTCTTGGTTTTAAAAGAAAATGTTCTATAGTCTCCTCAGTGCCACAGTTAAGGGTCTGGCTCTTGGTTTCCCCTCAGGTCGTGATCTCAGCCCTGTCCAGCCACGGGTTGGGCTCTGCACTCAGATGTGCTCAGCACTGAGTCTGCTTAAGATTTCTCTCCCAACCCAACCCCCACATGCACATGCACTCTCACTCTCTCTATAAAATAAATTTTTAAAAAAGAAAATGTTTCAATATTTTACCATTAAGGTTTTTGCTATAGATTTTTGGTGCATATCATTTATGTCAAGGAATATTTTTTCTTTTTCTTTTTTTTTTTAAGATTTATTTGAGAGAGAGGGAGGGAGGGAGAGCAGGGGTTGGGGGTACAGAGGGAGAGAGAATCCTAAGCAGGCTTCACACCCAGCACAGAGCCTGACCCTGAGATCATGACCTGAGCCCAAATCGAGTTGGAGGCCCAACCAACTGAGCCACCCAGGGGCCCCTACATTAGGTTTTCTCATGCTAAGGCATCCTTGTATTTGTGTATTTAACCGAAATGGGTCATGGTGTATTTTTTAGAATACATTACTAGGTTTAGTTTGCTAATATTTATGATTGTAAATTAGATTGGCCTTTAATTTTTCTTTTTTGGGTAATAAGGATCTATATTAATTTTATGAAATGAATTGGAAAGTGTTCCCTTTTTTTGATCCTCTGGAAAATGTATATAAGGTTAAAATTATCTCTTCCTTGAATGTTTGATAGAATTCACCTCTAAAAATTATCCAGACCTGGTATTTTCTTTCATAGAAGAGCTAAAAATTACTGCTCAGTGTCTTCACTGGTTGTAGGACCATTCAGGTGATCTCCAGCTTCCCTAGTCATGTATGTTATGTTGTTTTTTTAGGAATCTGCCTTTTTCATCTAAGTTTCCATCTTTATTTGCATAAGTGGTTTGTGGAATGCTCCTGTGAATCTCTGCTTTATCTGGAGTATGTCCTTTTAAAAACAATTCCAGATTTCTAAATTTTATTACTAAGACATATATTTTATTTTCTACTTTATAAAATGTTTTATCCTTTCCATTTTCTTTTAGGTGTTTGGCTTTAATTTTTTTTTTTTTAAGGTTTTAATTATTTATTTTAGAGAAAGAGCTCAAGCAGGGGAGGGGCACGGGGAGAGAGAATTTCAAGCAGACTCCCAGTAGAGCACAGAACACCACACAGGGCTCAACACGAGGCTCGATCTCACCGCCCTGAGATCATGACCTGAGCCGAAATCAAGAGTCCGACACTCAACCCACTAAGCCACCCAAGTGCCCCCAGATGTTTGGATTTATTTAACTGTTCTTTTTCTTTAAATGTCTAATGGCTGCTTAGTTCATTAATTTCAGCATTTCTTCTTACCTAATATAACCATATAAGAGTATCGTCTCCTGCAAAAAAATAATAATGAAATAAAATTTCCTCTAAGAATCTCCTTAGTTTTGATATATAATGTTTCATTAATCTTATTCTTTTTTTAACACTTTTTCTTTGTTTCCTTTTGAATTGGTGGGAGGGTTTTTCTCACATTCCATATAAACTACAAGTTCAAAAGACAGGTGTTCAGTTTTTACTTTCTTGGTGATTACTCTCAGACTTTGAATGTAAACACTGAGAAGAATTTAATGTTAGGGGACACCTGGGTGACTCAGTCAGTTAAGCATCTGCCTTCAGCTCAGGTCATGATCCCAGCGTCCTGGGATCTAGTCCCATAACTGGCTCCCTGTTCAATGGGGAACCTGCTTCTCCCTCTGCCTGCCACTCCCCCAGTTTGTGCTCACTCTCTCTCTCTCTCTCTCTCTCTCTGACAAATAAATAAATAAAATATTTTTTTTAAAAAAGAGTTTAATGTTAGTTTTCAATTTTTTCCCTCTGAAACAATTCAGGGACCTTTAAAAAATTCTGACTTCAGTCAATTCCTGTCACGTGCATGCTGTAATATTTACAATGTTAAATCAAATATAGGCATTCTTGTTTCATATTAGCCATGTTTGTTTAAATTTACTTACAATTTTATAATTTTCTTTGTCTATCATTTCTCTTCCTATCCTTGATCCTTTAGGACCATTTTCTTATTTTTACAGTTATCCTTAAGAAGTAGCATTAATGTTCAAACCACCTTCCAAGGCACCCACAGTGATTCCCCCTCCTGGGATTCACACTCTTAAATGGTTCCCTCCTACACTGAATAGGGCTGACCTATGTAACCAGGAGGACATTCAGGAAATGATGGAGTATGACTTCTGAGGCTGGGTCATAAAATGCATTCCTCCTCTTGCCTTGCTCTTTCTTGGAACATTCATTCTGTGGGGAAGCGAGCTGCTATGTCATAAGATTGTGACTCAGCCCTGGGAGAGGAACTGTGGCCACCTGTCAACTGCCAGTACTTGTAATCTTGTAATGAGCCATCTGGGAAGAAGATCCTGCAGCTGTGGGCAAGATGAATTGCAGCCCTGGCCAACATCTTGACTGCAACCTCATGAGAAACCCTGAGCCAGGACCATCCAACTCAGATGCTTCTGAATTTCTGACACACAGAAACTGTGAGATAATAAATGTATACTATTTTAAGCCATTTGTTTTGTTACATAGCAGTAGATAAATAATACACATTAATGAGAGTCTTTCGGTAGTAAACTGTCAGTTTTTGTTTCCCGAAAATGTTTTAATTACCCCTCATTTCTAAAATATATTTTATCCCTGCATACAATTCTGTAAGGGGTGAGATAGAGAGCCATCACTGTTTTTATTCAAATAGCCAGTTTTCCAATGCTATTTATTAATTGAGTAACTCATCTATTTCTTGCATACATTAAATTTTTGTTTATGCTTGGGTCTAATTTTGAATTCTGTTCCTTCTTTTGATCTCTTTGTTCTTTTCCCAGTACCACGATGTTTTCATTACTTGGGCTTTAGAATACATGTTAATATCCTACTGGATAAAGCCCTCTTCCTTTACTCTTTCTGTCTTCCCTTTCTTCCTCCCTTCCTTCCTCCTTCCCTTCCATCTTCCCTCCCTCTCTATTTCTTCTTTCTTTCTTTCTTTCTACTATGAAATTTTTTAAACCTACAGAAAAGTAGAGAGAAGGGTTTAATGAACCCCCATGTGTACTCATCTCCTAGATTGAACAATTATTAAAATTCTTTCTGAAGTATTTTGAAGTTAGTTACAAAATCATTTCCCCCTTGAATGCTGTAGTGTGCATCTTTACTTACTTTCTAATTATATTTAATTATTGATTATTATTTGCATTAAGGATACTTTTTTATATATTTATTTTGATATTTTCATAATGATTCTACTAGTTTTTTGGTTGATTCTCTTGAGTTCTAGTACAGTCATATACCTACAAATGGAGATTGTTTTTTTGTCCTCCTTTCAGCATTGACATTTCTTAAAAAAAAAAAAAAAAGATTTTATTTTATTTATTTATTTTAGAAAGAGAGTGAGCACAGGGGGAGGGGCAAGAGAGGATTTCAAGCAGACTTTGCGTGGCGTGCAGAGCCCAATATGGGGCTCAGTCTCACAACCCTGAGATCTTGAACTGAGTTGAAACCAAGAGTCAGATGCTTAACTGACTAAGCCACCCAGGTGCCCCAGTATCATTTATTTCTAATTACTTCAGCCACCTTTCAAGAATAGCAGAGATAGGCCCTTGTATTACTCCTGTCTTCAGAAGGAATGCTGTCATCTCTCATCTTTATTCCTGATGCTATTTATGGAAAGTATATGTTTTTTAAGTTTATGTTAAGGAAGTATTTTTCTATTGATGTTAAAATTAATTTTTAAATAAAAAAAAATTTTTTTAAGGAATCTCTACACCCAGCATGGGGCTTGAACTCACAACCCTGAGATCAAGAGTCCCGTGCTCTAAAGACTGAGTCAGCCAGGTACCCCCTAAGGGTCTTTTTTAAAATTAGGAACATAGGGGCACCTGGGTAGCTCAGTGGGTTGAAAGCATGACTCTTGGTTTCAGCTCAGGTCATGATCTCATGAGTTGTAAAATCCAGCCCTGCATCAGCTCCACACTCAGTGGGGAGTCTGCTTGAAGATTCTCTCCCTTTATCCTTCCCCCTAACACACACTCTCTCACTCACACTTTCTCTAAAATAAATAAATCTTTAAAAATAAATAAATAAAATTAGGAATGTATGTTGAATTTATCAAATGCCTTTTTAGCATCTCATAAGGTAATTGCATTTTTTTCAAACTTATTAATGTGATAAAATGTATTAATAATTCCCTAATATTCAACCATGCTTGTCTTGGGAGTCTCCCTCAGATATATTTTTGTTTTAATGTACTTTATTGGTTCTTGCCCCTGACTCAGATCACTTATTTTTGGCTGGACTGAAATTTGGAGGGTTTTTGTTTTGTTCTTCCCACATACCTCTTCTGCCTCTATCACTGAAATACATGGATTAAGGGGCTGTCATACTGAAGGACTATAATTTAAGTGACTAGTACATGTCAGATGCTGATGGTATATAGGGTTCTTTTGAGCAAAGGTTAAGGAAGGCACTTAACCTTTTTCAACACTTCGGATATGCCAGGCTCTATGCTTAGGTACTTTTCACACTTGTTAGCTCACATAGCAATTCTGTTTTATAGCTAATAAACTTACATTTAAGTCTGTTCTAAATTACTGAAGGAATTGAAGACATTAGAATTTTTATGTGTAGTTTTAATAGCAAGACCACACCTTCCCCAATATTTAAAGTTCTTTCCCCTACAGAAGATTATCATCAAGGAAATTGTAGAAAGGGGGAAAATGTTATAATCTCGTTGATATGTGCAAGTAATTGGTATTTTTATCCCCAAAGTAAACATATGCTAAATAACTGAAAATTAGGAGTTTACTTATAAACTTATGTACCTCTGCTTCACAGAAAGTCACATCCTATGGCTAGGGAATAAAACATGCCAAAGCCTATTCCTAGGTTGTGTTTTTTTGTTTGGGTCTGAGTTTTTTCTCATTCTTTGGTGTTTCCCCATCTGAACAATGCCTAGTTCCATCTGATTTCTTTGTGAGACAATTATATACAGGAAGCCTTTTTTCCTTTTCCTTTTTTTTTTTTTTTTAATTAGAGAGAGAGCAAGCACAAGCAGGGAGAACAGCAGGCAGAGGCAGAAGCAGGCTCCCCACTGAGCAAGGAGCCCAATGTGGGACTCGATCCCAGGACCCTAGGGTCATGACCTGAGCTGAAGGCAGATACTTAACCAAATGAGCCACCGAGGCATCCCAGGAAGTCTTTTTTCCTTTTACCCAATCATTGTAAAATCCATTCCTCTCTATATCTCACTCAAACCGTTTCTCCTTAGTTGTGCCTTTCAAGGTGATAATTGAGTTACTTTGCTTTTTAAAAATCTGCTTTAAAGTTACTAATTTTGTTTGTTTATTTTTTGAGAGAAGGGGATTTCATGCCCATGAGCAGGGAAAGGGTCAGAGGGAAAGTGAGAGAGAGAGAATCCCAAGCAGGCTCCACGCTTAGCACAGAGACCCACCTAGGGCTCGATCTCACAACCCTGAGATCGTGACCTAAGCCAAAATCAAGAGTCCTACAATCAACTGACTAAGCCACCCAGATGCCCTGACCTATTACATACTACAGTATTATTAATACTACAGTATTATTAATTTTAAAATAATACTGCCTTAATTCATTGTTTCACAGTCTATGCTGTTTTATGTAAAATTATAACTTCAATGTCTACATATTCAAGTAACTTCTTAAGCAGCAAAATTACACTGCTCAGAAATTTACCTTTTGTGTTATTGTTACTGAAGTTCATCCAGACATCTACAAGTGCCCTGTTAAAATTGAAGCAATTGTAAAAATGAAGATTACTCTCACAAAGGAAAAACTTTTCCATAATTTTGTTTCTGTTGATTTGCTCTTTGTCCTGATAAATGCTGTTGCAGAGAGAAGGTAGAGCTTCTTCTTCCTATTTTGTAATTAAAGAACTAAAGGGGAGAAAAAATTGATTTGCTCATATAACATAGTCATTTCTTGATAGGAGCAAAAAAACATCCAGGTCACTTGTCTTCTGGTCCCAAAAGGACTGTCAGTGTAATTCAAAGGATGACTGTGCAGTGTTTTATTCTATCCAGATCTTTGTTTCTCCTTTCTTGCATCTTTCCTATCCAAAATATGGTCACTTCACTCTTCACTGATACCCTAGTAGAAAGGAGTTTGGGGAGTGGGGGTGGAGCATGACTATTTTTCTTTTGGTGAGTCTCCCTAGTTCTGCTTTGTATGGAGTAAGTTTGAAACAGCTGTGAAGTACAGGTTGGGGAGCATTTGTAGATGACATTTAAGGCTGTTTCTCCTTCATCTTATAGTGAAGCACAAAATAGAATAATTTAGAAGGTTTCAAAAGATTCTCGTTATTATATTTTTATATCATCCTCCATCAACTTATCAAGTAAACAGCCTTATTCTTTCAGATTCAGTCAATTGGGATCTAAAGAAAATTTCTTGAGAGAATTTACTTGGGCTCAAATAATATGTCCTCACTGAAGCTAAGGAAAAAATTCTCTTCTTTTATGTAATGTAGTATTTAATTTTGTATGTACCATTACATTTGTTAGATAATTGTTTGATATACTTAAATCCTGTCCTCTCAACTAGATTATAAACTGCTCAGAAGCAGAGATTATGCCTCATTTTTCTAAGTAGGTTATAGCTTCTAGCGTAGAGCTAAGTACAGTGAAGATATATACAGTAAATGGTTGATGAAAATCTTGCTGTGCAAAAAGAAAGCCTTTAAGCCAGTTATAGACTCCATCAGGGTTACTCTGATTGTCCTTCCTGTTGATGACGGCAGTGAGGGTGTTCTCTTCAAGGGCTCGAGGGCCTGTCAAGTGGAAAGGAAATGACTGGGACACAGGGAATGAGAGTAGAGGCCAGGAGGAGCTCCCTCCCTGTTTAGAATGGCAGTTGCATCACTACCCTTATTGGAAGGAGGTCGATCTCCCAAAAAAGCAGATCAAACACAAGCTTAAACAGTGAACAAATAAGAATGATCATGATGGCGATGACAGTTCCAAGTGTAGCAGTTACAGCATCTCGCCATATGCCAGGCCCTGTTTTGCCTTCCAATCTCTCAGTTAAACCATATCATGTATTATTAAGTAGCACTGTTGTTATCTTCATTTTATGTGAGAAAATTGAGACACAACGGTCACCAAAGGTTACCCAACAAGGAAAGACGGGGGTGGGATCAGGAAAAGACCAAGATGCAGAAGGAAGAAACACTTTGAGTAATCAGGGGACCTTGATTTGATATTTCATTGTTTTATTAATGCTGGACTTCACTAGCATTTCCAAATGGAGTCTTAAAAAATGACAATAAACGAGTCCTATTACCAATATATTTTCAAAATGCCTTTGCAGAAGGGAAGATTCTTTTTGGGCTGAATAACCTGAGATCCTCCTTTATAACTCCTTTGGATTCCAACAATCTTTATGATACATTTTATGAAAGGCAGATTGTTGACTTCTTTGAGTTCTAGCACACAGAGGTGCACCTTTCCCTGTCTGGCCTTTCACTGACATACCAGAGGTGAATTATCTGGAGAACCCCAGCTACATGTTCCATTTGAAACCTCCTTTGGTTAAAGACTTTTACCTAGAACTGCCCTCTTGTCTCACCCCTAGATGAGGAGACAAGTAGGAAGGGAGGTACAGAGGAGTCTTCAGCCAGTTCCCATGTTCCCAAGGTGTACCATGAAACTGGCTTCCAACCCACTGTGCCACAGAGATTCCTAGTGAGTTCTCTGAAATGCAGAAATCTAGGAATTTGGTTCTTTTAAGGATCATGAAAAGAACCTTTTTTTCTTTCAACTTTTGAGATATCTTCCCTTCCTTCCATAAGGATGAAAGCCAGGATTTCTTGATAGAGCATCACCCTTTAAAATGGACTTTGGGGGGGCATCTGGTTGGCTCAGTTTGAAGAGCATGCGACTTTTTTTTTTTTTTTTTAAGATTTTATTTATTTGTCAGAGAGAGAGAGAGAGCGCACTCAAGCAGAGGGAGAAGCAGGCTCCCCACTGAGCAAGGAGCCCAATGCAGGACTCAATCCCAGGACCCTGGGATTGTGACCTGAGCTGAAGGCAGATGTCTAACTGACTGAGCCACCCAGGTGTCCTGAGCATGTGACTCGATCTTGGGGTCATGAGTTCGAGCCCCACATTGAGTGTAAAGATTGCTAAAAATAAATTAATTAACAAACAAACAAACTTTAAATAAACAAAATGACTTTGGGAATAATTCAGCTGATGCTCTCAAAAGTATTTGAGAGCTGGTGACTGAACCCTAACACCTTGGGAGTCTGTTCCCGGTATATCACTTAAAAATAAGTTTACCTGCATATAACAACAACAACAACAAATTCAAAAGAAAATATTTATGTAAGATAGCAGTTTATTTCTTTCTCACTTAAAAAAATGAAAAATCTAGAGACAAATTGTTCACGGTTGATACCGTAGCTTCTACAGTGTCAAGGGTCCTAACTCCCCTCTAATTTACATTCCTGACACATAGGTTGAATTATCAAGGTTTCCTCAGGGTCCAAGTTAGTTGCAGGAGCTAAAGCCATCAGCCTGCATTGCAGACCAAAAGAAGGTAAAAGGATCTGTCAGGTGAATGGACTCCCTTTAAAAAAATCTTCCCACAAGTCCTACCTAATATGTCCACTTACACATTGGCCACATTTTAGCCATGTGTTCTCACCTAGCTGCAAAAGAAGCTGGGAAACCTTCTCTTTTATGTTAAGAAGCAACATGCTCAGCTGAAAATTGGTGCTGTGTTACTAAGTAGGAAGGGGAAAATAGATGCTGGATGGGCAATTAGCAGACTCTAGGACACTGAGTAGAACCTTCCTTTAAAAGAAGAAACAGGGCACCTGGGTGGCTCAGTTGGTTAAATAACTGCCTTCGGTTTAGGTCATGATCCTGGAGTCCTGGGATCGAGTCCCACATCAGGCTCCCTGCTCAGCAGGGAGTCTGCTTCTCTCTCTGACCCTTTCCCTCTCATGCTCTCTCTCACTCTCTCTCTCAAATAAATAAATAAAATCTGCAAAGAAGAAGAAACACTTTAGGGGCATCTCGGTGGCTCACTTGTTTAAGTGTCTGCCTTCAGCTCAGGCCATGATCTCAAGGTCCTGAGATTGAGCCCCATGTCAGGCTTCTTGCTCAGCAGGGAGTTTGCTTCTCCTTCTCCCTCTGCCCCCTCCCCTGCCCATACTGTCTCGCACCCATGTGCATTCTCTCTCTCTCTCTCAAATAAATAAAATATTTTAGAAACAGTTTTATTGAAGTATTGACATACAATAAACTGCACATATTTAAAGTGTACAATTTGACAAGTTTTGACATAAATACATACTTCTGAAACCATCACCACAATTAATATAATGAACATATCCATCACCTCAATATTAGTACCCTTTTGTAATCATCCCTTCCCACCCACTCTGTGTTGGGGTTCTACAGGACCAACACTGGGTGCGATGATTCCTAAGAGGACTCACAGGACTCAGAATACACAGTCATAGTCACAGCTATGATTTATTTCTGCAAAAGGGTACAAAAGCGAAGTCAGTGAAGAGAAAAGGTACATGGGCAAAACCAGGTGCAAGCTTTCAAGAGTCTTCTCCCAGTGGAGTCACATAATATACACTGAATTG
Organism: Potos flavus; assembly: GCA_028534135.1. Taxonomy (NCBI): domain Eukaryota; kingdom Metazoa; phylum Chordata; class Mammalia; order Carnivora; family Procyonidae; genus Potos; species Potos flavus. Next base: position 91,387,692 of record CM052884.1, read on the forward strand.
TGACCACTAAGAAATGTTACCGGGGAAGCTCATTAGAGACTTAGTGCCCAGGTTTTTACTGGGGCTGGTCAGTTGGGTACCCTCTTCCTAGCACATAGCGAAATTACAGACCACCAGAAAGGAAAGTTACACCTGTGGCTTGTAGTGTATTTTCCGTTGGACAAGAAGTTTACTACTCAGGACATTGGGGCGGAGCTAGGATTGCAACGGATTTGTGTCTTTTTTTTTTTTTTTTTAAGATTGTATTTTATATTTGTCAGAGAGCGAAAGAGTGAGCACAAGCAGGGGGAGCAGCAGACAGAGGGAGAAGCAGGCTCCCCGCTGAGCGAAGAGCCCGATGTGGGACTCGGTCCCAGGACCCCAGGATCAGGACCTGAGCCGAAGGCAGACGCTTAACTGACTGAGCCACCCAGGCGTCCCACAGATTTGTGTCTTTATATTTGCTCTCTCTAGTGCCTTTCCTCCCATCCTCTCTCAAATTCATTCCAATTAGGCCTTCATTTTCACTATTCTGTGGAACTGCTCTTGTTAAGGTCCATGTGACTAAATTCAGTCATTTCTTCTCAGTCTTTGTGTTGACCCATCAGCAGCATTTGATACAGCCAACCATTCTGTCCTGGCTTCTAGAATATCACATTTATTTGGTGTTCCCCCGCCTCCCTGGTTGATCCTTCTTGATCACTTCGCTAGTTCATCGCCTTCACGTCTGTCTTTAATGGTGAAGTATTCTTGAGCTTAACCCTGGTGCTCTTCTCTTTGTATATGTCCTCATTCTGTGGATCATCTCATCCAGCCTTGTGACTTTAAATTCCATTTGTATGCCACACCTGCATATTGATGTTTCCAGTCTGGAGACAAACTTGTATATCTAACTCTCTACTCAACATGTCTACTTAGAAGTCTAATAGACATTTCAAACTTCAAGTGTCCAAAATTGAAGTCTTGACCTTAAACTCCTCAAACCTGCGTCACCCAGAGTTTTCCCCATCTCAGTTAATGATAGGTAACCCCACCTTTCCAGATGATCAGGCCAAAAACCCAGGAGCTGACCTATATCTTCAGTACTATATCCAAAATTCAAACCATTTTTTACCACCTTCACTGCTGCCATGCTTCTACCACCCTCTAAACCACTAGTAGTCTATTGCTTGCACTATGCCAGTTGCCTTCTAACTCAGCTTTTCCCTTCTCGCCTTTGCTTTCCTTCATTCTATCCTAATAGAACAGCTAGAAGTGGGGCACCTGGGTGGCTCAGTCAGTTAGGCAGCCATCTTCAGCTCAGGTCATGATCTCAGACTCTTTGTTCTTGGGTTCTCTTGGGAGCAGCTAGGCCTAGGAATAGGAATATAATTAATGTCTACTAATAAACAACCAAATGATTTTCTTGAATGATTGTACAATTTTACACTCTTACCAGACACACGGGGGACTTCTGGTTATGCCACATCTTCACCAGCACTTGGAATTATTCAAACAGGAGTGTGATCAGGGAAGGACCCTTCTGTTTAGGCCTTGGATTCTGTATTTCAACTGCTTAAGAACCAATAAAACATAGGGTAACAAGAAAACCTAGGATCAGAATCTACCTCAGCCTCTTATGAATTGTAACACCTCCAGTCAGAACATCTCAGCAGGCTCAGGCTTAGTTATCCTCGGAACTGTCTGGGACTGTTACAGTCAGCTGTGTGTGAGTGTGGGTTTAAGGAGAAATGTATCTTATTTCCTTGGAGTTTTTTGATTATATTAAAATACATGTCGAAAATATTTACTTGTAATTAAAATAATTTCTTCTAACTTTCTGATAAAGTGCCTTGTAGTAACTTAAATTGAGTTCTGGGCTAAGACAGGCCTAAATTTGCATCTTGGCTCGACCACTTTTTGTGTGATCTTGGTCAAGTCTCGTAATCCTTCTGGCATCCTCATCTGTAAAATGAACATGTTACTCACCTCTTAGAATTATTGTGAGACTTACATAAAATAATGTAATATATATCAAGCAACTGGTACATGGTAGATGCTTAATGAGTCATAGACATTTTTCTTATCCTTTGAAGAACTAGAATGCATTTAAGTCCCCATATCCCTTTGAGTCGTACCATTAAAAACAAACACATAAAAAGATCTATTGAACTGATTGCCAATAGAATGGAAATCAGTGTGGTGTGTCTGGTTTCTAAGCAAACACTAAGCATATCCAGTCTTGCTGTTGCTTTGTTACCTAAGGTATTAAATCATCCTTGGCTTTCTTATTGACATAAGGTGCTAAACCTAAAGGTTTATTTATTTGTTCGATAAACATTTATTGGTCTATGATTTGCTATTCCTTCCTAACAAAATTCTGCCATATTATCCTACAATTTTTACGTGTTATATGAAAGAAAGTCCAGAGCCTTACGGGTCATAAAAGGGCTGAGGGCAAGGAGTTTACATAATAGAAGTCATCACTTTTCTTCCCATCTGGATTGTGTCATCTCCATGAGGCTAAGGACCACATCCTCTATGATTCTAAGAACTAATCCAGCGCCCAGCACACAGGAGATGCTCACTAAATGTGCGGAATGTATAAAAGAGTGGAGAAGGATCACAAGCAAAGGGGAAGAAACACGTGTCCCAGATTTATTCCTGCGACTCTTTATATCTTGCAATGAGTTTATTCAGCACCAGCAGATCAGTCTGAAGGTAGAAAATGTTTTCTTTGGAAAGAAACAAAAACCTAACCCATCAAAAGCATTCATAATTAGCAGCCTTCGATGAAGAACAAAATATCCAGTCTCTTCCTTTTGTCCATCCAGTCATATTCCCTTCCTTTCCCGTAAGGCTTGAAAATCAGTTGAACAATGTAGTTACATTTCTTAATAGCCATCTATGTGGAATATAATAATCCCTTTGGTGTCAGCAGAACCAGAGGTCCTTTTGGATCAGCACATCTCTACTCTGAAGGGAAAAGAGAAGCGTATAATGCTGAGGGTTGGCATTGAGGGGGAGATTTTGGAAGAGTGAGCATGAACCCAGGTGATTCTAGTTTAACAAATCTGAGTGTGTTTTAGGAGTACAGATGAGGGAGTCGATGGCTGAGGAGGAATTAGGGAATTATAAAATTGTATTTAACAGATATTTGCTGAGCAGCTATACTGTTGTGCTCAGCCCTTTGGTAGAAGGCCCAGAGGGGTGGCATCCAAGGACCTAAAAGAAATTCAGTATGAATGGAGCTTAGAGCATGAAGGAGTGGAGAGAGGTAAGACAGAAGGCAAGGGCAAGAGAGCTACAGCACTGGAGAGAGAGGAAGCATAAAATGGAGTCTAATTCTGAGGACTTGTTATGACTATGGTAAGCAGCATCCTTTGCGTGATTTACCAGAGCCTCTCCAAGGAAGAGAATGTTCTGGACTTGAACCACTCAAACCAGAAGCAGAAAGGCAGAATCCAAAGTTTCCCTCCCAACTCCTACTAAAAGACCAAGTAGCCCTGTCTTGGTAAGGCACAGTCAGATTGCAGTTGCTGCCTCCGGAGCAAGGGACAATCCTACCTCTCAGGTGAGGGAACTTCCTCATTGTGGCACTGAAGATTTCCTGCATACCTGAAGCACATTTCAGCTGAAATCCAAATTGTGGCCATTTCAGTCATTTCCTGCAAATGGTATCTATTTTGTTTGTGTGGATTATCTCCTGGTTGCTACATATTTACATCTGTAAATGTTTCAGGTGTGATTAGATGTAAAGTGGAAGAGGGACTGAAGAGGCAAAATACACCTCTCTACCTGCCCTTGGTATGCCTACCCCTCTCCCTGCAGAAATTGCTCCCACGTATCAGAAGTAGAAAAGTATGTAAGTTTTAGCTTGAGGTAATTGGGTATCCACAGAGGTTCGTGGAATAATGTATTGTCTGACAATTCTCAAGTATCAGAATTAAACAGGAGGGTGCTCTTTTACTAAAGGAGAACACACATAGGCACTCTAACATTCTTTCTTTAGGTAAAGCAGTGTTTCCCCAACATCATCTATCACTTTTCTCATAAGTTCCTTATGTTTGACTGGATTGTCTTTCTCAAAATTTTTCTAGGCTGTTCAGCTTGACCCTGAAGAAACTTGTCATGCTAAAAGAAATGGACAAAGATCTTAACTCAGTGGTCATTGCTGTGAAGCTACAGGTGAGTTGAGCAAGATTGTTTGTTTAGGGTCCAAGGAAGCTGGATAACTTTTTGCCTGCTGTTGGGACTCCAGAAATACTGCTGGGGGCCTACCTTTTCCCTCCTTCCCTCCTTCCCTTCCTCCTCAGCCAAGCAAGAAACAATAGTGTAAGATGACTGAGTTCGTGAGAACTCATGAGTCCCAGTTCTGTCTCTTAGTTAAACCACTGAGTTTCTTTAAACCTTAGTTTCTTTGTCTGAAAATTTAAAACTTGGTCCTTCCTGCCTTGCATATCTAACAGGATTAGTCTGACGATCAGGTGACACAGATGCTAAAGTGTTTGATAAATGATTCAGAAATTGCTGTGGTGGCCAGTGCCTGTTTCAGTCTTACACCCAGGGTTTCTGGGTCCAAGCAAATGCATAGATTGGAGAAGCACTTTGGAGGTTTTCTCTAAGGTAGAAGAAATTTATAGATTATTGTTTTTGAGTTGGCAATTAAAAATTTACTGGAATATTTTAACTTCTAGGTAATCCATCCATTAAACTCCTTATACTTACTCCGTAATTTCAAGGGACCCAAAATACTTCACAAACGTTCATACTCTAAGCATTCCTGAAGTTCAGGAAAGAAGGGAGAACTGAACTATGGGAGGGTTAAGGAATTTACCTGTTGCCAGCTAATTACCAAGTGGCAGAAGTAGTACTAGAAACTAAAGAGCAGGTAATTTGTATCTAGTCATTAAACTCTACTACTAGGCCTTCCTTAACTGTTAAGTCCTTCCTAATGATGACTCCCTAGAGCTCACTGAGATTCTGGAGTCATTAAATAATGACTGGATTCTTCAACTTAAGAGTGGTGTATTTAGTGAATTCTTACTGACTGAAAAGTAGTGAACTATATGGTAACTCCCTACTAACCAGCATATTTTATTAGCTAGATCAGCTATGATGCAGTTTATTGTTCTAATACTGGCTTCGTTGGAATCTACGTCTGTAGCACTCACAGTACGTGTACCATACCCTGAGGTCCTCAGCTCTCTTTCCGAGACAAATACATTATCTTAATTTAGTCCTCAAAACTTTAAGCATTTTAATTACTCCTTATGAATTCCTGCATGTCTCACTTTATATTCTGATTCCCTGTTCATCTTTGTACATAATTCCTCCCAGTTCAGTGAAACATTCCCAGGAACCCTGCGTTGAAAAAGCAAGTATGGGGCAATGATATGTAAGTAGAGACTTTCAGGGTCTTTGCTTCCTGTCCCGATTTTGCACCCGTTTCTAGGTCATGGGCAGGGTTCCAGTTTTCAGGAATTGTTGCCTTTGCTAAAAGCTGTTGCTTTCCAATGCAAACACTGTTGGTGTGGTTTGGAAAGTTCCCCACTGCTTTTGCCATCCCCGCGGTCAAATCCCTTTGCCAAAAGAAATAATTTCCTTTATTTCCTGATTAAATATTTAACATTCTGTAAAATTTAAAATAATACCAAAAAACTATAAATATCCTTAATTTTTTATTGCTTTACTTCCAAGCAGCTGAAGTAATTACAGATGTTATCACATTCGTTTATCCAGTGACTTGTTTATTCATTTATTCATTCATTTCATACATTTTTATTGAGCATCTATTATATGCAAAGCATTGCTCTAGGCACAGGGGATACAGCAGTGAGGGGATAAAACAAATGGGAAACATGGATAAAGCACTTTTTTTAAGATTTATTTATTTATTTGAGAGAGAGTGCATGGGGACGGGTCGGAGGGTGGAGGGGAGAGGGAGAGAGAATCTCAAGCAGACTTTCTGCTGAGTGTGGAGCCTGACGCAGGGCTTGATCTCATAACCCTGAGATCATGACCCAAGTTGAAATCAAGAGTTGGACACTTAACTGACTGAGCCTCCCAGGTGCCCCAAACATGCATAAAGCACTTCTGCTTCATAGTGAAGTATGCTCTTGTCTTGAACCAATACTTCTGCAGTTCAGTTGTGAATTAAAATAGCTGCTTTGGGGGGTACCTGGGTGGCCTAGTCATTTAACTGTCTGACTCTTGATTTCGGCTCAGGTCATGATCTTGGGTCATGAGATGGAGCCCTGTACCAAGGCTCTGCACTGGACATGGAGCCTGGTTAAGATTCTCTCTCTCCTTCTCCCTTTGCCCCCCCTTCTCATGTTCGGGCGCTCTCTCTCTCTCTCTCTCTCTCTCTCTCAAATAAATAAATAAATAGATAGATAGATAGATAGATAAATAAATAAATAAAATAACTGCTTTTTTTTATGGAACACCATTTTTAAGTGAAAGCAGGCCTTATAGACAAACTAGTTATTCAGACTCAGCTACTTGGAAGAAATTTTCTTGAAAATGAGCAAAGTGAACCTATCACTTCAAGGGAAACAGCTGAGAATATTTTTGGTCAATGATAAATAAAATTTGATCTTTCAAGTGAAAATTAGAATTTTGGAAAATGTGTTTGTCACTATAAACTTCACAGTTTCCCATTTCTTAAGGACTTTTCTGAAGAGATCAGTGGTGATAGTAATGATAATAATTTTTAAAATTATATAATAAAAAGTGTGTAACATTTGAAAGGTTTGCCTAACTCAGTGACTCACTGTTTTCCAAATGACCAATGCATGACGTTACAAAATCAGGCTAAGTAAAAGATCCATTTAAAGAACAAAATAGACCAATGGATTGGATTTTTATTTTTTAACATTTTATTTTGAAATAATTTTAAATTTGCAGAAGAGATGCAGGGATAGTACATAGAGTTCCTGTATTCCCTTTTCCCAGCTTTTCCCAATGTTAACATCTTTCATAGCCATGGTACATTTATCAAAACTAAGAAATTATCATTGGTATAATATTATTAACTAAATTAAAGACTTTATTTGTGGGGTGTCTGGGTGGCTCAGTCATTACCTTCGGTTCAGGTCATGATCCCAGGGTCCTGGGATCAAGCCCCACATTGGCTCTCTCCTCAGCGGGAAGCCTGCTTTTCCCTCTCCCACTCCCCCTGCTTGTGTTCCCTCTCTCACTGTCTCTCTCTCTGCCAAACAAAAAAATAAAATCTTAAAAAAAAAAAGATTTTATTCAGATTTCCCAGTTTTTCCACTGTTGTCCTTTTTCTGTTAATTTTAATATATAACAATGCTACAAAAGCCTCCTCCTTTTTTAAACTTCGTATCTTCTTGAGTCTGGATTTTTTTCATATACTCAACCAAAATAATATTTTGCAACAAAGTGAATACAGAAGCAAGTAGGGGAATACAGTTGTCTTCTATTAGCCAGACATTAAATAAGCCAATCAGAGAAAGACAATTATCATATGATCTCTCTGATATGAGGAATTTGAGAGGCAGGGTGGGGAGCCATGGGGGGTAGGGAGGGAAAAAATAAAAACAAGATAGAATCAGGAGGGAGACAAACCATAAGAGACCCTTAATCTCAGGAAACAAACTGAGGGTTGCTGGGTGGTGGGGGAGGTAGGGATAGGGTGGCTGGGTTATGGATGTTGGGGATGGTATGTGCTGTGGTGAGTGCGTGAATTGTGTAAGCCTGATGATTCACAGACCTGTACCCCTGAAGCAAATAATACATTATATGTTAATAAAAATTAATTAATTAATTTTTAAAAAGAGAGAGAGATTTGCAGAAATGTAAAAGTATGCTCTCTCCTTCATACTGCTGTTGAGAATGTAAAATTATGCAGCCACCTTGGAAACAGACTGGCAGTTCCTGAAAGGTTTGACATAGAGTTACCAGGTGACCCAGCAATTCCACTCTTAGATGGTACCCAAGAGAAATGAAAACATGTCCATATAAAACCTTGCACATAAATGTTCATTGCAGCATCTATTGATAATACCTAAAAATTGGAAACCAGCCAAGTCCATTAACTGAGGAATGGATATGTCAAAGGTGGTATATCAATGCAATGGGATATTTTTTGGCAATTAACAAAAATAAAGTATATCCATGCTACAACATGGATGAACCTTGAAAACATTGTGGTAAATGAAAGGCAGGCGCGAAAGACCACATATTGTATGATTCCATTAAATGAAATGTCCACAATAGGTAAATTGATAATCAGAGTCAGAAAGTAAATTAGTGGTTGCCTAGAGCTGAGGTGCAGAGGATGAGAAGGTTAATAGGGTGACAGCTAAAGAGTATGAGGTTTCTTTTGGGGATGATGAAAATGTTCTAGAATTGATTGTGGTAATGTTTGCACAACTCTGAATATCCTAAAAGCCACTGAACTGTACACTTTAAATGGGTAAATTATTAGTATTTGTATTAGTGTTTGAATTATATCCCAGTAAAATTGTTATTTTAAAAAGCCATGCCATCTTCTTGCTAAATTGTTTTTGTTTTGGAAAAGATATTTTTCACAAAAATGTTTTTATGTAAACACATGAAAGTTTATTATTTTTTAAGTGATTTAATACATATTTTAAATTATCTATTATAATTCCTAATGTGGTAAATATTGATAGATGCATCTATGTAAACAAAAGCTCTTTGGGTATATAATTTTTGAGTGTAAAAAGATTCTGAGACTGAAAAGTTTAAGAATCATTGTAGTAGAAGGAAAGAGACAACAAACATAATAAATAAGAACATTATCTACAGACTTTCCTTGAAATCTAATCCATTATGGGAAACATGGATGGCAGCAGCCTATCTTCCATTCTTTAAATGGGAAAAATAACAGTGAATTCTCAGATATCCAAGAAACCTTCACCTATTTCCTCATATATTACTACAACACTCTTAAATCTCTATGTGACCATTCACCAATAATCTTATATTTTTAAAAGAGGCATTTAAAACACTAGGAACCAGAGTGCCTGAGTAGCTCAGTTGGTTAAATGTCTGCCTTCCGTTCAGGTCACGATCCCAGGGCCCTGGGATCCAGCCCCGCTTCAGGCTCGTCACTCAGCAGGGAATCTGCTTCTCCCTCCCCCTGACCCCCGCTCATGCTCTCTCTGGAGTGGGCGCTTTCTCTCTCTTAAATAAATAAAATCTTTAAATAAATAAGTAGAACACTAGGAACCTAATTTTTAATGCATTAAATACTCCTTAATGTATATTTTTATGTGCTGTAAGTAATGATATTGTATCAGATATAAATAGTTTTGCTTCTATACTACAAATGAAGATATACTGTTATCTAGCTTAAAGATGGTATGTAAAGATACTAAAGATAATTTCGAAATTGGACCCAAGTTGGTAGTGCCCCAGGCACCTGGAAGAAGCAAGTACTGGGCCCCATGAAGAGCAAATCTTTGGAGAAGGGCGGGAACGAAGAGAACAATAGTGCACCATGCTTTAAAAGTGCCAGTGCTCACTGTGATCCTGGGACTGCCCTGCCCTCTCTCCTGTTACCTGCACACGCAGATTGGGTTTATCAGGTTTGCAATTCAGATAATGCAATTGGGATAGAAATTTTTACAAGTATTTACAGCACATATTTGGATAGCGAGAGTTCAAATAGTGTGGGCCACTGCTATTGGAAGGATATATGTCCTGTGAGGAAATAAATAAAAGAAGATAAAGGGATGGACTATGCCAGAGGTGAGGGAAGTTACAAATTATATGTGGTGGTCAGGGTAGGCCTCATTGAGAAGATGACATTTATGCAAAGACTTTGAATGAAGTAAGGGAGGGAGCCATGCAATATCTGGAGAAAGAGCTGTCTAAGTAGAAGGAAAAGGCAAGGCAAAGCTAAGTCAGGCATGTGTCTGACAGATTCAAGAGGAAGGAGGAGGTGGCCAGTGAAGCTAGTGAGGAATGAAAACAGTAGGAGATAAAGTCAAAGAAGTAGGGGAGACAGGATGTGCGCAGATAATTGCAAGGTCTCTGGCTTTCGGTCTGTGTGTATTGGAGGGTTTTCAGCAAAGGAGTGATGGGATCACTCTGGCTGTTGTGTGGTGAAGACACTTAGCGGTGAGAAAGAGGAATCAGGAAGACCAGTTAACAGGCCATAACAGTGATTCAGGCAAGAGAGGAGGTAGCACCAGAGTTTTCTCTTTTCTTTTTAAAGCTTATTAAGCAATCTCTCTACACCCGACATGGGGCTTGAACTCACGACCCCGAGATCAAGAGCCACGAGATCAAGAGCCACATGCTGTACCAACCAAGCCAGCCAGGCTCCCCACCAGAGTTTTTTCTTGAGCAGTTGGTGGGTGGAAATGCCATTAAGTGAGATGGAGAAGACTGTGGGTAAAGCTGCTTTGGAGGGAAAGATCCAAAACTCAGCTTATCATATTATGTTTGAGATGCCTATTAAATGTTCAGGAGGGAATGTTGAATAGACAATTGAATATATAGGTTTAGAGTCCAGGAGGGAGGTCTGGGATAGAGATAAAATTTGAAGAGTATATTTAATTAAAACCCTAAGACTGGATGAGAGAATTAGAAGTAGAGTGAATATAGAGAAGAGAATAGGTCTAAGAATTAAGGCCCCAGGCACTCCAACATTAGGAAGTCAGTGAGGAGAGGAAGGACCTGAAACGGAGACCAAGAGAGAGTAGCCAGAAGATAAGAGGAAATCCAAGAGGGTATGGGGTTTGGAAGCCAGGTGAAGAAAGTGTTGCTGGAAGTCAACACTGATGGGCTCTATCAAAAACTGCAGATAGGTCAAAGGAGATGAGAGCAGGTCATCAGATTCTGTAAAGTGAAGTTTATTTGAGGCCTTGTCAATAGCATTTTTGGTGGACTGGTGGAGATAGGAAGATTGACTGGAATGCATTTAAGAGAAAATGAAAGAAGAGGACTTCAGGAGAGTAAAAATGGACAACTCTTGAGGAGTTTGCTATAAAGCGAAGGCAATATACAGGTTGGTAGCCAGCAGGGCACGTGGGGATGAGAGAGTTGTGTTTTGGTTTTGGTTTTGGTTTTGGTTTTTTTAAGATGAGAGAAGTAACAGCATGTTATTAGTGGAAATGATCCAGAAAAAGAGGAAAGTTGATTATGTAGGAGTGGAAAGACTGGGTAGAAGAGCCCATTTGAGCAGGTGAGAAGGGATGAGCTCTGGTGCCCAAGTGGAGCAGTTGACTTTATTTTTTTTTAAAGGTTTTATTTGTTTATTTGACAGAGAGATCACAAGTAGGCAGAGAGGCAGGCAGAGAGAGAGATCCCTGCTGAGCAGAGAGCCCGATGCAGGGCTTGATCCTAGGACCCTGAGATTATGACCTGAGCTGAAGGCAGAGAGGCTTTAACCCACTGAGCCACCCAGGCGCCCCAAGGAGCGGTTGACTTTAGATGGGAGAGGAGCCTTCGTCTGTAGAACAGGAGGGACGCAGGATACATGAGCACAGATGCGCTTAGTAGGTAGGTGTGCTGGGAGTTGTGGGAGCCCTTTTCCCATTGCTTGCATTTTGTCAGCAAAGTAGGAATCAAGGTTATTAGCTTAGAGTGAGGAGAGGTAAGGAGGTGTTAGGGGTTTGAGAAAAAAATGAGAACATATAAAACCATCATCAAGTAGAGTAGAAAAGTGGAAAAACTTGGGACAATACAGAGTAATTGCCAGGCTGCCTTGTAGGCACACTACTGATTTGGGGTCATATATTAAAAGATAGACCAGTTCGCCTGATTATATGATTCTCTCTGGGCATGTTTAGCTGGTGCAGTTGGATTTTTTTTTTCCAGATTTTATTAATTTATTTGAGAGAGAGAGAGCAGGAGTCAGGGGAGGGGCAGAGGGTGAGGGAGAAGCAGACTCCCTGCTGAGCAGGGAGCCCTATATGGGTCTCAACCCCAGGACCCTGGGATCATGACCTGAGCTGAAAGCAGATACTTAATCAACTGAGCCACCCAGGTACCCTGCAGTTGGGTTTAAATAGGGTTGTAATTTTTACCAAATGAGTATGGCAGACTAGTAGCAGAGCACAGGAGTTAAGGGTGTGTGCAAAACATGTTTATAAAGATTGCCTATGGCATTTCAGCTGGGTAAGGAGGAAAGATGGACAACAGGGCCCTGAGGAAAATTCAAACAATGGAAGGATCCTTGGATTGTAGGCCCTGGTGAGTCTAAAGGATTATTGTTGTTGACAAACCAGAGAAAATGAGCTGAAAAGATAGGTGGTAATCAGAGAGGGGGGAGCATGAAACTGAGATTAGGTATTGGTTGTAATTATTGGTAATGATAAGATCGGGAGTATGATCATTTTTGGGTGAGTAGCTAAAACAAGTGTAAGGACAAGATCATCGGAAAAGGGGGATTAGGGGATTGAGGCAGCCAAGATGTACGAAAGAGCATATGTTGAAACTACAGAGAGCTATGGCTGGTGTAGTACTGGGGAGAAGAACAGTGAATGAGGAGCTAAAACCAAGAAATGAGCAGCAATGACTACGGTTAAAGATCCCAGCAACAGCAGGAAATAGAGGATAGTATGAACTGAGGGCATCAATCCAGAATAGGGTTTTTAGAGAGGTGGAAGGGCGAATGTTCTAGAGCTGGTGATGAAAACAAGGAGGACACCTTCCCCATCTCCAGTCCAGTGGTGTGTGGGTTATGGGAGAAAAAAGGCCACCATTTGAGAGAGTTACCCAAGAAGCCATGTCTTCAGGGGAGATGAGATTTCAGCTAGAGGGTTTCTCAGTGGCACTAGACATGTGGGGTTTGTTTGTGCATCACAGGATGGTCAGCAACAACCCTCGCCTCTACCCTCTAGAAATACTTCACATGTGCGCGCGCGCACACACACACACACACACACACACACACCAGTTACAACCACCCAAAATATCTAAATATTGCCAAATGTTTCCTACCTCTGGTTGGAACCATTGCTATATATCAACCACATTTTGAATTCTTTCAACATTTCTGAGATTCATTTTACAGAGATTTTTTAAAAATCAAATAAATAAAGTCAGGTGAAAATTTTGTCAAGATTCTTGTTTGTAATAGTGGTTACTACGAAAAGTGTTATCTAACAGATGAGGCAGAATTTCCTTTATTATATTTCATTGATATGATATAATACTATTCTCGTTACAAAAACATTGCAAAATATTGTATTTAGATTTTCCTTCCTGCATTAAACAAAATTGGCATTTTGTAAAAACAAAAATGAGAAATGGATATAAAACCTAAATATAAAAACTAACATTATAAAATTTTTAAAGGGAAACAGCAGAATATCTGCTCCAACACAGCAGACTAACTTCACAATCTTAAAGTAGGCAGAGATGTCTTAGCTAGGACCCAGAATGCATTAACCATGAAAAAGTAATAAAGTACACTTGATCACAATTAAATACTTCATCAAAAGATACCATTAAGAAAATAAGTAGGCAAGAAAATATTTACAATACATATATCTGACAAGTGACTTGTATACATAAAAAAAACTCTTACAACTCAAAAACAAGTTAAACAAACCTGGATGAAAATGTTTGACCAGGCGGGGCGCCTGGGTGGCTCAGTGGGTTAAAGCCTCTGCCTTCGGCTCAGGTCATGGTCTCGGGGTCCTGGATCGAGCCCCACATCGGGCTCTCTGCTCAGCGGGGAGCCTGCTTCCCTCTCTCTCTCTGCCTGCCTCTCTGCCTACTTGTGATCTTTCTCTCTCTCTGTCAAATAAATAAATAAAATCTTAAAAAAAAAAAAAGAAAGAAAGAAAGAAAAAGAAAATGTTTGACCAGGCATCTCATAAATGACAGTATACAAATGATCAATAAACGAATGGAAAGGTGCTTAACAGTAGTAGTCATCAGGGAAATGCAAACTGTAACCACAGCGATATTCCACTGTATGTACCCATTAGAATCCGTGAATCAAAGCCTGACCATACCAAGTGCTGGTGAGGACACGAAGTAACTGGAGCTCTCATACACTGCTGCTGGGGCTGGGAATCGCACCGACACTTTGGAAATTGGTCTGGCAGTTTCTCGTAAAATTAAACATACATCTACCCTAAGACCCAGCAATTCCTCTCCTAGGTGTTTGCCCAAGAAAAAGTAACACATATGTCTACACAGACTTGTAACAAGAATGGCAGCGTTAGCCATAATAGCCAAAAACTAGAAACGACCCAAATGTGAATGTTCAACAACAGTAGAATGGACAAAGTGTGGTGTATTCATAGAACGGAATTCCACTCGGCAGTGAAAAGGGATGAACTACTAATAGATGCAACACCTTATATGAACCTCAAAAGATGATGTTTGAAGAAGCCCAACTAGAATAGTGCATACCTTATGACCATTTATATGGAATTTTAGAATTGGCAAAACTAACCTATGGTGAAAGAAATCAGAACAGTGCTTACCTGAAAGAGCGGTATAGAATTGTTTGGGAAGGATCACAGAGTTTTTCTGGAGCAATAGAAATGATGGGTGTCCTGAGGCAGATGTGGGTTGTTACACAGGTATATGCATTTATCAGCTCATTGATCTGTGTACTGGAGATCTGGGCATTTCACCGTGTTTAAATTAAGCCTCAATTTTTTTCGAAAAAGTAATTTATACATATTTACTGGCATTCCTTAGGCCCTCCTGCTGGTCTCTTTTTACACTGTAGGAATAGTTTGGCCCAACTTTATTTTTAGAGCTAAAAATTCTGGGATAGCTAGCCTCTTGTTAGGTTGGAAGGGATAGGGGTAAAAGGAAAGGTTCCCGGGAAAAAATTAAACTGAGACCTGAAAGATAAGTGCCTTAGGTTTGTGTAGAAGCATGAATGAGCATCCAAGATGGAAAAAAAAAGCATGTGAAAAGAAAGGCCCAAAGACAAGACAGTACAGGTGAAGTGTCAATTAGAGAGGAAGAAGGGAGGCAGAGGTGAGCATGGGGAGGGTACTGCCACCTGCCTGGCTCTTCTTCGGGAGTGTTAGGAGAACACTTGATGCAAAAATTACTCACTGTTACGTGAAAACCTTTCATGAACACACAACATAATAACGTGTAAAATCATACCTATAATGTGGCTTGATTTTGATGAGTCTAACAAAAAATACTTTGATGAAGTATTTGGTAAGAATATTTGTAGATTTTAAAAGTTGTTTGCAAACTTAGTATTTCTTTTGGTCTGATTTTTGATGATACACATTTGGCCCATTTTTCTTGGTTTCAGGGTTCAAAAAGGATTCTTCGCTCCAATGAGATCATCCTTCCAGCTAGTGGACTGGTGGAAACAGAACTCCAATTAACCTTTTCTCTCCAGGTGAGAATGTACTCAATCTTAGGTCACTAATGTCCAGTCTAGTTCCTAAATAGTCGTTTAATCTGGAGACTATTTTATCCAAGAGCAGCCATAGAACAATGAATTAAGTCACCCAATGAATTGAGCCTCTATAGCTAGCCTGAAGGGCCAAAGCAATCACTTAGCCAGCCACAGTGAGGATGCTAAGACCCAAGTTCTTTTCCTTTACTTTGGATAAGGCTGTTAGCCTACCCATCCTTTCTCAGCCTGCCCTCAGCCCCATTATCTCTCCTTGGTAATCTGCAGCCCACACCCCAGCTGAATGTGTCCCCTACAGTTTCATTCTGCCCTCAAATTGTAATCTCAGTTCCTTGCCTTCTCCTTATCCTTTTTTAGTATGTCTCTCTCTCCTTGTAATCCCAGGAGCCCAAATTGAAGCACATGGAGAAAACACTTGGCCACATGGCAAGGAAAGAGGCAGTTTTCTTTTCTTTTCTTTTCTTTTAAAGATTTTATTTATTGGAGAAAGAGTGAGAGAGAAAGCACGAGCTGGGGAGGGTGGAGGGTAGAGGGGCCAGGAGAGGGACAAGCAGACTCCCCCTGAGCAGGGAGCTGACAAGGGGCTCAATCCCAGGGCCCCAGGATCATGACCTGAGCCAAAAGCGGATGCTTAACCAACTGAGCCGCTAGGAGGCAATTTTCTGAACATGTGTGTACCACAGAGCTGGAGTGGAAGTCTGGCACAGAGCAGAATCAGACCCTCAGCAGCAACTTAATGGTGGTTCCGTCACCGAATTCCCAGCCTTGTAAAGACAGGAGACAGTGAGGCACAGAAAAGTTGCGCTGTGTATCCTCCAGCAGGACCAGAACCCACCAAGGACCCAGTCACTTTTTTTTTTTTTTTAAGATTTTATTTATTTGAGAGAGAGAGAGAGCACAAGCAAGGGGAGGGGCAGAGGAAGAGGCAGAGGGAGAAGCAGGCTCCCACTGAGCAGGAAGCCAGATGTGGGGCTTGATCTCAGGACCTTGGGATCATGACCTGAGCCAAAGGCAGACAGACACTCAACCAACTAAGCAACACAGGTGCCCCAGGACCCAGTTGCTTATTAACCGTGCTTGGCTTTTTGTACTTGGCAGTATCCTCATTTCCTGAAGCGAGATGCCAACAAGCTACAGATCATGTTGCAAAGGAGAAAGCGCTATAAAAACCGGACCATCTTGGGCTATAAGACCCTGGCTGTGGGACTCATCAACATGGCAGAGGTAAGAGGAACCGTCTCCAGCCTTTAAGTTAGAGAGCCCCAGAGAGACACCAGGCCCAGCCAGTTGAGCTCAGCAAATAATTTTCCCAGCCTATTGTCTGGGTTTTTTATTTTATTTTACAAGTCAGTTCTTTTATTGGAAATTCATGATATACCTCTTTTTATCCAGGTACTTTCTCTCACAAAATGTTTTTCTTTAAGTTTAAAAGAAAATTCAAACTTACAGAAAAGTTGTAAGAACAGTATAAAGAATTCCCATATACTCTTCCCTTAGATTCTTCAGTGCTAACATATTACCACATTTACCTTATTTTCCTCTCCCTATATAAACATTCATGCATATTGTTTTCTTCTCTGAATCACTGAGAGTAAGCTGCAGACATGATGCCCTATTACATATTAATACTGCACTGTGTTAATTTCCTAAAAATAAGAATACTCCCCTGTCTGCTCAGAACCACGCCCGCCATGATCAGGACGTTAACACTGACACAAGATCACCATCCAACCCACAGTCTGCATTCACATTGCGCCAAATATCTCAGCAGTGTCCTTTATAGGCCCAGGATTTAATCTAGGATTACGTGTTCATTTAGTTGTCATGCCTTTTTAGTCTTCTTCAATTTTCAACAGTCCCTCAGATTTCCCTTGTCTTTCATTCCCTCGACATTTTTTTAAGAGTACAGGCTAAAAAAGAAAGAAAGAAAGAAAGAAAGAGTACAGGCTGGTTACCTTAGAGAATATTCCTCAGTTTGGGTTTGTCAGATGTCTTCTGAAGATTAGATTCAGCTTATGCATTTTTGGCAGAATTACCACAGAAGTAATGCTGTGTTCCTCCCAGTACACGACGGGCAGTGCTGCATGTCGATTTGTTCCATTTCTGGTGAGGTTAGCTTCTATTGCTTGATTACGATGATGTCTGCCAGCATTTCCAACCTAAATTAATACATTTTTGTATTTACCAATGAAAAAATACTTTAGAGGGAGATGTTTTGAGATGTTGATAGAACAACCTTTTCTCTCCTCATATGTTCACCCACTAATTTTAGCATCTATTAATAATTCTTGCCTGATTCAATTATTATTTTGATGCTTGCCAGACAGTGACTTTCTTTTTTTTTTTTTTTTTTAAGATTTTATTTATTTATTTGACAGAGAGAGACACAGCGAGAGAGGCAACACAAGCAGGGAGAGCGAGGGAGGGAAAAGCAGGCTTCCCGCAGAGCAGGGAACCCGATGCGGGGCTCGATCCCAGGGCCCTGGGATCATGACCTGGGCCGAAAGCATATGCTTAATGACTGAGCCACCCAGGTGCCCCCAGATAATGACTTTCTAATCCCGTCATTCCTGCTGCATTATGAGTTCGCTCTCTGTTGTAAGACTGAGCTTTCTCTTCTTCCCCATTTATTGATTGGTTCATTTTTGGTATTAATTATGGACCTATGGATTCCTGTTTATTTCAGTGGGATTTAACCTGTAACTGTCATTATGTATTTTGATGCTCAGATTATCTTAGACTTGGCCAGTGAGAGCCCCTCCAAGCTGGTTCCTATATCTTTCTTTTTATATGTCCCACCATTCTTTATATATTTCTTTACTTTCTGGTACAAAATATCATCTTGTACTTTCCCTGACCCAGCCTTGGAATGAACTGATTCTCTGAAGAGTCCTGGTTCCTTTTAGTGGAGAATGGTATATAGAAACCAACATCTGGGTACCAAAAGTATTCATTTTCCCAATTGGGGTGTCATTACTTCTACTCCCTCTCAACAGACAGAGCTAGAAAATATATCTCCATATGTGTATATGCCCTCATACGTACATATATACACGCATCATGCCTGTTTCCCTGTCTATGTCTATCTATCTGATCATGAGCTCACATTCCAGTTAACTCCAACCCAACACCATTGGGCTTAATGGTGTTAAGAAACACCATTAAAACCCAAAGGGCTTTCCCCTTTCCATAGGTCTAATTCCCTCCTCCAACAGGATAAAAGCAGGCTTCCATTATGCTCAGTGTGTTTGCATAGTACCCTTATGTGCCAGGTGAATACTCTCAACCTTGACAAAGGGAAAGAAAAAAGGGGCCATGAATCAGTTTTACTTTTTATTATTTTTTTAACCTGAAGTAATGCTTTATTGTGACTATAAAGCACCAATTCAACAAGGCATTGATATATGGGAATTCAAACAAATGTCTCTTTGGACAGATATGTATGTAGCAAGCCCATCTTTTCAAGTTCTTAAAAACAAGTACTCAAACCAAGAATCAAAACAAAGCATCAGAGCAATGTTAAAAAATTACACATGTGGCGCATGGCTGACTCAGTCGGTGGAGCATGCAGTGCTTGGTCTTAAGGTTATATATTCAAACTCCACGTTGGGTGTAGAGATTACTTAAAAATAAAACCTTAAAAAAATTACACCATCATGAAGGCATATATGTGTGTGTGTGTGTGTGTGTGTGTGTGTGTGTGTTCTGTACTAGTAACAAGGCTTTCTGATCTATAACTTCTGGCAAATACCTTCAGAAACAAATTAGTATAAATAGCAACTGTAAAGTGAAAAAATGCTTCCTTCTATGGAAACAAAGAGCCAATCTGAAAGTACATGTATCCAGAAAATACCATTCATTACCCCCTGTGAAAGAAGCTGAGTATGGATGGATATCCCTAAAACACAGCAGAGCTTCTGTTTCCAGAGGTCCTGCTCCTGCAGGGGCCATGATGCATCTTCATCTCACACATCACAGTGCATCCCAGCAAAGCTTTAATAAGATCAAGTGAAGGAGCCTCTATGAAAAGGGATGTTGTCGTTTCCATCCAAATAACACAAGCTCTCAGGAGCAGAGGAATTCAAGGAAGACCGCCATCTCTTTCTCTTTTCTCCCTTCCCCCAAGTTTTCTTGTTTGTAATCTCCCTACATCTGTAACCAAAAGATCATTCAATTCAGTCCTTTTTCAAGGATTTTGGGAAAGCAATCTGTGAAGAAAATCCCTTTAGTGGGGAGGGATGTTCAATCATGTCAAAGATCACTGTATTTGACAAGGTCCACAGGAAAGCCATCCCGTCCACAAGTTATCCGTGCTCCTCCTGGCTGAGTTCAGGTCAGCCGATGGATTGCTTCGTCTGTCCAATAGGATGACGTTTCACTTCACTGAAATTCTTTACATATACACGTGTATGTATTATGTTTACAGAGTTTCATCACATGAAACACAATTTATGTCATTATGTATTTTTTGAGGTCTAAAACCCCAGCTTGGCTGTACTACGAAGAGTTGTTCTTTAAATGCTTTGTCTGGGACACCTGAGTGGCTCAGCTGGTTAAACATCGGCCTTCGGCTCAGGTCATGATCCCAGGGTCCAGGGATCGAGCACCACATCGGGCTCCCTGCTCAGCCAAGAGTCTGCTTCTCCTTCTGCCTGTTGTTCTCCCTACTTATGCTCTCTCTCTCTCTGACAAATAAATAAATAAAATCTAATAAATAAATAAATAAATAAATAAATAAATAAATAAATAAATAAATAAATGCTTTGTCTGCAGAGGTTTTATATGATACTTGTAGATTTTCAGAGCAGGCCCCCATTTAACTGAAGTCCTGTCAATAAGAGCAGGGATTTTCCATTGATTTCCTGTTCCTGAAAAGCATTAGCTTGCTCCTCAAATCTGGCCACATGGAAATAGTTGACATCCATCACAGTCCTGTCTGCAGGACCTGGTGGCTTCCCATTCCCCATGTGGCTGGTGCCAGGAGGCTTTCCCCCTGTGCAGAGCTCAGCGGCTGCCACACACCCAGCCCCCACGCAGCTGACCTACAAATCTGTTTTAACCTACGTCTGCTTTAGTACGTTGAATAGGAAAATTTTTATGACCTTAATAAATAAGAGTATGTGAGACAGTCCCAGCCCATCTGTCTTTCCTCTTCGGGTTTTGAATGAGTATGAGGGACTGTAGGGAGTGAAGTATTACGGATACCACATTTCCCCACCTGTGTCAAGCCTTTCCGTTTTCTCAGGTCCTGTAGGTCCTTTTCCCCGTTGCCAGACACAGGTGACCACCATCTGCAGGCTGGCCCCAACCAGCCAGGAGAACTAGTTCTCTGTCAAGGACTAAAACTATGTAGTCCTAGAGATTAGCCATCATTTTAGTCTTGAGCCTTGATTTTTGTTTTTAAGCACAGGGCCTGACCAGTGGCTGACAATTCAAATAAGACCTTGAAGGTAATAGGAGAACAGTAACCTTGGACTTGAAAGCTAGTGAGAAAGAAAATGTATTAGCACAGTCCATTCCCATTGACTTGCACATCCACTTGGATTTATGAAAATGGACAACTCGCCTCCCCTAGTAAGGCATTTGCATTGCTGCCTTGTGGTCTCAGGTAATGCAGCACCCTAATGAAGGCGCCCTGGTGCTTGGCCTGCACAGCAACGTGAAGGATGTCTCCGTGCCTGTGGCAGAAATAAAGATCTACTCTCTGTCCAGCCAGCCCATTGACCACGAAGGAATCAAATCCAAGCTGTCTGGTAAGATGTATGCAGTATTTGTAGGCCCTGAGGGTCAAGAACAAGCCCATCACCTGCTCCCCATCCTGGGAAAGCTGAATAAGACAGGGCCTAAAATGTTCCTATGAAAGAGAAGTTTAGAGATCTCTGAGAATAAAATGTGGCCTACAATGGCTGTGGCCCTCTCCTCTACCCCAGCCATATTTCCACTCGACGGGAGCCATGACTCCAGCCAACCAAACTCTCTTAGGCCAGATCTTCGTATTGCAAGGTTGTCTTACTAAGATGTCTCTTTCCAGATCGTTCTCCTGATATTGACAATTATTCTGAGGAAGAGGAAGAGAGTTTTTCATCAGAACAGGAAGGCAGTGATGATCCATTGCATGGGCAGGTAACTTTCCACGGCCCCTCACATGTAGTGTCTGAGAAATAATTCCAGACCCTCCTGGGATTTCCCAACTTCATTCCATCCACCTACCCCCTAGGACCTGTTCTATGAAGATGAAGATCTACGGAAAGTAAAGAAGACGCGGAGGAAACTAACTTCAACCTCTGCCATCACAAGGGTGAGCCTCAAAGTCTGGGGAATGTTTTAGCTCAGATTTTCAGTTTGGAGTGGTGTGTTGAAACTTCCTGGGGTCTTTTTAAAAATCTGCACATGAAGGTTCTGGAGGTTCTGATACACTCCTTTGTCTCTTCCACCACCACATAATTAAGAGTCACTGTTGTAGAGAAGCAGTGTTACTTATAGGAGTGTGTTATATTTTTGGGGTTATCTCAGGGAAGAAAATAGGTTGAAAAACCTTCTTTTAGACTTTGCAACAGGTAATGCTTCCTCAAGAAGCAGAATGTGCCAGGTACCCCTTGTCCCCTCTCCAGGTGACTACTTCAAATTACATCCTGCCTACCACATAGACAGACACAATCTTTTCTAGGGCTATCACCATTTTTAATCGTTTTAACCCAGAAATAATAGGCTAGTGCTTAGAACTGGGTTTGGTAAGGTCTAATTACATTGGGTATCATTCCTGACTTACTGGATCCATAACCTTAGAAGCCAAATGCCTTTGAATTGTGTCTCCTACATAAGATTTCCTCAGGAGTCACTATTTTTGGTGAAATTAGAATCCTGGACTAAGACACTTAATACCTGGATTTCTAGGTCAACTTTGGGGTTTTTTTTGGTTTTTAAATTACGTTAAATTTAATTTAATTTAATTTTAATTGCAGTATAGTTAACCCACAGAGTTCTATTAGTTTCAGGTGTATGATACAGTGATCCAGCAATTCTATACATTACTCAGTGCTCATCGTGATAAGTACTCTTAATCCCCTGCCCACCTCCCTCTGGTAACCATCAATTTGTTCTCTATAGTTCAGAGTCTGTTTCTCGGTCTAGGTTAACTTTGACTGATTCTGGAGTTCCTGTGCTAAAAGTGTGGGAGAGTCAAAAGTGCTAGAAACTCAGTTTCATTTTTGCCCAGACACATCCTGATTGTCTAGCGTAGAACTAGCCTAGGGACCCCAAGAGCAGAGATTCCCATCACCTGCAGGAATGAGATAAATGTAGACCAGACCTTCCAAATGTGTTGCATCTGAGCCTGGCATTCACCATGAAAGCACACTGTCCTCTCTCCACGCCTCCTCAGGCATCACTGGGCTTATATGTAGATCCTCAAGACTATGGCCTTGATTTCCCCCATTAAATAATGAATGACTAGAGAGTGTGAGAACTGTTCTGCTGTCCTCAGGTATCTAATCCTTGGTTGGCATTCCAAAATGGCCTGGAAAAGGCATATCCCCAGGGCCTCAGACATCTTATGCTGTTGTACTTGCAATGGGAAGAGGCTGGAGGATCACTCGTGTAGCTCCTTCGGTTAAGTTCTTCTTTCTCCTGCTCTATGACCACGGAGAGGCCCTGTTTTCTTTCCCTAGGGTGCCTCCTGGAGCTTTATAATTCACCTTTCCCTGTGGTCTCGTATGAACCATAGCTTCACCCTGTTACATGACCAGAGTTCAGTGCTCCTATTAATATCCTCTTCCTCAAAGGTTGTTCTTTGGTTTTTTTTTAGCTCCAGGTACTCTCTGATCAGATTATCAGAGACTTAGTAATGGTTCTTTAGTTTCTGTCTCCTTTTGTACACCTGCATTCTTCTCTCCCTACCAAGAATACTTTGTTCTAGATACACTAATTGATTTGCTGGTTTTTTTCTCTGCTATGGATGCCCTTTCTACCTTTGGAAGCCCTGCTTTTTCTTAAAGGCTTGGCTCAGTCTTACTTGCAAGTTAGTCTCTTCCATCCCCAGATGGCAAGTCTAGCATTCAGTCAGAAGTACTTAGGACCGGTCATTGTGCCTGGAGTTAAGAGACATAGAGATAAGAAAGGCCTAGTCTGTGCCATCAAGGAGATCACGCTGTCTGGACACAGACAACATCTAAACCAGCTGCTACAGCACAGTAGAGTAGGTGCTAGAAGATAGAGCTTGGTGTAAGGGACAGCGATGGTGCCCAGGGGAAAGTGACCAACTCCGGGCAGGAGTGCCAAGAGAGCTTCATAGACCAGATGCCGAGAGATGGGTTTCTAAGGATAAATAGAACTTTACCAAGTGGATTGGGAGAGAATGTGCAGTCAGGGCAGAAGATACCATATATGAAGGTCCCCAGGGGTACCACAGCATGCCATTCTTTACAGAACTATTAGCAGTTTCTGCTTGAATGGGGGGTGGGAGGTGTTCAGTGGTGAGGTGAGGCTAGGGACAGGTAGGACAGCCCTCAGACAGACACACGCTTCGTACTGCAGCTTTCTTCCCTGGGCACTGGGGGCCAATGAAGACCTTTAATTTGGGGAGTAGCATGATGAGATTTGCATTTGTAATGATCACTGTGGACTCTGGAGAGAATAAGACTGGAAACTAGCTGGGAGTGTGAGGGTTGGGGAGAGGTGGTTGAAGGCCATTGCCGTGATCCCACAGAGATGTGGGGAGAAAGACCTGAAGGAAAGCAGTGGTATTACAGATGAAAAAGAGGGTAGGGGTTAGTGAGCACTGGGCTGTGAGGAGAAAGGGGAGGGGAGACACTCTGGGTTCAGATTCCTCTGATCAGGCGTTGGTGATCATGGTACCCAGGATGGGAACACAGGGACAAGGTGATAAATTCTTGGAAATGCTGGGCTTGAGGTGCCTGTGTGTATGCAGGTGGAAATCATCTAGCAGCATCATATATCTGAAGGACTGGAGAAAGGGAGGAGTTGGAGATGCATGGGTGGTGGAGGGCCCTACGGAGGGATGAAACCTCCTCCTTCCATCCATGCCCACAGCCCTGGGAGCCGCTCTGGCATTAACCGCGGGCACCTGCTTCCCTGGTGGGTTTTACATGCCAGAGGGTAGAAGCTGTTTTCTCGTCTTCATGTCTTCCACGGTTCTTTACAAAGGAAAGGAGTGGGCTCTGGATCACTCTGTTGACTTAAATTGGTCATTGTCCATAGGTGGCTATTGTTTGAGAACTTTTGTGCCATTTGTTTCCACAGCAACCTAACATCAAACAGAAGTTCGTGGCCCTCCTGAAGCGGTTTAAAGTTTCAGATGAGGTACGACCCCTTACTCCCGAGGTTGATGGTGAGTAGAATTCCCTGAGTTTCATCCTCGTTCCTGGGGTGCGTTCTTTCCTGCCACTGGGAGTCAGGACTTCAGGACCCCCAAGTGAGAGAATAGCTAAAGAAGGGCTTTAAGCTACTTAAAAAGAGAAAGAAAGGCTTTCCATGTAGCACCCAAGGATTCCCGGTGCCTGGAGGCAGGGGTAACATGGTTGTACTGAATGATTGGTTAGCACCGCCCTTCTGGCATGGGGCTAACGTTAGTAACACATCCGGTGGTGGTTTAATTTTCCCTTCTATCGGAGGGGGAACATTGTGCACAACAGCCTGTGAGGGAGGAGTGTCCTTGATGGTTGGCTGTTAAGTAACCAAGAATCGGCCATGGATAGAGAAGCGTGTCCTCCCTGGGCTCTGACCTGCCTGGTGCCAGTTTTCATAGGCTTCTCTTCTCAGTGCACTGGAAAAGAGATGTAGAGGAAAATTGTTCAGAGGTTTCTTTGTCCTTCTGTGGGCTCCTCAGGAAAATAGGACCAGCCTGCACAGGGTCATAGTCTTCTGGGTTTTCTTGCACCTGTTCTTCGGCAGAGGTACATCCCGCTTTTCTTCCTCGTGCCAGGCCCGCAGTGTGGAGTGGTAGGGAGACACTGAAAAGGAAAGGTGGTCTCACCACGTCCCTGCTCTCAGGATTGGATCACAGAGAGGACACCAAGGGTACCCCGATGAGTGTGAAGCTATGGCTTGTCCCTTAAGGAGGACTAGTTAAGGAGGCCAGTTGGTACCTGACCAGGAGGAAAGAGTTGCACATCTACCATAGTTGTTAATAGAGGTAACCCCAAACTCAAGATTTTTTTCCCCCCACAGGTGGGTTTCGGGCTGGAACATGTATCCCGAGAGCAGATACGAGAGGTGGAAGAGGACTTGGATGAGCTGTATGATAGTCTGGAGATGTATAATCCCAGCGACAGTGGCCCTGAAATGGAGGAGACAGAGAGCATCCTTAGTACTCCAAAGCCCAAGCTCAAGTGAGGCCCCAACCTCCTCTACCAAATTGTCTCCCCGCATCTCTCTTTTCTAAGCCAAAGCAACCTCCTAGACGCCCACCCTCACTTCCCCTCCATTATCAGGGTGTCTTGGCTCCTCACCCTTGTTGAACCTCCGGCTGTCTGGATAAAGATCACTGTTTTTGCCTCTAGCTGACAGAAGCCCTGATAATCTGAAGTCCTTCGATCCAGGCCCTGCTTGTCCACCCTCTGCTGTGTCCTTCCTCAGCGGGCATCTTTCAAGCCCGGTTGTCAGCCTTTCTTGAACACCGTCACTGCCCAGCTGTCCATGAGCTGCTGCTCTGGGGCCCTGGCGGCCACTGACCCTGGCTGTGCTTCTTTCTGCAGGCCCTTCTTTGAGGGGATGTCGCAGTCCAGCTCACAGACGGAGATTGGCAGCCTCAACAGCAAGGGCAGCCTCGGCAAAGACACCACCAGCCCTGTGAGCAAGACCAAGGGCTATGGGGGTCGGGGAGAGGGGCTGGGGAGTGTTGGGACTTAATACTCTGGGCACTCTGCTCTGGGCTCATGTCGTGACGTTGAAAGAGCACTCTCATTTTGTTTCAACCTTGGGTATCCTAATCGGAGTCTAGCTGGGAGCTTAGTTCTCTCATGGGCATTGCCGGGGCTCTCTGGGTGTCCTTTTTTGGTCAGTTCCTGCCACAACAAGGAGCCTTCCCTCCCAGAACACACAGTACCTTAAATTTCTCCCTCAACGTGTGTCGCGTGGTAGCTGAGAGCGTGGCATCATGCCGGTGGTAAGTAACTGTGCTTCCCCGGTGGAGAAAGAACGGAAAGGGGCAGGAAGCCCACAGGGTCTGTTCAGAGACACCACAGGCTTTATTCATAGAGGCAGGCAGTACTTTCAAAGAATTAGAAATTTAGCGGGCAGATTTCCATCTTGCCTGGTGCCCAAGATGAAAGAGTTGCTGTCTCGTGTGGTACCCCAAAAGCCCAGCGTCATCCTGGACCGTGCCCTGTCCCTGCCTGGGAAGGCTCTCCCTGTAGCAGCGGGTCAGCGGTTGGAGCCCGGGCTGATGCTGTATCCACGTCAGGCCCTGGGAAGCTGTTCTTCCCTCGTTTACAACTAAAGGGAAGGAGATGTTGTGCGTGATTTTAGTGTAGTTTATGGTTTGCTGTTGCGAGCCCCGTGTCTTCTCTGTAGATCAGAGAAATCGAATCCTTTAAGTCCTCCTGTTCTTTCCATTCTAAGACAGGGCATACAAAACTCACCTTGCAAATAGGTGTTAACTGTGAGGAAATGATATGTGAGACATGTGAGGCATGTGAGGCCCTCCATCCCCTGAAAAGCGCTGTGTCTGTGGAAGGGCTGCCGCCTGTCCCGGTGTCTGCAGACCCTGTGGCCGCTCATGGGTCAGCGCACGGGCTGCCATACTGCTTGCTGCCACCAGGTGGGGCTGCCTCCCACCTCATCCCTCTTCCCGGGTAAGACACTGTGGGCATTATCTGGCCCTAGGACAGTGGCAGCAGGTGGCATTAGTGAGGAAATGTGGGATGGAAAACTGCGGTCCACAAGCAGAATCCCTCCAACAGAGAAGCCCCTGGCATGCCACTTACACACCCTGCACTCTGTGATCTGGAGCTGAGGCCTCACCTTACTATTCATGTGGCTTGTAGCTGCTCTCTCTCTGGAGGGGGAGGGGTGCTGCTGAATCGTCAGTGTCCACATGGACAGGTCATTGGCCCCTACAGCCAGATTCCATCTTAAATATAAATATAAGAGATGACTCTTCTAGACAGGAACCTGGGACCTGGCCGAGGGAGAACTGTTTCCTAGTGCCCTAGACATGTGGAACGAGGAGTACATAACAAAATCAATTACATTTTTAACTGACATAATGCCCCCAAAACACTGAGCATAACACCGACATGTCATGGATGCTCAGTCAATGCTAGAGATTGTTATTATTAAACTGATACATTATTTTATACTAATGAAGGTTTTTCTGGGTTGGTAGAACGTGTCTGCAAGTCCTACTTTTGTCTCAGTTACATGACTAACGTGATTTAAAGGGGAAAACCACTGATGCTCTGAGCCTCAGGTGCCTTGGAGTTGGCATAGCAGCCCAGTTAGCTCAAAAGCCAATTGAGTATCAGTCTTTACAATATGATAATGGCCTAAGGGTCCCTGTCTACGCAGAACATTCATTTGGGGCAAGGTGGGACTGGGTTGAGAGCACGTGCTCTGGAGGCAGACTTCTGAGTTTGAATCTTGACTCCATCATTCCACTGACTGTGATCTGGGGCCATTGTCAGGCCTTCGTTTCTTCATCTACAAAGTACCTGTAAAAAGCACATGCCTTGTAAGGCAGTGTGCAGATACAATGAGAGAATGCGGCTCAGTCCTCTAGTGTGGCGCTTGATTGATGGATGGATGGATTTACTACTCAGGAAGCATGCGGTAAACAGAAGCTGCTGTGGCTACTCTCCTTATCGTCAGTTAGAACCGGTTCAGTTCTGCTCTCCTGAAACTGTTAGGATCGAGATGTCTTTATCATGAGTCCTTCAAATCCTCGTTCTGTTGGCCAGATTTCAAACTTGCTTTGCTGATTCCCCGTGATATTTCTATTTTGAAGAGCCCCATATGTCTCGATGTAGATGTGGAATTTTGGAATCCTTTAGGATGAAAGGCCCTTCGGGAATGACAGCGTGAGCTATGCTTTTACACAGAGAACTTCCAAGTGTTTTAGGGGAAGAGTACTGAGATTGTGCATACGTAGGCCGGAGTGCACATGCAACCCGACTTTTATCCTCTCTCTCTCTCTGATTTCCTAGTGTTGTTACTTAGTTATTTTCTTAATCTTCTTTTTTGTTCCCCAAATTTCAGAGGATTCAGTTTATCACTAGAACCAGAAGGAATTTCTGCCGATACAAATTATTACAGTTGTTGAGGCATCTGGGTGGCTCTGTCAGTTAAGCTTTTGGCTCAGGTCATGATCTCAAGGTCGTAAGATCGAGCCCCACATGGGGCTCCACACTTAGTGTGGAGTGTGCTTGGGATTTTCTCCCTCTCCCTCTGCCCCTGCCTGTGCTCGCTCAAGCATGCTCGTTCTCTCTCCCCCTCTCTCTTTCAAATAATTTTTTAAAAATTAGTACAGTTGTTGAATTTTTCCCAAGACTATGAGCACACAGTAGCAACATAATTTGGTTTTCCAAGCTGATAACAATAGGTTCTGACAGTGCTTTGATTAGGGAGGTCAAGAGATGTAGCCTTTCAGCCAAGACTACCTGCTGCTGATAGTCGTTATTTCCATTGCACTGTAAATAATGGTGTCAGAGACTAGTACTTCATAAAAATGATAGCCTAAAATACCACCCCACTCTGCTCCCCCTGCCTCCACAGGACCCTGTCCCCCTCCTGCAGCAGCCACATCACCCCACGGGCACAGCGCTTTGGGCTGCTGGCACCTGCCTCCAGTACTACACAATTAGACAGACACAGCTATGGCACAGCTGGTGTTCAGGACTCTGGGGTGAGAAAAGCCCTTCATATTTATAGAAGTAGAAAGTCGGAGAATTGGGAGTTTGCTCCTAATGGGATTGTTTGGAACATCTAGAAGAGTCAGTAAATAGCCAGCAGGTTCCCTCTAATGCCAATCCAAGTGAAAGTTGTTGCAACTTTACCACGGAAGCAATTCTGTACCTGTCACAGGGCTTAACAACAGGACGTACTTCTTTAAAACCCTCCAGCAAAATGGTGTTATTGCCCCAATTCATTCTCTTTGAATGTGTTTAATTCATTTGTCATACTGAGATCCAAAACTGAGTGAAATCATCTTCAGTCTTTTTTTTTTTTAAGATTGACTTATTTATTTGAGAGAGAGAGAGCGTGTCTGCGAGGGAGGAAGGGGGACATGGAGGGAGGGAGAGAATCTCAAGCAGATCCCCCACTGAGTGCAGAGCTCCATGCAGGGCTCCATCCCACGACCCTGAGATCTTGACCTGAGCCGAAATCAAGAGTCGGATATTTAATTGACTGAGACACCCAGGCGTCCCCATCTTCAGTCTTAAATCTAACCAGGACTTTTCCACAATTCTGGACTCTGTTAACATTGGTTACTCATATAGATAAATGTGGAAGGGAACTAGCTGTGTAATCTGAGGCAAACCAACTCAAGATCTGGGGTCATAGGTCGGTTAGAGTATGTTGGGTTGATCTTGCAGATGGTTTAGGGCAGTGGCTCTCTACCAGGGGTGCTTTTTGGCTCCTTCCAAGGACCATTTGACACTAGCAGTGACTAGAGACATTTTGATGATGAGACGTGGCAGGGCAGTGCTACTGCTGGCATCCAGTGAACAGAGGCCGGGATGCTGTTTAATATCCTGCTGCACACCGGACACATCCCCCACAACAACGAAGGGTCTGGCCCAAAGTGTCAGCGGGGCTGAGGTGGAGAAACCATGGCCCTATTTCTGTTATGCTTGTTCATTAGTTTGCCAAGTGACCCCTTGAACTTATAAGCCCAATGTTTCTCAGTACTATTTAATTTACTCAGAAGAAGGACTTTGAGTAATTGGGATAGAGTAGGATATCTTTGATCTTTCCCGACTCTCTGGTTTCCAAAGAGATGCACTAAGGCCAATACCTTCCCTACCTCTAAGACTTACAACCCTCAAATTCTCATGACTTTGACAATGATATCGGCACAGCCAGAAACAATATTAGCAAATATGAAAAATCTAGTTTTATGTATCAGTATTTACAAAGTAAATTTTTAATGTTTATGAGAAATGCTAGTAAGAGTTGGGGACAAAGGGGGAATTCATTCACACCTAAATGGCTTGGCATTGGGTGTCTTTTTGCTTAGTATATTCATTTGTTTTGAGGGTTTTCTAGATGTTTCTACCAAGCAAAATAAATTTGGCTACCATGGATGTCTTCAGTCTCAAAGTCGAAGACTCGACCTGTAAGATTCTCCTTTCCTCTCAGCAACTTCTGACAAGCAGGAGAGGCCCCAAATGTCCCTCCTGGGCGAGGGTATTTACAGCATTCAGAGTCAGAGACCTTGTGGATTCCATACAAAGCCATCTAAACTTTGAGCTTCTCTTTTCTGTGACATCTTGTGAGAGTCAGAACTGCTGGGTTCTGCATCTCACTGTGTAATTTAATGATTACAAAAATAACTGACCCTTCTGGTACTTAGTTTTCACAAAAACATACTCCTTATACAATGAAAATTCCAAAGATTTTATGAGGTCTTCATATTAAGTGGGAGTATTTTAAACTTCTCAGGGCCCTAGAAAACCAGTTAGAATGGTAGTTACTTGGATTGGTGATGACTAATTATTATAATTTTTGCAGATGGAATTGGCTGCTCTAGAAAAAGTCAAATCTGCTTGGATTAAAAATCAAGATGACAGCTTGACTGAAACAGACACTCTGGTATGTGTGGCTCAGCCCCCTGTTTAACATAGTTTTTATACCTTTAGAAATAAAGCCAAAAGAACTTCAGGACCACCCTGGGAATTTTGCCTCTATCTGTGGACTTGTGACTGTCCTATGTTCTCTTTTCTCCTGGAACCCTTACCCATGAAATGTAACCTACCCTGGAGACCAGGTCATTCCCCAAATTAGCAAACCAGAAATGTCCCCATTCTGTTCTTTAATTAGATCTGATTAAATGCTGATTTAGATAACTTCTCACTACCTGTCACCCTTATTTACTTCTGAGAGATGACAACCAGTATCTTCCCCTCAAAAACCATCCCTTCCTCCAGTGTTGTTCTTAGAGCAAGCAGGCAGCCTACACATTAAATTTCCAAGTGATTATTGGTTAAGTCCTTCCCCTAAGAGACGGGAGCTGCCCAGGAGGGCAGGCCGAGGCCTAGAGAAATGGAAGGAATCCTGGGGCACCCAGTTGAGACACTGACTCCACATACATTTACTGGGCAGCTACACGTGCTGAGCAGCGAAGATGCAAAGGTGAGAACATCGTGGTCTCTGCCACCGAGATGCCACCCTCCAGGAGGAAAGCCAAGCTGTGTACCCCTGTGCAGAAGCTCTGTGGAGGCTGAAGGAAGGACAAAGTGATTCTGACTGGAGGGGGACATTTGAACTGGGTCTCTCAGAATATGCAGAAGTCCATCCAATGGGACTGGACACTGGACACAGGGTGGGAGGGAGCAGAGAAGATGGTATTACCAAATACCATCTGGGGGCGTACTATGCATTAGCCTCACAGTGAGACCTGGTAGTTGAATGGAGTCCAGGGAAGAATTATTTCAGACTTAGGTTTCCTAGATAAGTAATGATGCATTGAAGATCTGGTGTATAACCCAACGTTAGGCTTGATGCAGAGTAATTTAAAACTCTCCACTTGCACTTTATAGTTCACCAGTAATCTGAAAACCCAGCTTCCACTCTTGCCCAACTTTGGTTCATACTGCATAGTGGTCATTCCAATATGAAATTCCAGTCGTATCACTTCCTGATTAAAATTCTTCTTCCTACCGAAAGAAGCCAGACCTTCAGTCCAGGTTTGTGCGTTGACACATAGTTCATAAATGCAGATTGAATAGCAAGAGACACTAGCCAGCACAGTGGGTATACTCAGTTAAATTAAACAGAGTCTTCCTCATCTGGTGAGATAGAAGCTATAGAACCATGTGCTTCCAAGGAAAAAGAGTGAGTGACTGACTCTCCCTGTGATGGCGATGGGCCCTGGCAGGACCCCTGCAGCCTCTGGGCGGTCACTGACAGGGAAGTAACCCTTGCTGTCTCCTTTCCTCCGCGCCAGGAAGTCACTGACCAGGACATGTTTGGCGATGTGAGCGCGAGTCTGGTTGTGCCAGAGAAGGTCAAAACTCCCATGAAATCCAGCAAAACAGATCTCCAAGGTTCTGCTTCCCCCAGGTACTCAAGACAGGAAGAAAATCCTAAAACATGGGGTAGAATTAAACCAACCAGATAGTGCCAGGCTGTGACCATACCTAGCAGAGGCTCCTGGCCTAGGGAGGAGTGGGACTAGCCATGGCCTTGGATCACAAAGGCTAGTTAACTGTCTCCTTTCCTCGTCTCTGGCAGCAGGATGGATGGAGTGCTCACACCGCGGCAGAAGAGGAGCACGCCCCTGAAGGAGCGGCAGCTCTCCAAGCCCCTGAGTGAGAGGACCAACAGCTCTGACAGTGAGCGGTCCCCCGACCTGGGCCATAGCACACAGGTACCCCCTCGCCCCTCAAGGCTGGGACCCTCTGAGCATCCTTAGACCTTGGCTTCTGTTTTGTCGTCTTCCTGGGGCAGTTAGGTAGAAAGAAAAGGAGGAATACTTTGAAATGCCCTGAATAAAAGTCTTGAAGACAGATCTAAATCTGAGAAGTCTCCCATATGTTACTCCTAGCGTGGGATCGGCTTTGGTGCCGCTCTTCAGGGAGCAGAGGAGGGAGTAGGAAACACCAGCATCGTCGCAGCCTGCATCAGCCCAAGTGGCATTTCCACACCTTGTTTGTTCTGCCTCCTCTGTCCCCATCAGACATCCGTCTGGAGATCGTGTGGTGAATCAGTCATTCTAGAGGACAGCGATCCTCAAAATCTCATTGGTCGTCTCCCACCTGGGCTCAGATACCTTTAGTACTACTATGGGCCAGTGATTGTGATCTCAAGGTGGCAAGTCAAAAATATTAAAATATTTTGATTGAGAGACCTAAGAGTAGGCTGGAATAGAAGCAGAAGAAACTGGACCTCGGGAATTATGTCCTCTTTCTGAAGGCCATGGTACTGGGGGCTTGGGCACGGAACCTTTCTGAACTGACAAAGCTCGCACAACTACTCTTCCTCTAGAGAACAGCAAGCCTGTTCATATAGCTGATAAATATCATCAAGAGGAAAGTTTGTGTCGATGTGGCTTCCTGAGTTTGATGCTATTACATAGCTGAAAATGAGCTGGAGACCAGAATAGCCTGTGCCTGGGGCGAGGTGTCGTCCTTCTTGCTAATCACTGTTCCTAAAGTACCTTTTGTTCCCTGAGACAGTGGGGCTCCCCACACAGCACTCACTGCCGCTCTCCTTGGTTCTCTCCCCACTGCCCTCGTTTTCATTTCTGTGAGCACCTGCTAACTGTTACCTCCCTCCTCCTCTCCTGGTACTTCATGCTGTATCATTACCCTTCAGGGATGCTGACTGCGTTTCTAGCTTCATCCACCCTCCCTCTGTCAGGACAACTGCTATGGCTTTGTTCCTGGTGTCTGAGTGTGTGTTCCTTAAGGACTCTGCTTACTCTTTATCCTCCTCCTTTCCATTTTGCTCTGGCCAGTGGGATACTGGGTCTCCTCCAGAAATTCCTAGTATCTGTTTTTTCTGAATACCCCTGCTCCAGAGATTCTCTACTCTAGTGCACCTTTCCCTACTCTTAAGCTCCCTGGGAACTGCCTGACAGGTACTTCTGTCCCTGCAGATTCCAAGAAAGGTGGTATATGACCAGCTGAATCAGATCCTGGTGTCAGATGCAGCCCTCCCAGAAAATGTCATCCTCATCAACACTGCTGACTGGCAGGGCCAGGTAAGGCATTAGAGATGACGGGGCTGCGGAGGAGAGGTTCTGGGGAACAAGAAGCAGGATATGGAGAAATAGGAAAATGACCCTCACATCTCAGGCCCCTCTTCCCTGAACTCAGCCTATAGCTCTGGGCTCCTGTCCCACTTCTGTCACTTTCTGGCCTGTAGGACCTCACATCACTCATTTTCTGTACCTCAATTTCCTCATCTATAGAAAAACAGCTGATCCTACCTTCCTTCCGGGGTAGTTATGTGTGGTTTTCCTGTCAGCATAACAGAATAATGGTATCTTGAGAGGTACAGAGCGCTATAGCATGCCCGAGGTGGCCCCTAGGTGCCATGAAGGCAGTTCAGAAGAGGCATTGCCATCTACCCGGTTAGATCCTGGGGCCAGAATTCCTCTTTTCTAACAGCCCTGCCACCTGGAACATAGCCTACAGAGACAGCATTAGAATCTAAAGATTCCTTAGCCTTCCCAAGTTGCCGGATTAGCGTGTCTGCATGGGGTCTAGCCCTACCTTCTCTTCACTGGCAGCCGGAACCCTGACCTTCTCGGCCCAGCTTTGGTCTGAAGGACAGAGGACGGGGCCCTGCAACTCGAGCCGGGCCGAGCTTGTTCTCTCGGTGCCTGTGGGGGAGCTGTGTCCCTGCTGCGTGGCCTCACCTGTGTCCCTGCCCTTTCCCTCCCTGCCCCCCAGTATGTGGCAGAACTGCTGCAGGACCAGCGGAAGCCTGTCGTGTGTACCTGCTCCACCGTCGAGGTCCAGGCCGTGCTGTCTGCCCTGCTCACCCGTATCCAGCGCTAGTAAGGGCTCTACTTATCTCCTGCCCTTTGGGGTTCCCTCCGACCTCATCCTCCCACCCTGACTTCTAAGCAGAGACAGGACTGCCTGGCCTCATCAGGCCAAATATCCTTGGTCGCTGTGTGGTCGGGCAATGGCAGGCCGTGGTGCTCTGATGTCCCTGCTGACCTCAGAGGTCAGGGCGTTAAAATGTCATTTTCCTGCTCTCCCTGCCTCCCTACCTAGACTCTCCTTGACCTGCCACATCTTCTTCTTAAACCCAGGATGAAGAAGATCAGGGAGAGAGAATCAGGGTTTTACAAAAGCCTTTTACTCTCACTCCTCTAACTGTGCCGTGCCGCGTGGCATCCAGAGTCAGGGCTTTCGCTCCTCAGGACCTCCCCAGAGGGGCCGGGAGTCCCTGTCAATGGGAGTGAGAACTTTGGGCCTTCCAGGTGCCTGGGCTCGTGCCCACTGCTGACCCCTGGCAGCACTGCCAAATCATCTCCCATTAGCCTAAGCTAATTCTTTCTTCCTTCTAGACAATTACCTGCCCTCTCTGATCCTGAATTTCTCTCCTAATTGCAAAAGCACTGTAGTTTATTGCCTCTCTGTGTGTTACATTGTTTATTGGCTAATTTTTTCCCTGTGGGTTGTTGAGATCAAGTAAAGTCAGAGCTTGGGGCCTTCCTCTGAGCAAGATGCTGGTGAACCTCCCGGATGTGGTTGTGACTCTTCCCTTGCTCCCCAGCTGCAACTGCAACTCCTCCATGCCCAGGCCGGTGAAGGTGGCAGCAGTAGGAGGCCAGAGTTACCTGAGCTCCATCCTCCGGTTCTTTGTCAAGTCTCTGGCCAGCAAGACCTCTGACTGGCTTGGCTACATGCGCTTTCTCATCATTCCCCTCGGTAAAGATGGGGCAAATTTCATTCCTGAAGCAGCATGTTGGGGCTGGGCCCTAGGAAGGGACAGTTAGGGCGACAAAAGGCCAGACCATTCTGTCCCTTAACCAGTTCACCTTCTCTGGTTTCCCTCTCCCAGGTTCTCACCCTGTGGCCAAATACTTGGGCTCAGTCGACAGTAGATACAGCAGTACCTTCCTTGATTCTGGCTGGAGAGATCTCTTCAGTCGCTCGGAGCCCCCTGTGTCAGGTAATGGCCCTTTGCAAGGGATTGAGGCAAGATGCCACCTGGTTCATGGAGAGCCAGTCTTGGCCAGAGGGGAAGGCCAGAGGAGCGTACTTCTCTTCTTCCCTATGGCTCTACCACTCCCAATCCCTTTGCATGTTTATTTTTTCAGCAAGTATTTGTCAGGAGAAGGCCCATTATGTGCAGCCCTTCTTCACTCTGGATGGTTTTAGTCTCTGCTGTTTGCTCTACTATACATCTAGAAATGAGGGAGGTGGTAAGGAGGACATTTCTAGTTGTAGAACTCAAATGTAAGAAGCAGAGGATAGTTACTAAGCAATCTGTTGATAAGCGAAAACACTATGTTGACCTTGTTTTTTCTCTGAAATGCAGAGTAAAAGTGGCAGGGCTTAGAGTGAGCTTGAACTCTGCAAGGCTGAGGAGTAGTAAATGCATCACCAGCCCTTGAAGGAAGTGATGGGCAGAGAGTGTTGGAGTGGAGGGGTTCCTCTAGATTACGAGATTGGTTTGAGCAAAGTAGATGTGATGTGGGAGCATGATCAGCCTGAGAAAGAACAGAACTCGGAGGAACTGCAAAGATTGGAAGGGAGAGAAGAGCTCTTTGGTTCATCATTTCCTATATTCCAAACCAAAGGATCCTTAGAACCCTTTCTCTACTGCAACTCCTAGGGTCTTCTGATGGGTCTCCAGAAAGGGGGTCTCTTTAAGAGGGCTTTTGGGTTTACCTGCTGAAATAAGTTGGTAGTTATCTCTTGTCTTTTTTGCAGAGCAACTGGACGTGGTAGGGCGAGTCATGCAGTATGTCAATGGGGCGGGGGTGACACACCAGCTCCCTGTGGCTGAGGCCATGCTGACCTGCAGACATAAGTTGTAAGTTTGACTTCAGGGGATTTCTTGGAAATAGGTCGGGTGGGCTAGATAAATCTTGAGTTTTCTTTGCTTTTCCATATTTTCCTTCTCCCCACCCGTTTCCCTTCGTAGGCACCCAAGAGCAAAAGAGACGGGGTTTTGACTGCCTCCCATCCAGGCCACTCCCCTCCCTGTCCTGGGCCTCCCCACCCAAATGGATACCCCCCCAGTATAAAAGAAGCCCATCCTAGGCGCTGACATTCACATGTGGGGTAGCATGCAGAATTGGGTTTTTTGCCTCCATCTCTGGCTCCTCACGCCATCCTGAGACGTGATGGGAAGTGTCATGTAGTGCCTGGACTGCCTTGATGCCACAATAAAATATAAAAAGCTTGTATCCCCAGCTCTCCATGCAGTATCACCCACTAATTGTAAGACTTTCCTTTCTCTCTCAATAGCCCTGATGAAGACTCCTATCAGAAGTTTATCCCCTTCATTGGTGTAAGTACTGAGTCCCCACTCCTCTGTACCCCACCCAATCTCCTGGCCTTCTCCACTGACACACGTGTGCGCACATGCACGTACACACACACACACACACACACACACACACACACACGATTCATCTAGACAGTGATTCTCATCCAGAAGTGGTTTTGCCCCCAGGGGACATCTGGCAATGTCTGCAGACATTTTTGGTTGTCGCAGCTGAAGTTGGGGTTCTACTGGCATCTAGTGGTTAGAGACCAGGGATGCTTCTAAACTTCCCACAGTGCATAGGACAGCACCTACAACAGACTGACCTGGCCCCAATGTAGTGCCCAGGTGGAGAACCCCAGG
The DNA here is from genome assembly GCA_028534135.1 of Potos flavus. Classification (NCBI taxonomy): domain Eukaryota; kingdom Metazoa; phylum Chordata; class Mammalia; order Carnivora; family Procyonidae; genus Potos; species Potos flavus. The sequence goes on from CM052884.1 coordinate 91,425,496, forward strand.
GCTGGGATATGCACTGAGCTGTCCTTTCAGTGTCCTCCTTTCCCGAATCATGGGCTGTCCCCAGATCATCACTGGTGTCTCCTTTTTATTACACCAAGCCCTGAACCTGGTGCCTTGGCCTAGGGAGTAACGTCCAGAGCATAGCTTCTGCGGGCTCCAGGGAAAAGAAAGCTGCCTCAGAAATGAAATAATGATAGATGATATTCTGAAGAGAAGTCCAAGAAGTAGATATTTCTGCGTCCAGGGTCAGATGTACCATTGAAACGAAGGTCCCTTCTTTGCCCTCCTATTTAGTCAAAGGAGAATCTCTAGATGAGTTGATTTCAGAAATAAAAGGGAAACCTCTTGGATATCTCTGAGGTCAGGTGGTACTGTCTTTTCATTTGACAGTAGCTGAGCCATAAGGCAGACCAACCAAGAGAGGGACCGCAGAGGTGACAGAGCTGACACCCTGTGTGGCCAAAGCATACCACGAAAGCATGGCTAAAAATTCATATTTCCATGTATGAGACAATCAAATTTCTCTTCAGAATCAGCTTGTATTTTTTCCTGTAAGCTCCTAGCTTTGGGTAGGGGGCATATGCAAATGAAGGGCCTATTCTATGCTCAGCCCAGGTTCTGGATGTCTTGAGTGATCATGGGAGATCCCTGAGCCTGGAGAAATTCAGTTGCCCCTTCTTGTGCTTTGCTGAAACCTCCTGTCTGAACAGTCCACTTAGTCCCTGTTAGCCTCTAGGGCTACTCCCATAAACTATGTTGGAAGCTCTAGACCATGGCCTGTAGCCTAGGCTGATGATTTGATTTGCATCTTCTTGGAGCTGTGGGTTGCTGCCCACTCTAGCCTCACAGACAAGAGAGAAATATATAAAAAAAAAGAAAATGTTTAATTGAAATAAACAAAGGAAGGGCAGCCTCATATAATACCAGGGGAGCAAGGGGAATTATATCCAGGAAGTTGAGAGTATCAGTGTTACTTTCCGGGAACTAAAATAAGGATGCATAGAGACTTTGGGACAAACCAGTGAATAGCAGCACTGTGTTCTGAACAGCCTCGAGGGGACCATCTGCACGTGATCGCTACTCCTCGTCAGTCCCTGGGGTCCCGTTTCTGAGACCTCACAGCACTCCCAGCACCTCTGCCAGGTGCTTGGCCCTGGGCCCGCTACTTCACCAGGATTCACCTGTCACTTCAAGCCACATCTGTGACGTTCAAATAGTCTGTTTTAGCTGTGCCTTTGCTGGCTGCTGGAGGGCCCCCTCTCTCCTTCCCAGAATTCTCTCTGAGAAATCTAAAATTCTTTGGAAAGCTGAAATCAGTACACTGCTTTGAGGTAGAGAAAGGGTGGGGGTGCCTGGGATCCCTGTCTTATCCATATTCTCTCAGATTCCAGCAAGTCTGGAAAGGAGGAAGCTGGTTCCTTGCTTGGTTTCACACAGGCAGGCATTCAGAGAGCTCCCTCAGCCCCCCGCAACACGCTGCCTTACCAAGCTTTCTCACAGTGGCTCTTCGCTTCTCTGACGTGGGAAGATGGTCTCCTACCCATGTGGTCTTAGAAGAAACGCGATCAGAATACTGAAATGGGTCCTGCCTTCAAGGTGGCTTTGCCCTCCCCAGAGATGAGCCATGAGGTCTTGTGTGCCCCCAGCTCACTGTTTGGAACTGGGCTTTTTTACATATCTTAAAGATCAGATCTGGGCTGCTCTGGATTTGCAAAGATTTTTAAAGCCTCTGATCAAATAATACATAGTCATGGCTGTTGTGTCTAATCACCTGCTTCCAACTGGATCAAAATGTGTACAGCTTTAGTCAGAGGACCTAATGCAACGTCTCTTCTTTCTCCCAGGTGGTGAAGGTGGGTCTGGTTGAAGACTCTCCTTCCACTGCAGGTGAGCCTGGGGCCCTTGTGCTCCTGTGAAGTGAGGGGATGCCTTCTCGGCCTCCTCTCTAGTCCATCAGGCGAAGGTGAAGCCTCTGGGTGACCTAACGTTAAGTCAGAGTTTGGGCACCCTCACTTCCCAGGTGAAGCGGTGGCAGGGGGCCGTGGAGAGCTGTCTAAGCTTAGCTCAGCAGCAGCGGAGACCCCTTGTCATCAACTGGTCATCAACTGTGTTTGTCCCCCTGACAGGCGATGGGGACGACTCGCCTGTGGTCAGCCTTACTGTGCCCTCCACATCACCGCCTTCCAGCTCAGGCCTGAGCCGAGATACCACAGCCACCCCTCCTTCATCCCCCTCCATGAGCAGTGCCCTCGCCGTTGTGGGGTAAGGGGCTCTTGCCCATACCTCTCCTTCCTTCCAAACCCCTCCATCAGGGCCCAGGAACCTGACTGACTCCCCCTTAACCCCCACCACCATCCCCCCCCTCCATCCCCGCCTGCCTACAGCATTGCGTAACAATGGTGGCTCACTGAGTGTAGAAGGCAGGATATGGCAAGAACTTCGGAGTTCCAATTCAGAGACTTAGGTCACTAGCTGGGCACGTGGAACTACTCTGTACAATGCAGGATACTTTCTTCCCCATCTGTCTCCTGGGGTAAAAGTGAATGAGGCAAATGGCAGAGAGGCTCTTGGCAGCCTGTAAAGTGCTGTGCAGGAGTCTTGCTGGGGGACTGCCCGGCGTGGTGGAGTGTGGCCATGGGAGTCCTGCACACCAGGGTTTGAGTCACGGTTCTGTGTTAGGTTCACTTTATTAGCTTGTGTTAAAGAACGAATTACTCAGTGACACTTGTTAAAGCACAGTGAGGGAGGGGCATCTGGGTGGCTCAGTCGGTTAAGCGTCTGACTGTTGATTTCAGCCCAGGTCATGAACTCAGGGTCGTGGGATTGAGCCCCATGTCAGGATCCACACTAGCACAGAGTCAGCTTGGGACTCTCTCTCTTCCTCTGCCTCTGCCCCTCCCCCCACTTGTATGCTTCCCCCCCCCCCAAATAAATAAATAAAATCTTAAAAAAAAAAAAAAATGGCACAGTAAAGGAGACCACATCAGGGTATGACCACCGAGATAGGTGTAGGGAGCACTGCCATGGATTTTGCAGGTTGGCTGGCTCAGCTCCAAGTGGAGATTTCTACCCTGGGAGTGAGTATGGGTGGAAAATTACTAAGAGGAAACGTCAGGGGTAAGGGGGGGCTTCTAAACAATCCTAACAGGATTCTTGCTGAGACAAGTCAGGGTGTCAGACGTCTCCTGGGGGGTGGCCGGGGATGAGGAGTCTGACCAGGCGACCCAGGTGATCAGATGGGTAGGGTGGGTGTTCTTGCTAAAAATGGATTTTACAAGGAAGTACACAAATGGGCCTATGAAAAGGATTAGGAGCCAAACTAAAGTTTCTAAAGTTTAGTTACTGAGCTTCATTTCCGACTCAGGAATAGAGTGAAATAGCCACGTCAGAGTTTTGTGAGGCTTCAGGAAGAGCTTGTGTTGTTGGTGCCTGGCACATGGGAGCTGCTGCCTTCTTTCAAGCAGGCAGGCTGTCCGTCTGTCAGCACAGCGGCCATTCGGGGCACTAGAGCAGTAGCAGCAAATAAGAAAGGCTCGTCCTCGTCCTGGAGCTCAGGCTCCTGGCCCTGGCAGTGCCAGAGCAGCAAAAAATTCAAACTGTGTAGGTTGCAGTAAGCACTATGAAAAATTAGCAGGGGGATGGTTCTGAAAGGGGAAAGAATTTCTTTAGGGTCTTAAGTGTCCAGAGTTTAGACCAGGTGCTCAGGGTGGCCTCTCAGGAGGCAGCTGCCATGCCAGGCCTGAGCAAGGGGAGCTGACGGGGAGGGTGGAGCAGAGCCCTCCCAGAAGGGGCCCGAGGGGGACAGGCTGTGAGGTGAGAAGAGGGCAGGCATGGGTCAGGAATACAAATGGGCCCTGCACCTTCTTCCTCCCTATTCCCCTTTTCTCTGCCTTGCCTCTTTCTGTTTCTTCTGGGGAAGGTCCTCAGCAGCAGAGAGGGCAGGCACTGGCCGGTGGTTTTTCCAGAAACACCAATGACAGGGTCATGGTCCCTGAAGAACGTGAATGTTCTTAGATGGCGAGAAGCCTCAGTTGTACCTCGAATCCCAATCCATATCCTCCCTCACCCTCTCCTCCCCTCCTTCCCTTTTCACTTCCCTTCATGGTCTCTACTGATCTATGGAAGGGACAGTTCAGGAAAGGAGGAAATCCTACACGGCCGGTAATGCCTCATGGTTCCAGGCTTCCCAGAGGGCCTGGGGCTCAGCCCTTTTCTCGACCTCCTTTCCCATCCCATTTAAGCTGGTTTTTAATGGAACCACTGAAACCAGGCAGAAAGAGAAACGTCAGATGACTTTTGTAGGCTGTGTACCTATTGTGTCTGACACCTCCTTTCTAGAAAACATCAGCCCTTTTTCCCCTTGAAGCTAAAATTATCCCTGAGCTAGAAGTGCCATAAATAAGAGAAAGCCGCAGGTCAGCAGCCGTCAGCTCTCCCTCCTGGGGCTGCTGTGGAGACGGCCGAGGTGCTTGCGCCTCTGCCCCACTTCTTCTCTCCAGCTCTTGGCTGGGTTTTGCCTGGGCTCTGCTTGCCGGGTGCGTACACACGCATGTGTGCACTTGTGTGTGCATGAGTGTGTGTAAGTATGCGTGCACACTTCCTCCATCAAGCCTCCCTCCTCTCTGCTTCCCTCCGCCCGCTGTGACTTTGTATTTGGTTCCCTCACAGAGCCTCAGGTCTTTACCCTCTCCTGGCTTTGTCTTCTATCAGCCCGTCACTCCCTTCCCACACAAACCAATTCTGTGAGACTGGAGGGAACCCGGAACCACTAGCCCGCCACCTCCCCTCACCGCTCCCGGAGCCTGGCAGTCCCCTCCTGGCCCCCCAGGCCGGCCATGGAGTTGGGAACTGAGGACAGAGCCTACTCTCCGTTACTGTTCCCCTTCCTCAGGAGCCCCAACAGCCCATATGGGGACGTGATTGGCCTCCAGGTGGACTACTGGCTGGGCCACCCTGGTGAGCGGAGGAGGGAAGGTGACAAAAGGGATGCCAGCTCCAAGAACACCCTCAAGAGCGTCTTCCGCTCAGTGCAGGTTTCCCGCCTGCCCCACGGTGGGGAGGCGCAGCTTTCCGGCACCATGGCAATGACTGTAGTCACCAAAGAGAAGAACAAGAAAGGTAGGTGACATCTGAGGCCAGGGACGATCGGGGCCACTAGGGTTCACTGTCTCCTATCAGGGTCTGGGAGACCTTTGGATGAGGGCAGAGTAGCACATCTATCATGCGGTCCAGCCCAGGGTTCTGCAAGGTCCTAGCTCACCCTGTGAGACGAGGCCAGTCCTTCTGTAACCGAGGAAACGGATGTCCCCAGTGAGTAATCAGTCCCTGCCTGCTGAACATCAGCACGGTAGGGGGTGGGGCAGTTAGCGCTGCCATAAGGAAGGGAGCCTTTCCAGCCACTGCCCTCTGGGGTGGACCACGTGACAGAGGAGGACATCACTGCGTCCCCATGAAGCAGAGCATTTGCGCCCAATCCTGGAAGTCACTCAAGCCCACATGAGCAAAAGGGCATAGTTGTTTAAGAGTTAAGAGAAGTAAGGGCGCCTGGGAGGCTCAGTCGGTTAAGTGTCTGCCTTCGGCTCAGGTCATCATCTCAGGGTCCTCGGATCGGGTACCATGTAGGGCTCCCTGCTCAGCAGGGAGTCTGCTTCTCCATCACTCCGCTCATGCTCTGTCTCTTTGAAATAAATAAATAAAATCTTTAAAAATAAAAAAAAGGATTAAGAGGAGTACAGCCCATTTTGGATAAGAGTGGTGGTTTCAGGCACTAGACGTAGAGTTGGGGGTGGCCCTGGGCCCTCTGCTCAGAGGGAGTAAGGCAGGAATGCCCCCTGCCGGGCCAGCACCAGGGCCCAGCCTGCCGCAGCGGGCGAGCCTGCCAGGTGACTCGGGGCCCTCACGGCCCCACCGTCAGCCAGCTGTCAGGCTTCTTTAACTGCTGGACCCTCCCTCCTCAGAGCACTCCCAAAGCAGCTGGGCCTCTTTCTGTTCATGCCTCTGCTTCAGAGTTCCTCTTGCAGGCAAGCAGGGGGCTGTGGCCGGCCTAAAGCCAAACGACAGGTGCGCCTCGGAGACCTGGCCGGGGCAGGCCTGCTAGCTCCGCAGTGCCCTCCTAGCTGCTGAGGCATCCCTGGGGCAGAGACGTTGCAAACACTCCCATGAGGCCTCCTAGCCACAGCAGATTCGGCCCTATGTGGGTGCGAGTGTGTAGGAAGGAGAGCCCAAGGGCACAGGCACCTGGCCCCACAGGCTACCTGGAACATTCAAGCTGGAAGGGACCTCGGGGACTAACCGGCTCCAGGTCCTCGTTACACCAAGGTTCAGGGAGAGGCCTGTGCTGGGAGGGGGCAGGACGAAGATCCTGGTACGCGCTTCCTGCATCCCCTGAGCTAGGGAGCGGGGAGAAGGGATGGCTGGCTGCGAATCACCTCCCCTTCCCAAAGGAAGAGGGGCTGGTGGGGATGAGAGAGAGGAGAGGGGTGGCTGCTTTTCCAGGGACTGTGACGGAAGTGGTTTTGCTTGCCTTCCAGTTCCCACCATCTTCCTGAGCAAGAAACCCCGAGAAAAGGAGGTAGATTCCAAGAGCCAGGTCATCGAGGGCATCAGCCGCCTCATCTGCTCCGCCAAGCAGCAGCAGACCATGCTGAGAGGTACGGGGAGACACGGGAGGAGGGTGCTGGGCGGGAAGGAGAGGGGCGGGGGACTCTGGGGGGAGGGGAGCCCCCTGCCTCCCCAAGGGACACTGGGGAGGTGGCCTTAGCAGCCCTGGTCAACCCCTCCTTCCCCTGTCACCCCAGTGTCCATCGACGGAGTCGAGTGGAGTGACATCAAGTTCTTCCAGCTGGCGGCCCAGTGGCCCACCCATGTCAAGCACTTTCCAGTGGGACTATTCAGTGGCAGCAAGGCCACCTGAGGGCACTATCTCCTGGCCACTCTCCCTCCTGGCACTGCCACCAGCCTCACCGCCTGCGGGCAGGGGGAGGCCAGCAGGCCCCGGCCCAGCATCCCCTTTCCTGGCCCGGGAGCCTGCATCTCTCTTGCCCAGTCCTGAAGGACACTGCCAGTGGGGACACTGCTCCCCTCCCTCCTGCTCAGTCCTCTCCCTCCTGCTCCAGGCCCAAGGCATGTCAGTTTTGCCTTCTGGCGCCCATCCCTGGAATTGAATCCTCTGGGCTTTCCTTCACCGACTTCCAATCTCCCCACGTGGCACCAGTTCCTTTCTGGAAATAGGAAACCTGGAATCCTGGCCCCCAGCAGGGAGTCCAGCCCTCCCCACCTCTGCCAGCTGCCCAACCTGCCCCCCTCAAGTGTGGGGCCCAGGGCCACTTCCCACGTGGTGGGTCCTCCCACTGGGGGGTCAGAGGAGTACCCTGAGCCCAAGGGCCCCCCTCCCCTCCACAGTCACAGGGGCAGCCCCACCCCTCCCTCACCACTAGGACAGCTTTTTTATGGTGATGCCATGTCTTTCTGGGGTGGAGGGGCCTTCCCGGTCTCCCCCATGCACGACCTCCTCACTTACCCCCGGGTTCCCCCCCAGATGTCACGAGCACCCTTGAGTGTTTCTCTGGTTCTCTGCACAGCCAGTCTCTTGGTGGTTCCACGTGACTTGCTTGGGCACCAGCCCCTGTCCTTGTGGCTTCCGCTTGTTGATGACTCTCCTCCCTCTGCCTCCCCCCATCCCCCCAGCACAGTGCTGCCTCTTCCTGAACTCCAGACTGGGACAGATGGGAGGCAGACCCCCACCGGCATATTGTCTGTGACCTTGCATCTCCCTGTGCCTGCCGTGTCCATTCGTGTCCCACTCCCTAGTGTGTTCTTCCCCTCCTCACGCCTGGGCAGAGAGCCCGCCTTCCCAGCCAGGTGTTTCTCCAGTGGGCTCCAATCCCTCCCTCTCGCCATGAGGGTCTGAGCCAACCCCTCAGCCTCGACCATCAGCCTTCTCAGGAGAAGCTGAGCACACAGGGCCACATCCCAGCCGCAGCCCTCCATCCCCCCCCAGCACCTTCAGAGCTTTACCGTTGCCCTCTCTCACCCTTTCTAGAAGTTTTTGCACAGAACTTCATTTCGAAAAGTGTTTTTCTCATTCTCCATGCCTCCCCAAACTCCTCCAGCCCTTACCCCCTGCTCAGCCCTGCTGTCCAGAGCATCTCCTGGGCTGAGCTGCTCTCTTGGGGCCAGAGAGGGGTGGGGCTCGAGGGACCGAGTGGATGTTGGGTTTTTCATTCAATAAACTGGTGATTTCTTACCAACTAGCAAGGCTTGGGCTTCTATGCCTCTCACTGTGACTCAGGATCTGTATGACCCTCTCCCCTCCACAACACAGTCGACTCCTCTCAAATGGCTGGAAAGAAGCGTATTCTCATTTCCTTAATTAGAGAAATAGGCACAAAGGTGTCTTTCCCAGTATGAGGCAAGCAGAGATCAGAAACAGAAGTAACGCTTGCTCACACCAAAATCTCTTTTTTTTCTCTAGGACTCACCATCCCCAAATCCCACCTCCCAAGACAGTGACATGTCGAGGGCAGTTTCTACTCTTCTGATTAAAGATTAGAACTTGGCTTCTTTCCCTCTGCTAGACTGACATCCTGCCATAGTTTCTGGAAGCTGGTGAAGTCTGAGGCCCAAGTGGAGGGGGCACATGATTGGGGTCCATCATTGGGTTGGCTTTCCTGCCTGCCCTTAACTTAGAGAAGGAAAACAGTCATAGGCCCTGCTCCCTGGATGCCTGGTTCTTCACACACTCCCGGGATAGAGGCCTGCACACCGGCCTCCTCCGGAGGAGAAGTGCCCAGAGGTTGGGGCTTGTGTGGGGGAGGGGACCGAGGGGGCTTGGCGCCCTTGCCCTGCAGGACACAGCCACAGAGGAGTGGATGACCAAGCCAGGCAGGCCGTCACTGGCTCCCCAAGCCCTGTGGTCCAGTGACAGGGAAGGAGGTTCTGGGACCCAGCAGTGTGGCCCTGCACCAAACTCTCTGAGCCTGGAACATGGCAATAATGGCTGCCTCCCAAGGGGGAAAGTCCAGTGAGGTCTGTGAGAGTGTCCCAGAAATGCAATCTGCACGTTAGTTACAGGTGTACAATCAGGTTGGTGAGAGGAAACGCCAGAAGTCAAATTGTGTTTAAGGTGAGCTAGAGAGGACGTGAGTGTTGCCCCAGGACAGAGTGGGAGCTCTATGCGAGGCTGAGGGAAAGGGCTCAGGCAGTGCAGGGGGGCGAGGGAGACCCGGGAGCGGTGGAAGTCCCCAGCTGGAGGGGCGTGGGGGACAAGGAGACTCAGGTCCGGCTCAGAACTGAGAAGACGGAGCAAATGATGGGAAGATGAGGGGGAGGAAGAGGCACAAGCCCTCAGCCTGCTGAGTCTGACTGCACACCCAGGGCCTCCCCTCCGCCCACCTCAGGGGGCTTCACTCTTGCAGTTGCCCCCTCTCTCCTGCCATCATCTCTACCGGATCTTTGGACCTTTTCTGTCTGCCTGCCGTCCGCATGCCGACACTCAGCAATAGCTCTCATGTCAAAACGACTTCCCCGCTTCTAGATCCCCTCTGACTGCCACGTCTCTGCTCCCTAGACAGTGAAATTCTTCAAGAGTTGTTCATGTTTCCTGCCTCCACTTCTACTCCTTCAGGCTTCTTTCCTCAACAGCCCATCAGAAGTTCCCTTACCAAGGTCACCAGTGACCTCAGGTGCCACATCCAAGGGTCAGTTTTCTTGTTTGACCTCCACTTGACCTGTGGACAGGACTCTGCTCTCCTTCCACTCCTCTGACTGCCCTTTCTTGGCCTCTCTTACTGTACCTTCAGCTTCCCAGCCTTGGAACACTGGAAAATGCAGGGCTCCAGCCTCTGGCCTTCTCTCTCCCCACACTCAGCTCTGTAGTGTGAAATACTCCCCTGTGCACAGACTTCTCCCTCCACTCTTCAGGTGCTGAGGCCAAAACCTTCGGAACCACCACTGGCTCATCTGTCGCTCATACCCAACATCCAGTCCCCCGGCAAATCCTACAGCCCTTCCCAAGACAGACAGAGAACCCGGCAGCGCCCCACCGCTTTCGCCGCTGCTGTTATCCCGTGTCTGGATGTTCTAATAGCCTCTTAATTATCTGTGCTTCCACCTACTCTTCCTGTAGTCTGTTCTCCACACAATAGCCAGAGAGAGCTTTTTAAAATGTTAATCAGGTCACGTTAAATTACCAATTGAAACTGTCCAATGGCTTCCCATCCCACTAGGAATATAATCCAAAGCCCTCATCATGACTCACAAGGTCTACAGGACCCGACCTCCTGAGGGCTGTTTGATCTCTCCTCTCCCTCTGCCCCTAGCCCACTGGCCTCTGCATTCCTTAGACACAGCAGGCGCGCTCTGCCTCAGGGTCTTTGCACAAGCTTTCCCCCTGCCCATCGTGCCCCTGCCTCTAGGTCCATGTGGCTTGCTCCCCCATTAAAGTCTTGGCTTAAAGGTGACCTCAGAGAAGCCTTCCCTGCTCTACCTGTCTCAAATAGCACCTCCCTTTTCTCTCCCCCTTCTCTAGTTTTCCTTATTAGCACTTCTCATTCCTTGGCACTTATTTAGCCATTTGTTTCTCTCTCCCCACTGGAATGTAAGCTCCAAAGAAACGGGATTTTTTTTTTTTTTTACCTGCTCTAACTTTGGTACCCAGGATCATTCTTGGCTCGTCCTAGGTACACAATGAATATGTGTCAACAGAATGAGTGAAGAGGCCTTGTGCTGCCGCAGTGGAGTCCCCAGTCCCCATGCACTACTCAGTCACTTTAATGCCTCTGCCCAAAAGATACCTGAGCGTTCCCATAGGCCCTGAAATAAGAAGATAGACTCCTAAAAAGAGGAAAGGGTTATGTAGGAATGATTTCCAGAATTCCAAACATGGGGCAACTCAGATTTACACGTTGAGACAGCTTTGCCCAATCACTGAGAGTCAGGGCTGCACCAGAGCAGAACTGTCCGTGGGGCTGCCAGAGACATTCTCGAAGGCCAAGAGTAGCATTTTGGTGCAGAAGGTGGAAGAACTTCTGGCTAACTTGTATACCAACCCCAGATTGTTTTATTGTTAATTTAAACAAACACGTATTTTAGAATAGTTTTAGATTTACAGAAAAGTTGCAAAGATGGAACAGAGCATTGCTGTACACCACCCACCCCCACCAGTTTCTCCTATTGCTAACATGGTACATTAGTGTGGCACATTTATTATAACTAATGAACCAACATTGATACATTATTATAATCTAAAGTCCATATTTAACTCCCGATTCCTTAGTTTTTCCCTAAAGTCTTTTTTTTTTTTTAAGACTTTTATTTATTTGAGAAAGTGAAAGAGCACAAGCAGGGGGAGGGGCAGAGGGAGAGGGAGAAGCAGGCTCCCCATTGAGCAGGGAGCCAGACGTGGGGCTCGATTCCAGGACCCCGGGATCATGACCTCAGCTGAAGGCAGGTGCTTAACCGCTCAACGGACTGAGCCATCCAGGGGCCCCTCCCTTAAGTCTTTTATGCATTCCAGAATCCCATCCAGGATACCACACTACATTTAATACTTCGAGCTATGACATTTTGTAGACTTCCCCTTGGCTGGAATTTGCCAGCATATCATATCAAGGGTACGTGCCCTGACCATGATTTGTCAGCCTTGATCACCTGGCTGAGGCAGTGTTGGCTAGTAAGTTCACACTCCCTTCCTTACTATGCTCTAAGGCAGGAAGCCACTAAGCACAGCCTAGATAAAATACAGATTTTCCTCTATATGCATTATTTGGATTCTAGACAGCAGATTTCTTCTAGACAGCAGACTTCAGATCCATGTTTTTAAACTCCTTCCCTCATCACCCACTGCTGTGTCCAGAGACTATGGCATGGATGACCCTCTCAACACCACCTACGAGCATTTTCTTTTAGCCAGGCTGCTGCAAGAGTGCCTCATGTGGTTTATGCCACAGACTCCTTCAAGCTGCCCAGGAAATCAATTCAGCTGATACTTCCTTTTTACCAAAGCCGAAGCCCAAGTTCAGAGAGCATCCCCCCTCCCAGGCCCACCCCCATCCCAAATCTAAACTCTCACTTGTTTTTTAAGATTTTATTTATTTATTTGTCAGAGAGAGAGAGAGAGAGCACAAGCAGGGGGAGCAGCAGGCAAAGAAACAGACTCCTCACTGAGCAAGGAGCCTGACGGAGGACTCGATCCCATGACCCTGGGATCATGACCCGAGCC
>CM052884.1:91438215-91586776 GCA_028534135.1 Potos flavus
CCCCCCCCCCGGCACGCCCCGCCCTCGGTGCCCCGCCCCCTCAATGACCCCGCCCCCACATCGGATGGCCCCGCCCCAGTCCCCCCTCCCAGCCCTGAGCGGCCCCGGCCTGCGCGCTCCTTTAAGGCAGCCTGAGGGAAGAGAAGAGCGTGTTTCGCCCCCTCCGACGCCGCCGAGGTAGAGGCTTCACCTTTAAGGCGGCGCGGGGACTGCTGGGAAGGCCGGCGGGATGGAGGCGGCGGGACCGGCTCACGGCTGCGGGTCCGGGTGAAGCGGGGCGGGAGCCGGAACCTGAGCAAGAGCCGGGCCCGAGCGGGAGGCGTAGGTCCGCGCGGGCCGATCCGGCCGGGAGAGGGGCCTCTGGGTCGGTCTAAGGGAGGGGTCGTCGTGGGCGCAGGCTGTGGGAGAACAAGGCCGGCCTGCTGGGAAGGGGCGCGGTCCTGGGTGGCCGGGGGCGGGAGCTCGGCCTTTTCAGGGGAGGGGTCCGCGGGGCGTCGCGCCGGCCTTTGGGGAGCGGTCATTGTGGGCGCGGCCTGGTGGGGGGGACGGAGAAGCCGAGATCTCAAGCCCCTCTAGGGGCAGGGTCTCCCAAGGGGCGGCCTTCCCTAGAGGAGGGGCTCTGTGACTCGGCCTGCTGTTGGGGAAGGGGCTGCCCGAGGGGCTGGGGCTGCATCTCCCAGTGGGGCCGGGGTCTCTTGCACGCGAGCGAGCCTCCACGATCCCTGTAGGACCGTCGTCCTGCGCTCCCTGTCCTGGCTAGGGGAGTCCCCGGGGAAGTCCCGAGACTGAGCCGCCCCAGCCACCCTGAGCCGGTGGTCTGGGCCGAATCCGGGTCCAGCCTCACCGGCCTCACCGCATTGCGTCTCCCGGGCCGAGACGAGCTGGGCGCGCCCCCTGTAGGCCGAGCGCGGGCACCGTATGGGTTGCCGGCTGGGGGAACCCGGGGACCCTGGGGACCCAGGCGTCCGGGGACCGGAGGTGTTTACCTAATCCGGGGCGGACGGCGGTGTGGCCCCAGGCCCGGCACTCGCCTGCCCGCCCCCTCGCCTTCACAGGCGGCACGACATGGCTACGATGGTGCTTCCGCGGGAGGAGAAGCTGAGCCAGGATGAGATTGTGCTGGGCACCAAGGCCGTCATCCAAGGCCTGGAGACCCTGCGCGGGGAGCATCGTGCCCTTCTCGCTCCCTTGGTAGCTCATGAAGCTGGCGAGGCGGAGCCCGGCTCACAGGAGCGATGTGTCCTCCTGCGTCGCTCCCTGGAAGCCATCGAGCTGGGTCTGGGGGAGGCCCAGGTAGGCTGGTGTGGGATGCTGAGGTGGGAGGTCACGGGAGGGATGGAGCCTTCCAGAGGAATCCTGGCAATGTAGGAACAGAATCTGAGCAGGGAACCATGTGGCCTCTGGAAGCCCATGGTTGACCTCGGTAAATATCTACTGAAAAATGAATGGGCTTTGGAAACCCTAGCTGTGCCTTGCCTCAGGAGAGCCTGATTATCCTTTAGCCCCCACACAGAACCCTGTTCCTGCCTTCTCTGATGGGTAGCAGAGACCAAAAAGGATTTCCTTAAGATTTCCGAAAAGGAAATCCTTAAGAACCGCCCCCCCCAATTTATTCTCTTATTCATTCCTTTACAGGTAAATTATCAAGTGCCTGCTATGTGCCAGGCAATCTGTTACGTGCCAGAGACACAGGTCCAACAAGAGACAAGATCTCTGCCCTAATCCACTGGGGAGAGAGTCAGAAACACATATACATTCGTTACATATTGTGATAAGTTCTACAAAGAGAAGAACAAAATCTTGTGATAGCTTATAGCAGGAGGTCTTATTTATGGGTCAGGCAAGACTTCTGAGGAAGTGACATTTAAACCAAGACCTGAAGGAAGGAATGAACCGGCTTCCAGAAAAGGGAGGGAGGCAAGAGGTTACATGTGCAAAGGTCCTGAGATAGGAAAGATCTTGTCGTGCTGGGAGGAAAGAGAGAAGACCTGTCTAACCTGAGCTTCCTGGGGAAGGAGAGGGACAGAAGAGGCCTGTGGAGAAGGCAGGGGCCAGATCATGCTGTACCTCAGTAGTTTGGGTTGTAACCTCAGAAAAGCGGGAAGCCTTTTTAGGGCTTCAGTAGCCAAAAGATACAGTCTGCCTTAGATTTTAAAAGCTCCCTTTGGGGGCGCCTGGCTAACTCAGTAGAACATGCGACTCTTGATCCTGGGGTTGTGAGTTCGAGTCCCATGTTGGGTGTAGAGATTACTTTTTAAAAAAAGAGTCTTGAAAAAAATAAACAAAAACTCCCTTTGGCTGAGGGGTGGAGAACGAACCGTTCGGAGCGAGTGAAGGGTGGAAGCAGTGGCAGGTAGTTAGCAAGCCACTGCTGGAATTCGAGTGAGGAACGGTGGCTTGGACTACAGAGGTGGCCGCGAGGGAGGAGAGAAAGGACCCAGTTCTAGATGTTCTGGAGGTGGGTGCAGAAGGACCTGGAGGTGGAGTAAGGGGGGGGGGGCAGAGTAACGCCCAGATTGTGGTTGGAGCAAGTGAAGGGGGCAAGAGAGCCCGCATGGTCAGGGGTTCTGTTTTGGCCCTCTTGACACTGGGGGTGCCAGGACGATATGCTGCTGGAGACATTCAGGAGGCACTGGGGTGTACAAGGAGTACACACTTTCTCCAGGGGAGAGTCTTGACCCCTTCAAATCTTGGCTGAGATGCCATCTGGCTCCATAAATCCTGGGCAGGTGGTATCATCTTGGTTTCCTTGTCTTTAAAATAGGGCTCACGCCATCTGCTGTATACACTTCCAGGCTGTTTAGGGAATTTTTAAAAAAGCTAGTGGTTGTGAAAACACCTGTCACTTAGGCATTTGCTAGTCAACTAGAAAGTGCAGGGTCCCAGACGGCCTGGCCCTCTGGCAGTGCCGTGTGCTGGTCATTCCCTCCTTGGCCAGTTGGCTGCCGGGTACGGAGAGAAACACAGGGGTCCCCCTCCTAGTGTGTGTGGACACCAACACAGATGGGCAAGAGGATGGCATGGAGGGAAAGTGCCCTCCTTTCCTGGGGCTGCAGGAATGACCCTGGCTGTGAAGGGTGGAGAAAAAGTAGAGCCTGTGCGAGGCTCCAAGGCAGGAAAAGCCTAAAGGCTCAGAAAAGGAGTCCTAGAGGTTGGAAAGAGGGGTAGGGGCTTAAGCTGAGGCCTCTGGGTCCCCTTCTCCTGTGGTCCCCAGACCATCTGGGGGCTTGGGACACCTACACCTCTCCTCTCTCGGAGCTGCATAAGGCCAGGGGCTTACCTTGGCAGAAATCAGGATGGGTCTTTCCGTGGCCCTTGAGCCACTTCTCAGGGTTCTTAGGAAATTGCTAGCCCTGGGGCAGGAGGCCCTGGAATAGTGGCTGTGGCATCAGGGCTTAGGTACAACCCCCAGGAGAGACAGAGGAAGAGAACAGCTAGCTCAGGGAAAGCGCGGCACCCCAGCTAGCCCTCTTCATGATCGACTCAGTGAGGTGGGAACTGGGGGTTTTAACGCAGAGGACTAGCTGGAGTCCCAGGGGAGGGGATGGACTTTCTCAGAGTCCAGCAGAGCCAGTTTGGGAACCCAGGGCTCCTGACCCCAGAAGGAAGGAGCTCAGTGGGGGGAGGGGGTTCCCCAAACCTCCTGGGTTCAGGTCCTGGACTAGGGGCTGTTTGGGGCCTTGGAGGGAAAACTCCCTTGATGAAGGGAGAACTTGGTGGCCCTCAGCCCTGTAGGCAGGGCCAGGCCCCAACACCCCAGGAGGCCGAGGCTACGGGTGGACGAGACCCTAACCCTCATCCCGGGTGGCTGGCACCACAGGTGATCCTGGCGCTGTCGAGCCACTTGGGGGCCGTGGAGTCAGAGAAGCAGAAGCTGCGGGCTCAGGTGCGGCGCCTGGTGCAGGAGAACCAGTGGCTGCGAGAGGAGCTGGCCGGGACCCAGCAGAAGCTGCAGCGCAGCGAGCAGGCCGTGGCCCAGCTCGAGGAGGAGAAGCAGCACCTGCTGTTCATGAGCCAGATCCGCAAGCTGGATGAGGACACATCCCCCAGCGTGAGCCCCTACCACGGCCACTGCGGGGCCATCGGGCAGGGGGGCCTGGGAGCAGGGAGGGACATGGAGCGCACTCGGCTCTGACCCAGCCGCCGACACTTGGGCCGCCACGCCCCTCCTTCCCTAACGCTCATTCTGTCCTCCTCCCCAGGAGGAGAAGGGGGACGCCCCCAAAGACTCTCTGGATGATCTGTTCCCCAACGAGGAGGAGCAGAGCCCAGGTGCAGAGGGCCGGCTGGTTCTGGGGTGGGGAAGGGAGGGCTGTGGGAACTCCTTGTCCCTGGGACCCAGAGGTCACCAGAAACGGTGACCGGAAGGCCGTCGTGTCCTTTGCCACCTCATTTCCGCTCATCACATCCCAGCATGCAGGAGTCATCAGGCAGGTCTCATGTGTTGCTTCTCCCTCTAAGCTCTGAGAAACAGGTATCGCAGTTGAGAGCTTTGGAGCAGCCTGGCCTGGGTTCAAGTCGTGCTCTGCCACTAGTCGTCTGGGACCACTGCTTTCTTTCCCCCTCTGAGCCTCCTCTGAGGGTTAAGGAGGACGCATGCACAGTGCTGAGCCCGAGGCCTGTGCTCGCCTTGCTAATAGCGTCGAGCCCCCGTATCTGAGTCTCCCTCCTGCCGATGGGAGGCTGCGGCTCGGGGGTTAGGCGGCTTGCTCTACAACACACAGCTTGAGAGATTGGGGCTGGGATTCTACCCACTCTACAGATGGGGAAACTGAGGCAGAATAGCTAGTGACTTGCCCAGGGCCACATGTCAGGTGGGTCAAAAGCATGGCTGGTATGTGCCAGCCCAGCCCCGGGGGGCAGTCGGTACATCTGATCTGCCCTTGGCCTTGCAGCCCCCAGCCCTGGAGGAGGGGATGCGGCTGCCCAGCATGGGGGCTATGAAATCCCAGCACGGCTCCGCACCCTACACAACCTGGTGATCCAGTACGCCTCCCAGGGCCGCTACGAGGTGGCCGTGCCGCTCTGCAAGCAGGCGCTCGAGGATCTGGAGAAGACCTCAGGCCACGACCACCCTGACGTCGCCACCATGCTGAACATCCTGGCTTTGGTCTATCGGTGAGGGCGCCTCTGGCCACAGGCATCCGTGGGAGTCTGCACACTTCCTGAGGGCTCCAGCCCCGGGTCACAAACCCCCAGTCCCTGCTGTGGGCCAGGACTGGGCAGCTCGGCTCCACCAGGCAGCTGGGCCACAGAGGAAGAGATTATGCCCAGAAAGGGCTGGGCCTACGGGGTGCCTAGGGCCTCCCTGAGCCTGGGCTACAGATGTGAATAAGGCTTAGTCTATTGGAGGAGAGAGGCTTGGGCCTAACTAGAGATGGGGACAGCACCTGAGGATTCTAAGGACACCAGGGAGGCAGCACAGCTTCTCTGGGCATTAAGGCTCAAGAAGGGTCTTTGGCGAAAAAATTAAAAAAAAAAAAAAAAAGAAGAAGCGTCTTTGGTGAAAGAGGAGTTGCCCAGAACATGAGAGGGTTGGAAAAGTTTTCCATGCCAGAAAGAACAGTATGAGCAAAGGCCCTGGGGAATAGACAACAAGGTGCACTGGGCATGAGGAAGTGGGGGTAGAATCCTGGGGAGTCTGGCTCATATCCCAGCACTCGATGCCCTAGTGAGTTGTGAGTGAACTGTTTTAAGTCCCCCCAAGCCCCTGGAGGGCAGGGGCTGACCAGGTCTCCCCAAGCTCTGCATCATAATCACGTCCACTCATCAGTAAATACCAGCAGGGGGAGGGCCTTGGGCTGGAGGACACCCCTCGCCATGCTTCTGCCTGCACCCAGGGACCAGAACAAGTACAAAGAGGCTGCCCACCTGCTCAACGATGCCCTGGCCATCCGTGAAAAGACACTGGGCAAAGACCACCCGGCTGTGAGTGAGAGTGGGCGGGAGGTGGGGGCTGCCCCCTGCCCTGCACTGGGCAGGGCCCTGGGTCACTGAGCCTCCACTCTTCCACCCCCCCAGGTGGCCGCAACATTGAACAATCTGGCAGTGCTGTATGGGAAACGGGGCAAGTACAAAGAGGCCGAGCCCCTGTGCAAGCGGGCGCTGGAAATCCGGGAGAAGGTGGGAGCGGGCAGGGCTGGGCAGGCCGGCGGGGCCTCACAGGCAGGGGCCGAGGGCAGCCCTGAGCTCAGCCACCGGCTCCCACTCCTATCCCAGGTCCTGGGCAAGTTTCATCCGGACGTGGCCAAGCAGCTGAGCAACCTGGCGCTGCTGTGCCAGAACCAGGGCAAAGCCGAGGAGGTGGAATACTACTACCGCAGGGCCCTGGAGATCTACGCCACCCGCCTTGGGCCCGATGACCCCAACGTGGCCAAGACCAAGAACAACCTGGTACCCGGGGCCGGGAGTGGGGAGGGAGGAGGGAACGAGGGAGGAGGAAGGAAGGAGAAGGCTCAGCTCCCCGCATCCCCGCCCCCTCTCTGGCCCCTTTCCTCCAGGCCTCCTGCTACCTGAAGCAGGGCAAGTACCAGGACGCAGAGACCCTGTACAAGGAGATCCTCACCCGCGCTCACGAGAAGGAGTTCGGCTCTGTCAATGGTGAGTCTTGGGCCACCACGTGCCCCCAGCTCAGCACAGCGCAGGCCCGCCCGGCCTCCGGCATCCAGGGCAAATACTTGAGCTGGGCAGGCCCTTCTGGGGTCTGGCTGGTTCCCAGCCACTTGGGCGCACGTGTGAACACAGTCACCCAACTCACACAGCCTCCTGGGTCCTGCTGGTGCTGTATACACACTTTGCGGAGCCCGTGCCCTGGGCCCAGGGTCTTTTCCCCTTCCTCTGCTGGGCTATTCCTATTCACCATGAGGGCCCACCCCAAATGTTTCCCTGGCTGGGAAGTCACCTTCCGGCCCCCCAGTGGTCAGTCATTTCCTGCTCTGAGATCACCCAGCCTGGCCTATCATTCAGGCCTAGCATGTGTCCCAGGCTGTGGGTTTGAGGCGTTTAAGGACCTGCTCCCCCCCAGCCCTCAATCCCAAGCCCCTCCAGCACAGGCCTGTACTATGTTATCTCCGTGTTCCAGAAGAGGGTCAGTATTGTTTCGAGTCTGTTTTTTGTTCACTCATTCATTCATTCATACCTTCGTTCATTCAACAAAGCCCAATCCTGATCCTTCTTGGGTACCCTCGACCTCCTCCCCAGACCCCAGTCCTGTATTTCAACCAGGAGAAGTATATATGGGAGGCTGGTGACGGCCCCCTTTCTCCCCCCAGGGGACAACAAGCCCATCTGGATGCACGCAGAAGAACGGGAGGAGAGCAAGGTAGCTCTATGGGCAGGGCTGGGTGGTCTGGGGAGGCAGGGTGAGGCTAGGGATGCGTAGAGGGGAGGGACTTCTGCCACCTCCCCTGACCATTCCTTCCCCCAGGACAAGCGCCGGGACAGCACCCCCTATGGGGAATATGGCAGCTGGTACAAGGCCTGTAAAGTAGACAGGTGAGGACAGCGGGGTAGGGCTGAAAATAGAACAGGCGGCAGGGAAACAGCATCCTGGGTGGGGGCCCAGTCCAGGCTCTACACTCCGTAATGCTCACCCCCAGCACACGGACACACACACGCACACGCACACAAACACACACTTTTTTGTCAACTTGTCTTTCGAGAACTGAGTCATAGGCCACCTGTCCCAAAAAGGCTTTCTGCACTGGGACAGCCCAATAATCTTGCCCGTGGGTCTCCCAGCTTTTAGTCCTGGTGGCAACATCCCACTTAGGGCTCTGGGGCCAGGTCCCCAACCCGAGGAACCTGGGGCGATTCCAAGACAGGAGAGTCTAAGTAGGCCTAGCACGGGGCTGCACACAAGCGGGGCGAGACTCTGGTTGGCGGGATGGTTCCTCGGGGCCCCATGTGGGCCGGATGCTAGGATGGGCCTGGTTCCTGGGGAACACGGAGTCGGAGACCACTCTGCTGTCCCTTCCACAGCCCCACAGTCAACACTACCCTGCGCAGCTTGGGGGCCCTGTACCGGCGCCAGGGCAAGCTAGAAGCTGCACATACACTGGAGGACTGTGCCAGCCGCAGCCGCAAGCAGGTGGGACAACAGGCATGGGGGTGTGTGGGCAGGGACCTGGGTGGCCCTGTGTGTTCCCGTCAGGATTCAGGGCTCCACCTGATGTGCCCTGCTCCTCCCTCAGGGCCTGGACCCCGCAAGCCAGACCAAGGTGGTGGAACTCCTGAAAGATGGCAGCGGTGGGCGGGGAGACCGCCGGGGCAGCCGAGACGTGGCAGGGGGTGCCGGGGCGCGGCCTGAGTCTGACTTCGAGGAGGCAGGGCCTGCAGCTGAGTGGAGCGGGGTGAGTCCAGGGGCTGGGGTGGGCCAGGAGGCTGGGTAGTCAGTGTGGCAGAGAGAAAGACCGGTCCACCCTGCAGGACGGCAGTGGCTCCTTGCGGCGCAGCGGCTCCTTCGGGAAGCTCCGAGACGCCCTGAGGCGTAGCAGTGAGATGCTGGTGAAGAAGCTGCAGGGTGGTGGCCCCCAGGAGCCTCCTAACCCCAGGTGAGCCTCTGAAGAACCCACCCGGTAGCCCCCCAACCCCAGATGAGCTCCTGACCCAGGCGAACTCCCTCATCTCCCTCCACCCACCAGATCTGCTCCCCTCCCGTCAGCCTCCATCTCCGGCCCCCACCTGGCCCCTTCCCACATCCTGCCCCTGTTCCACCCTCGGCAAATCCAGGCATTCTTTTCTCCTCAGGATGAAGCGGGCCAGTTCCCTCAACTTCCTCAACAAGAGTGTGGAGGAGCCAGTCCAGGTATGGCTGGGCGGGTGTGGGGGCACTGGGGAGTGAGGCCCAGGCCCCAGGGCCCGATGTCTGCATGTCCTGTGTGCTGGCCGAGCTTGTCAGTCACGTCTGTTCATCTGGAAACCTTCCGAGCTCTGTGCCAGGCCTGTCGGGCTGGACGCTGGGAAGACAAATGAGGGAAACCCAGCTCCTGCCTGGGCTGGACGTGCAAGTGGCCAGGGCCAACACAGTGACTGTGGAAGTGGGCGGGAGGGCCAGGGACTCTGGCTGAGCCGCCTGCCCCCTCTGCCCACAGCCTGGAGGCACAGGCTTCTCCGACAGCCGCACCCTCAGCTCCAGCTCCATGGACCTCTCCCGACGGAGCTCTCTCGTGGGCTAATCCTGAAGGGGCAGCCAGTTGCCAGAGCCTCCACCTGGCACCGCCCCCACCCCCAGCCCTTCGCATGGGCCTGCTGCTTGCCCCACCTGTCTCTCCCAAGGACCCCCGTCTTTTCTGTTCAATCTCAGGGTAACCTCCTCCCTCGTCATCTCGTCATCTCGGCCTAAGCCCTGGAGGCTGGGCCTGCCCGCTCCAGCTCCGCCCCGTATTTATTCCATCCAGCAGGGCCCCCTCTTCTTTAGGTTCAGAGCCAGGTGAGAAGCTGGCCAGAGTCTCCAAGATAGAGACTCAGTGGCCCGCCCTCCCCAGGCCCCCCTGAGCCTAGAACACTAAGCACCTGCCGTCCCTTCAGCACTCCTGCCCTCCTGCCCCCCGGCCGTTGCTTCTGTATATAGAGAAATAAGTTATTGGCCGCGCCCCTCCCCTCAGTCCACGGTACTGCCCGGTTATCCCCTCACCGAGCCCTTCTCTAGTGGTACCGCCCAGGCCTTAATCACCCCCATTCCGCGCGGTGGTATCTTCCAGGCTCTACATCTCGGGGGGCGGCACCTCCCCAAAGGGTTCCCTGGGCCTTCTCGCGCTCCTCCTGGCCTCTGAGGGGCGCGCGTTGAGCCCCATCATCGCCCCGTGCCCCAGGACGGAGAACGCTCCCCTTGCCCGTCGTCTCACGTCCCCTCACCGCCGGGTCCTGCCCAGCGTCCCGGCCTTATGCACTGCCCCTCCCGCCCGGCCCCGCCCAGGCACGGCCTGACCCCGCCCCGGGCACCGCCCGTCGAGCCATCCTGCCACGCCTCTCCCCACGCCTGCAGCTTCTCGCTAGGGGCAGTGATGGCCCCTGTGGCAGGAGGGGCTGCCCCAGTTGCGGGGGTGAGGCGGTCTCTCTCTATTTTCAAATGTTGCTGTAGAAATAAAGACCGTTTGAATCTGAGCCGGGCTTGTTTTGGGGCGGAGGCCAGGGGCCCCCAGCGTCTCTAGATTGGGGGTGAGGTCGGGAGAGGCTGCGAGCGAGCGAGCGAGTGTGTGTGTCGCTCACGTCCGGTCCGGCACTGCTGGAGCCCAAATACTTTGCTCCTTTACCGGATTTGTTCGGGGGCCTCACAGATTGAGTTTTTTCTAACAATCTTCATCTGTGAGGTTCTAGAGGCTGCGGGCTTTGAACCCTGCCCCTTACTAAGCTGTTTTATCTTGAGCGAGTTCCCGAGACTAGACCTTTTCCATCTATAAAATGTGGGTGACGACACCCTCCGGGGGCTGCGTCTGAGTTAGGAGTGCCAGCATACCAAGAACCCCAAATAAGTGAACTTCTGATGCTAACAACTCCGGGAACTACGAGGATAGGGATGACTGCCTCTGCCAGACTAACATGAAACGTGTCAACCCCATCCCTAAACCTCTCACCGTCGGGACGTGTCAGGTGTTCTCAAGCCTAGATACAGTATAGGAAACGAACTACAAGCCCCAGAAGGCAATGCGCGGCGATGATAGGGCGTGGGCTAGGAGATACGACCTCGGGTTTACGCCTGCGGAACAGTGCGGGGGGGGCGGGAGGGGAGACGTCGGGCAAAGTAAGAAGACTACAAGTTCCGAGAAGCAACGCGCAAGGCCCCAGTCGGGAGTGTTTGCGCCTGCGCGTCGCGGGCGGGGCCTCTGGGGCGGAGCGGCCACCATCTTGGAACGGGAGGCGGAGCAGAGCTGACTGGGAGCGACCGAGCGGGCCACGGCCGCCGCCATGAACCCCGAATAGTGAGTGAGCCCCGCCCGCGCCGTCCGGCGCAGCCTCGATCCCGAGTACGGGGCTGTACGCTTACCGGGGTTGTCCGGCCTGGGTCAGGACTGAGCGGCGCCCCCACATCCGGGTCCCTCTTCCGCTGACCCCCCCCTCACATCCGGGTCCTGCCCCTCCCCCCGGGGGCCCCAGGACCCCGACTCGGCACCCCGAGTTCTTGCACCCGGGACCCAGACACTGCGACCCCAAGGGGCATACTTGGAGCCCGAAGCACCGACCCCTAACAGGCCTATTGGCCAGGTGACCCCATAGCCTCGGTCTCTCCAGGCCTCAGTTTCCCCACCTGCCGCTTGCACTGGCGGTCTGGGTGCCGACGACAGCCCCGGCGTTTTGGAGCCGGTCCAGACTCGGGCCCTTTAGGCCTGACAGTAACTCTTTTCTGTTTTTCCCGTTCTCCCGGAATCCGGTTCCCGAGGCTGGTCAGTCGCGGGAGGCCCCGAGGGACCGCTCTGGGTCACTCTCCCGGAGGTCCTCCCCTCAGGCGCTGCCGCTTCGCCCCTTGCTGGGTCTAGCTGCTCTGCAGCTCCTGGAGGCCAGTCTCTTCCCGCCCTCTCCTCACCTTTGCGCAGGCCCCCTGCGCCACCGTCACACCCCTTCCCTTCGCCGTCACGCTGCCGATGAAGTTTAGATGAATGTGGCATTTGTTTCTCCCCTTCCAGTGGGATTCTCTGTACCTCAGACTCTCCTCACTTCTTGGTCACTCCCCCTGCGGGTAGGTGGCCCACATCTCTGCCCCGGACTTCTCATTGACAGTTTTCCCCCAAGTGTCAGTTGTCATCTTCCTCTTCTGCCACTTCCTTTTTCTCCTCCAGATCCAGGCCTCAGATTTCCTTGGGGAAGGGTGAAGCTCTGAGCTGGATTATAAGGGACACAGAAGGGAACCAGCAGGCTCTCACAGAGACTTTGGAGTCTGAACCTGGTTTCCAGTCTTAAAGTTAACAGCTGTGTAACTTAGGGCAAGTCACTTCCCTCTTCTGACCTCTGGTTTCCTCATTAGTTGGGACTAATACCATCCACTTCAGAGGGCTGATGTGAGGCTTAAATGAGATGATGAATTTGCAGTATTTAACACAGGACCAGGTACAAAGTAGGAACTCAGTTCATTTTAAGTGCTGTCATTGCTACTCGTTGACCACCTCTTAGAGGCTTCATACCAGGCTCTTTACATAGATACTCACTTAACAAGTTCTAGGCTGGGCCCTAGCTTCCATTTCTGGGACCTCCCCTGCCAAGCCAGGTAGGCCCCAGGGCAGTGGAGGGGGTTCCCTAACTAGCCCCTACTGGCCCAGAGACCACAGAGTCTGTCAGGTGTCAGGGTAGAGGACACCCAGCTTTTTCTCCTAATGATTGTGGTCCTTGGGAGGTTATGTCCCTCTCTGTGCCTCAGCTTCCTTCTCTGTAAAGTGGAAGTTCAGATTCAGTCCTTTGGGCCAGCTGAAATATGGGGGGTGGTCAGCCCTGTTCTTCCCAGGACTCGTGGGAGGGTATTGTGAGCACCTAAATACTCTAAACCAAGGCAAGCCTCACAGCATGGGAGAAAGCCATAGTCGTGATTGCAGGATGGCGTGGCGGCTGGGCTCCCTGCCTTCCTTCATGCCTTCCCATCCTTTCTCTCTAGTGACTACCTGTTTAAGCTGCTTTTGATTGGTGATTCAGGCGTGGGCAAGTCATGCCTGCTTCTGCGGTTTGCTGTGAGTAAGAAGCCTCCCATACCATCCACCTGGGGTCCTGGCTGGTGGCAGGAGGGAGAGGGGGCAACCCAGAGCACAGTGGTTGCAAGACCTTGGAACCAAGGATGAAGTCGCAGGACCTCCTACTAGCATCTCTTGACTGAACAAAGACACAGGGCTGGCAGGTCTGGGTGCCGGAAATGGGGGCTTAGCAGTTACAAGCTTGGCCGGGGCAGGGACCTGGAGGGAGATTTTCCAAATGGGCTTTGGGTTTGTTCACCTAGGCCATTTTGTTGGCTCCTGCTTTTCCAGGATGACACATACACAGAGAGCTACATCAGCACCATCGGGGTGGATTTCAAGATCCGAACCATCGAGCTGGATGGCAAAACCATCAAACTTCAGATCGTGAGTGTCACGCTTCCCAGTCCCTGGTACAGAGGCAGCCGCCTCGGGAGGGGTGGGGGCTCTGGCAAGTGTCCCCGCACTGACCTGCCCTTCTCTTCTCCCGTCTCGTAGTGGGACACAGCTGGTCAGGAGCGGTTCCGGACCATCACTTCCAGCTACTACCGGGGGGCTCATGGCATCATTGTGGTGTATGATGTCACCGACCAGGTACTCCTCTGGTCACATCTCCAGTTTTGCCTCCTCAGCTTCAGGTCTTTGGTTTTTGTTTTGTTTCCGATTTTTTTTTTTTTTTTTTTTTTTTTTTTTTAGGATTTCATTTCTTTAAAGTAATTTGCACACCCAGCATGGGGGTTGAACTCACAATCCCCGAGATCGAGAATCACATGCTCTACCGACCGAGCCAGCCAGGCACTCCGGGTCTTTGGTTCTTGTTTCCTTTTACTCTTCCCATCCTCTCTTCCGGATGCTGCCTGGAAGGGAGACTGTACTTGGACTCATTTCACGAGGAGGGAAACCGCTGCAGAAGTGCATCCTGCTGAGGCCCTGCTGAGGGGCGTTGGCAGAAACAGGCCTCACACCTCCTGGCTGAACTTGCTGCCTTATTCTGGACTGTCTAGGCACCTGTGTTTCGTAGGGGTTTAGTCAGCTGGTCGGTTGCTGTGCTGGGCCCATGGCTTCCTGTGTGAAGACACTGCAGAGAATCGAGTGGAGGGCGATAGACAAGGGGGTGAGGGAGCCCTGCGCTCTGGGCGCATCTCGGGCAGCGGTGGGAGCCCTGTGTCTGCTGTGGCAGCAGGGGTGGTAACAGGCTGAGACAGCCCCACCATACTTTACGGCTTATACGGCTTGTCACGGCCTCTTGACACTCGGAAGAAGGCTGCAGTAGGTTCCCATTGTACAGGTGAGGAAATGGGTCAGAGTAGTGAGGAGACTTGCTTGGGGCCATGCAGCTAGTTAAGTGGCAAAAACAGAAAACCTAGGTCTACTGATTCTGCTTGCTTTGTTCTTTCTACTAAACCTCATTGCTTAGTGGGGACCAGGCCCTGGGGACATGGAAATGCTTACATCAGCCCTGGGCCTGGAGGAGCTCCTGCTCCGAGGGGCAGCTGGGCCCTTGGGCTCACCAGGAACTCATGATGCCTTCTGGACAACAAGCTGTGGGTGGACTGCGTGCTCCTCAGACGGAGGTCATCAAGGGCCCCTAGCTGCCAAGTTCCATGACCTCATTTCAGTTCTGGCCCTGATCAACCTCTCATGGCTTTTACCTTCATCCTCCTCTCTCTCCATGGAAAGTTTGCTCTCTCCAGCTCTCCTACCTCTTGCTGCATTAGCTTCTCTTTTCAATGACTTTTTACTAGTTTGCCCTGTACTACCACCACCACAGTCCCTGCCCTCCCTCACCTCCCTGCCCCCAATCTTGTGCTTCCTGACTCTCCCTGCACGGGTCTGGCCACTTTGTGGTTTCACTTTTGTCTTATGTTCTGTGATTCCTGTGTAAACAGCTATCACTGTGCATCTTCTCTGTGTTCTACTTTGCTGGCACTTTGTGCAGTAGTTCTAACCTTCATGGTATGACCCAGTGAACGAAGGGCCGGGGTCCCTTTTTTCCAGATGAAGTACGCTTGGGGAGGTGGTAGGTAACTTGCCCATGGTCTCATAGCTAGGAGAGGCAAAGCCAGTGTTTGAACTTAGGGTTCTTGGCTTCTGAGCTTACCCTTCCCCGCCCCTGGCCAACCTCTCCTGAGCTCCAAATCGTCTTCAGAACTCCGCTTGCCCAGCACTGGTCTCACCCTCTCTCGCTCAACTGGCTCCTGCATCGCCATCTTCATAACAGAGTTCCTGTTGGCCTGACCGAAAAACTCTTCCCTCCCCCCTCCCTCCCCTCTGTTCTCCCCCCACCTTCTCTTCCAAGTCCGTTCCCTTGTAACAATAGCAGTGATGAGGATGACAGCAGCTCCTGCTAATTAAGCACTTGCTTTAAGACAGGCCTGCGTTCATTATCTCTTGAGTACAGCAGCCCCACTGAGAGCTCCTGTTTTGTCAAAATGAGGAAGCTGAAGCTCAGAGGGGTCAGGTGACAAATCTAGGGTCACACAGTAAGTGGCAGAGCTGGGGCTTACCCAGAATGGTCTGACTCTAAATCCTGTGCTCTCCCTTGCTTCGCTTCCTGGCTCAGGGCACGTCTCTTCGCTAGATTATTCCAGCCACCTCCCAGTTGGTCGCCATCTTCTTGCCAGTCTGATCTGGCCTCTACACTCCTGTGCGGCCTGTCTTCCCAGAACACAGGTGTGCTTCTCCTGCTCCCTTCCAAAGAAAACCTTCATGGGCTCCTGGTTTTCCACATGTAGCCAGGCTTAAGACCCTCCATCCTCTGGCCTGCCTCCTTTTCCCCTCCTGTGCTCAGGGCCTGTGTTGCAGCAGCCTTCAGCTTCGCCTTGCTCCCCAGAGGCACCGTACCCATCCCGAAGCTTGACCCGGTCTACATCATCTCCGCGCCTTGCACCTTTCCCATCCTTCCACTTGCTTCCACACAAGGCCAGTTCGTCCCCTCAGACACAGGTCAGCCATAGTCTCTCCAGGCAGAGGCGGTCCTGGAGCTCCGGCAGCACTCATCACCCTGTCTTGCCATTGTGTGTGTCCCTGCCTAGTTCTCCACTGTCCCCTGAGTGCCTTAGGGCAGGACCCAGTATTTGTCCCTTCGTTGTCCACAGGGCCCAGCCTGGGACATGGCAGCACGTGTACATTTGAACCCCGTGGGATATCACCACACCTCTGACTCCTGAGAAGGAAAAGTGTGGCTTTAGCTCAACCGTGTCCCTGAAAGTTCTGTCTTTGTCTCTGAGCCAGGGGTAGGGGGTGAGGAGTGGCCAGTGTCTGGCTCTCCTCCCAGGATACACGTCTCCCTCATAGGCCAGGGTCTCCTCTGCGAGGGCCCTCGACCTGCCATGGGGCTGACAGCCTTCACACCTGACAGGGATTTTAAGGCCACTGTGGGAATTTTGTGATTCTCATTAGTCTGGTCCCCCCATTTCTGTCTCCTCTCTGGTCTCCCTCCGGTTGTCACTGGCTTCCCACGTATTTTCGGCCTTTTCTGTGTCCCGGGGAGACTAGCTGCAGGAAGCACAGCTGGCTGGCCCTTAGGCCCAGTCTAGTTAGGTGTAGCGGCTGTTGGCGGACGGCTGGTGCTGTGCCAGGTTTGGCTCTGGGGGTCTCAGGTGGAGTGGGTCAGGGAGGAGATCTAAGCCTGGAGGAGAGAGCAGCACTTCCTTTGGGTCCCTGAGCTCAGGGCTTCTGTCTCTCTTGGGAGCCCAGGGAAACCCCCTTCAAAAGCCCCTGCTCTCCTGGCCTTGAGTGAGGGTGGGCGCTGGGAGCAAAATAACTTTTGATTCTGGCTCCTCTAGGAATCCTATGCCAACGTGAAGCAGTGGCTGCAGGAGATCGACCGCTATGCCAGCGAGAACGTCAATAAGCTCCTGGTGGGCAACAAGAGCGACCTCACCACCAAGAAAGTGGTGGATAACACCACAGCCAAGGTGAGTGGGGCCTGTGTCGGGCCACCCAGGGTGGGCTGGGGTCTGCCGCCCCTCACCCCTCCCTCCCCTCCTCTTCTCTCTTCTCCCCTTGTCAGGACTTTGCAGATTCTCTGGGCATCCCCTTCCTGGAGACGAGTGCCAAGAACGCTACCAATGTTGAGCAGGCATTCATGACCATGGCTGCTGAGATCAAAAAGCGGATGGGGCCTGGGGCAGCCTCGGGGGGTGAGCGGCCCAACCTCAAGATCGACAGCACCCCTGTGAAGCCGGCTGGTGGCGGCTGTTGCTAGGAGGGGCACGTGGGGTGGGACAGGAGGGGGCACCTTCTCCAGATGATGCCCCTGGAGGGGACAGGAGGTGGCCTCCCTCTCCTGGGGCATTTGAGTCTGTGGGTTTGGGGTGTCCTGGGCTCCCCATCTCCCTCTGGCCCATCTGCCTGCTGCCCTGAGCCCTGGTTTTGTCAAGGCCCCCAAGGGACGACACCCAGGACCTTTGGCTGGGGTGGGGATGTGGGCTTGCTCTGCTGCTGCCTCTAGGTAACTTTAAAAGATGCCCCACCACACACCTTTCTTTGGGATGAGGGCTCCTCTCTTTCCCTCCCTTGCCCCCCATGTATGCTGCAGTGGGTTTCTTCCCTTACTCTTTTTCCTTCTGTCCCTACTTCCCTTCCCCAAGAGCTGGGAGCCTCCCTGGCCTCCACAGTCCCTGGCTGCAGTGAGCGCCAGGGGCCAGGAATGGGACCAGGGGATCCAGGACCCAGGATCCAGGGCCCTGGGCTGGACCTCAGGAAGGGCATGGGGGCCATAGGGGCCCAGCAGCCCACCCTTTCCTCTCCTCCCTGCCCCTCCTCCCCGCCCCTTCCACACTCACAGCTCCAGCCGTCCAGCTGCGGTGGGGTCTGAGCACATCTAGAGCAGGTGGGCGGACAGCCATGCTGGGCCTGTGTCTTGAGCCCAGAGTGAGCCTGCTCCTGCCACCCCCTGCCCTGCCAGAGCCAGGCCCATGTGCTGCCTGCCCACCGTGCCCCTTTGTCCCCGTGGCAGGCAGAGGCGGAAGGCCCACCGTGCCAGAGGCCGGGCACCAGCCTTAACCCTCACTCTGCCAGCACCTCCTCCCTTTCCCTGAGGCAGCACATCTGGCTTATTCTCCCCCTTCTGTTCTTCGGAGCCTACGAGGGCAGGTCCTCATACCCTGTCACTACTTCTCCTCTGGGGAATGTGGGTGCAAACCCAGGGTCCGGGACCTCTCCCCTCACCCCTTCCCACCCAGGATCCTAGCCCCCTGCCGTCTGGCACAGCTTCTTCCTGCAGAAAAAACAAACCTTTGGTCTCTACCTGAGAAGCCATGTCCCTTGTGCTGTCTCTCGCCTGTCCCACCTGTGCCCTGCCCTCCAGCTTGTATTTAAGTCCCTGGGTGCCCCCACTCCCAGGTTCCCCTCTGGTGTCATGTCAGGCATTTTGCAAGGAAAAGCCACTTGGGGAAAGACAGAAAGGACAAAAAATAAATAAATTTCCACTGGCCCTCGGGTGAGCCGAGGGTTTTTGCAAGGAAGTTGTGGTGGTTGAGTGTGGTCTGTGGGGGGAGCTGACTTGGGGCGGGGGAGTGGAACTGGAGTTCTGGGCTTGGCTGGCTGTGCGGGGGTCCTGGCTTGGGCTGTGTGTCCCAGGGTTGCCGTTGAAAGTCCTTGACCCACTTCCTACAGCCAGGAGTGCTGCCTGCTTTTGCTTCTGTGGTGTGTCCCCACGGGCCCAGCACGGTTCCGGCAGCAGGGGAGGCAGGCAGCCACGGGCGAGTACCCGGTGGGCCGCCGCCGACACCCACACGGGCGCGTAGCCGTCCAGCCTGTGAGGTTGGGCTGCAGACGTGCCCCATCATGCCTGGCCCGCATCCCCTTCTGCCCCCTCTCCCGCCTGCGCTCTGGGTTCAAGGCAGGTGTCTCGCCCCCTCCGACGGTGCCAAGTTCCTCCCACGTCGGACCTCAGCCGGGCCTTCCAGGCCAGTGTGCAAAATACAGTATGTGAGGGTAGGGGTGTGTATGAGTGTGTGTGCGCGCGCGCGCGCGCTCCTCCGAGTGGACCCAACTCGTGTGACGCGGGGGGCGGGGGCGGGCGCATGCCAGCGATGTGCGTCCATGCCGACGTGTCCCTGAGGTTGGGGCGGGGGTGGCGCCCGGGCCGGGCGGTGCAAGCGGAGGGGCGCACGGAGACCCAGCCCCGCCCGAGGCCGCTCGCACGGCGGCCCCGCCCCCGGCTCCGCCCCGCCGGCTTCGCGGGCTGGAGAGCGAGGGAGCCGCGGGCGAGGGATCGCAGGATGAGCGATCGCGGCCCGGGCAGCCGGCAGCGGACGCGCCCCCCGAGCCCACCGGCCCGCGCCCCGCGCGCCCCACGGCCCCGCGGCCCCGGTCCCGGCCGCGCCGCCCGCGTCCCCCGAGGCCTGCGGGCCATGCCCGGCCGGCCCTGAACGCGGACCGGGGGGCGTCCCCTTGCGCCCGGGCCCCGCGCTGGCGCCCCCCGGGCCGCCGCCCGGCGCGGGGGCCATGGCGTTCACCTTCGCCGCGTTCTGCTACATGCTCACCCTGGTGCTGTGCGCCTCCCTCATCTTCTTTGTCATCTGGCACGTAAGGCCGGGCTGGGGCTGGGGGCGGGGGGGGGGGGGGGAACCGGGGGCACACAGAGCGGGAGGGGGCCGAGCCGATGGGCTCGGGGTCCGCGGAAACTTGGAGCCTCCTCTCCGCTATCCCCCTTCGGTCAGCTTCTGTTCGCCCCCACGAAAACCCCCTGCCGTTGTCGGCTTCCTTCCCGGGGGGCCCCTTCCTCCGCCGCCCCCGCCTGTCTGTGGGTATGTCAGTTGGTCCCTGACCCCCTGCCCCTGCCCCACGCCGCCTTGGGGTGTGGGGCAGAATTCTGGGGTTCTTGCTCCTTTCTCTCCTCCTACCACCCCCCAATCCAGTCGCCCCCGTTTGTCTGTCGGGCAGTTTGTCTGTCTGCTTGCCCCCCCTTTGTGGGTTTTTCCAGCCGGAGTGATGGAGCCGGTTGCCATGGCAACTGCATCTGTTTACAGGACCCACAGATCGCAGAGCCCATTAACCCTTTCCCTCTCGCTCACCTCCCTGACCCAGCCAGCAGCGATTGGCTCTCAAGCAGACCAGAGACCTAGTCCCCACCGCCAGCTCACCTTGGGCTTCCCTGCCCCCTCCCCTGGGCTTCCCCTCATCAGGTGTCCTCCCCACTTCCCATCTTCCCTCCTCTTCCTTCCCACTTTCCCCTTTGTCTTGTGTGCCCTTTTGTGTGTCTCTCACTCTGGCCTGGCTTCACACCTGGTCTTTCAGAGTGTCCATTTCCCATCCTTTATCCTAGTCGCCTCCCCTTAGAGTCCCTCTCCCTCATTCTCTCTGGGGTCTTCTCCTCAGTGGCCCCCTCTGCCTGGCTCCCTTCCTCTCACCAAGAACTATATCACTCAGCCTCCAGCTCATTGTTTGGGACCCTTGCCCCCCACCCTTGACTGCCCTCCCTCCACCTCTGTCCCCTGAGGTTTTGGCCCCCACCCTGATCCCCTCAATGAGCACTGCCCGTCTTGGTCAGCCCTGGTCCATCTGTTTCAGCATCCTCTGCTCCAGGACACATCTTCCTGATCTTCATCCCCTCTAGGGGGGTTCCCTTATCCCTCTCCAGTCTCTCCCCCTGTAACCCACTCTCCTTCCTCCTCGTTACCTCACCTGCTTATTTCCTGTTCTCCCCACTTCCCCTTTTTTCCTGGGACCTACTGCCTACCCCGTGATCCTGTCTGGCTCTTGACCAATCTCTGCCTTCACCACCATCCTAGCCCCTCCTCCTTGACATCAGGGTTCCATGGGCTCTGAGTGCACCCCTCCTGTGTAAGGAGTGAGCCCCTACAGGCACCTTCCAACACATCCCCCCCTCCCATCTCCGGCCCTCTCCCTGGTTTTGCCTCTCCCTCCCTCTCTATCTCTCTGTGGGTCTCTTAATTGCTTTTTCTTTTCTCCCCCTTTGCCTTTTTCTCCTTCTCTGCCTCCATTACCCACCCCCGCAATCCGTCTGGATCTCTCTAAGCTTCCTATCTCATCCCAGAGTAGTGGACAAACCTGTGCGCTGGGGGCAGGAGAGCTGGGGTCCTAAAGATCGGAAGAGATTGAGGGTCACAGGCTGGGAACACAGACCTAACCAGTTCCTGGAAGAAAGTTCCTGGAAATCAAGAAGCCCCTCTCCAAGCCTCTCCCCACCCAGAGACCTCCCACAGTCCCTCTGGGGGTCCCGGTCCTTAGGGACTACTCGGAGCACTCCTCTGTCCAACACACCAGTGTCGATGCTTCCTGAGAACCGGGCTCCGGACAGCTGTAGGAGAGCCAAGGATGAATAAGACTCAGGCTTTGCCCTTGTGAGGCTCCTAGGCTGGGGGAAAGGGCCCGACAAGTATTTATCGAGCACCTATTATGTGTCAAGCACAGTGTTCACTCAGCTATTTAGTTTGGTGATCTTAGCAAGTCACTCATGCTGAGTCTGTTTCCTTGTGGATAAAGTGGGTTTGTTGTATATGCATCAGAGCAAGGCCTACTAAGGGGGGTGGGATGGGCATAGGCATAGGAGGTGTGGTCCTCAATCCAAATTGGTAAGAACCAGAACCTTCCAGGGCAGGACCCCAGATCCCACCCCAGGCCTGAGCCCAGTCCCCACTGGTCGCTAGGCAACCCTGGTGGTGAGTGACGCGTGTCAGCTGTCATCATGGGGGATTGTTTGTTCCAGGGGGCTGAGTCAGCGCCAGGCAGCCTGGGGGGTGGGAGGCGCGACACCCGCTGCCTGCTGGTGGTGCCAGCTCTGGGGCAGACAGACGGCACCCTTCCGCTCCCTGCTGGACCCTGTTGCTGTGCCTGGCAGGCGGGTGGCTGCCCAGAGTCCGTGGGGCGGGGGGTGCCGCTCCAGATGGCCCCGGCTCCCTTCAGGAAGCCCATGTTCTCTCCCTCCAAGCTGCCTGGGGTCCAGGATGCTTGGGGGTGGTGGGCCCTGTGCCTTGTCCTTGGGCTGGTGCTGAGGGGAGGGGGCCTCAGAAGGCTTTTCTTCCAGACCTCCTTCCACGCCAGCTCTGACTGCCCCCCACCCAGGTCTGTCTTACCATCCCTTCAAACGCCTGTACCTCCCAAGAGTTCCCCATCCCAATGAGGACACTGCCATCTACCAGATGCCCCAGCACCCAAAGGCAACTTGGGCCTCTGTGCCTCCACTCTTCTGCCATTCAACCCACTGGAGTCTGGCTTCTAAATAGCTCTGGAATCCTTCCACACCTCTCCACTCTCACTGCCGCTCTCCTCATGCCGATCACCATCAAGGAGCAACCCCCGCCCTTCCCCCACGTCCTCACTGGCCTGGCCTTCCTATGATAAAGTGATTAAAAATTTTAATGCTGGAGTCTAACTGGGTTAGAATCCTGGCTTACCACTGACTAGCTGTGTGGCCTTGGACAAGTGACTTAGCCTGTCTGTGTCAGTTTCCTTATCTGCAGGACGGATATGATAACACCAGTCCCTACATCATCAGGTTGTTGCAAGCATTAAATGAGTTAGGACACATAAAGCCTGCTGGCATAGAGTAAACATCATACATGTCTTGGCTGGGACTGTTCGCCAATGTATACTTCCTGCTCCATCCATCCTAAATGGTGCTGCTTTATACCCCTCAATGGCTCCCCATTATTTTGGGTTAAAGTCTAAACATCTGGTCCGGGTTCACAGCATCTCCAGCCCATCTTTCACATTCCCTTCTTTCTTCCCACTCACCTCACACTTTCACTCGACCCCATGGAAACTGCAGCTTCCCGAATGTTCCTTGTTCTTTCAACCTTCTGCCTTTGTACCTGCTGTTCCTGCTGCTTGGACTGCCCTTTCCCCATTTGTTCACCAATCACCCACTCAGAGTCCAGCCTGAACTCTGCCCCCCATCACCGCCAGTGCTGGACTAGGCACCCCAATAGCTCTGATCACCCTGGAATATACCCCACAGCTCTCCCAAGCAAGGGAACCCACCCAGGCGAGGGCTGTGCCTGAGGCCTCTGGGGCCCCGGTGGTCAGCAAAGGGCAGAAAAAGACACCATCTCTTGGGATGTTTCGGATGGAAGCATCGTGAACACGTCTTGACTTGGGCATTAGCACACCAGGATGCCATCCCCCACTATTGTGTGACCTTGGGCTAAGCCCCGCCCCTCCCTCAACCTCAGTTTCTCCACCTTTGCAGCAAGCTCCATCTGGCCCAGTACCCTTGTATGAATTCCTATCCCACAGAAGGATGGGTGGGGGGCCATTGGCTGCTGCCCCAACCCTGACAGGCACACGCCCCTCCCCCAGATCATAGCCTTTGACGAGCTGCGGACCGACTTCAAGAACCCCATCGACCAGGGGAATCCAGCGCGGGCAGTAAGTGATACATGTGCTGTGCCGAGGTGTGTCCGTTCGTCTGTCTTTCCATCTGTCCCAGGCGAAGGGGGATGGGGGATGGGAAGAAGGGGGGGTGTGGTGGGACCGGCGGCGGCGGCGGCGGCGGCGGCGGCGGTGCCCCTTCCTGTCTGTCCCCGCCCCCAGCAAACACCTGGCGCGGGCTCAGGGCTCGGGTTCCTCCTGGCGGGGCGGCCGTTGCCAGGCTCTGGGCCGTTGCCGTGGAGACGCGGGTGAAGGTCCCTCCATGGTGACGGTTGCCATGGGGACGGCGCGGCGGCTCCCCTGCCGCAGAGACTGCTCTGGCGCCCCCTGGCGGCCACGTGAGGGTCGGCGGGCGATGCAGGGAGGGCGGCGGGGGCACCCCCAATGCCCGCTCCTCGGCCTCCCCCATGGCGACCTTTTCCTCCCTCTACAGCGCGAGCGTTTAAAAAACATCGAACGCATCTGCTGCCTCCTGAGGAAGGTCAGTGTCAGGGCCGGTAGCAGGAGGCTCCTAGCCCAGCTCGGCCCTCCTCTCCGTGACCCGGAGCACGGCCTTGCCCCCCTGGGGCCTGCTTCATCTGGTCCAGCCACCGGGAGGGAGTGGGAGGCTAGAGGCCCCTTTAGTCCCCAGAGGTCACGGTGGGGGGGCGCCTCCCAAATCCCAGCTCCCCTCTGTGCCCTTGAAGCTGGGGTCTGTCCTCCCACCAGGCAGCCGACCTCTCGCCCTCCCTCCCCAGCTGGTGGTCCCAGAATACTCCATCCACGGCCTCTTCTGTCTGATGTTTCTGTGTGCGGCAGAGTGGGTGACCCTGGGCCTCAACATCCCGCTCCTCTTCTACCACCTCTGGAGGTGAGGCCTCAGCATCCCCGTGTTCTGCTGCCTCCGGAAGCTGCCGTGCGGGGGCGGGGGAAGGAAGAGCAGGGGCGAGACGGCGGTGGGAGCTCTGAGGTGGGCGCTCAGGCCCCTCTCTCACCCCAGGTACTTCCACCGCCCGGCGGACGGCTCTGAGGTCATGTATGACGCGGTCTCCATCATGAATGCTGACATCCTCAACTACTGCCAGAAGGAGTCCTGGTGCAAACTCGCCTTCTACCTGCTCTCCTTCTTCTATTACCTGTACAGGTGAGGCCCTGCCCGCGGCAGTCAGAAGTCAGGGAAGGGATGTGCCTCCAGTTCCAGGAATGGTCGGCCCCCAGGTTGCTGCCTTTCCCCCCCAAGGACTGAGGGCAACCCCGGGTACGACAGGGTGGGTGGCCAGTAGCTGGGCCTACACAGGGCTCGGCTCACTGCCTCATTTTCCCACAGTATGGTTTATACGTTGGTGAGTTTCTAAGGGGGAAGCCGGCCAGGGAGCAAGCCCAGAATGGACCGGACGCCTGTGCACCCCCAGCCCTACCCCTCGGCCGCAGAGGCCTCAGCCCTGGGGAGGGAGGGGGCACTGGTGCCCCCAGCCTCCTCTCCACCCCTCCAAACTGCTGCTGCGGGGACCTCCCGCCTTCAGAGCCCCCTCCCCTTGGACCAGGGCTGGGCAGAGCTCTAAATAGGGGCAGGGGCTCCTCTGCCAGCCTGTAGGCATGGCAGTCAGTCTTGGAAGGGGCGGAACCTCCGGCCTTGTCCACTTCTGGGGGAGAACATGGACCCTGCCAAGGGGCAGGGCTTGACCCTGGAAGTTCTGGGCCGCCCCCCTCCACTCCCACCCTGAGGCTCCCCCTGCAGGTGGGGGGGTACCCGCACCGGGAATGAGCAGGCTCAGCAGGGGGGCAGCCCCACCCCTAGTCTGCCCTCTCCCCTCCCCTAGGCTCTCTCCAGACCTCCCCCTTCCCCATCCCCACTTGCCCCAATCCCAGCCTGTCCTGTCTCTCGGACCTCTTTTCTATGTTGCCTGGAGGAGTCCGGCACCCCCTCCCCGGCCATTTGTGACAAAATATGAATAAACTACTGCAAACACGTGGGCCCCAGTTCTGCTCCTGAAAGGCTTGAAGAGGACATGGGGGCAAAGGGACTCTATAAGGGGCAGCCCTCAGCTAAATCCCCAGTACAGCTAGGCTCAAACCACCGGCCCACGGGACCCTCCAGCGAAACCCCTCAGGGGGATCAGAGGCCTCTGAGGTCTCCTCGGCGGCTGCTCCCTTCTCTCACTTGCCCCGCCACAGCTAAACAACTATTCCTGCTGAAACCCTTCCATCTGCCTTCCAAAGCAGTATCGAGGCCACCAACTCCAGGAAGCCCTCCCCTGGGTCCCCCGAGCCTGGTAAACCCTTGGCAATGGAGAGCCCCCCGCCCCCAGGCCCACCGAACAAGGGTCAAATACAATCAAGGAAATCAAATCTTCAATGTACGGAAAAATCAGTGCCAGTGGGGGTCAGGGGTCACCGGACCAGGTGGAAGGTCAGCCAGTATATGATGAGGGGCTGGAAGGCTGCAGCTCCCAGGGTCAGGTAGAGCTGGAGACGCTGCCGGGGCGCTGGGCCCCCCATGTTGTCCGGGCCCAGGGCTGCTGTTCGCAAAGAGCGCACCTGGAAGAAAGGAGGGAGCTGAAGCCGCGCCGGGCGGGGGAGGCTCATGCCCAGCTCCAGCCCCAGGGCCGAGGCGCGAGGGGCAGCCCCAGACTCACGATGAAGTACATGAGCGAAGATGAGGTCCAGGCCAGTGCCACATAGTAGCCATCACTGCCAAAGAGCAGCCCTGTGAGCACACTGAGGATCATCCTGCAGGGCGCGGGGTGCAGGTGGGGGGAGGGCGAGAGGAGAAAGAGAAGGCTGGAGACCCCCCAAGGCGCCGGGCCTCAGATTGGCCCCACCACCCAGCCTGGACCCCACCCACCACCACTGGGGCCCTTTATCTCCCATCTATCCCCACAGGCTCTAGACTCAAAATGAATCTAGAAGGCCTAGGACTCGGTCTAGGACACGGATGTGAGACCCCCTTAGCTACCCCAGCACAAGGCCCTTCCCTGTGTTCCCAGGCTGACTCTCCATACATTCCCGACCTGAACAATACACGGTTCCTGAGGAGAAAGCTAAAAACAGCTGGTTCCTCTAACAGAGAAGAGCTAGGGCCCAGAGAGCGGCAGAGGGGTGCCTGGGGTCACGATTCAACCCACGGCAGCAGGCCCCTCTCCCAGGCCTGCTTCTGGCCTGGCCCATAGGTACTCACCCCACGTATTTGTAGCCGCTGTAGGCTAGGAGGTGGAAGGTGCTCAGGTCACTGCGTACGGTGGCCAGGTAGACGCCCAGGAGCAGGGCGAGCACCTCCATCACGACCCACACCAGCGCCGTGCTCGCACACAGGCCCAGCACCTCTGGGGAGAACCTGTGGCCATGCGGGGGAAAGGGGGGTGTTCGGAAACCAGCCATCCTGTGGCAGGTGTGAGACTGAGGACATGGGCTGGGCTTGGAACCTGTCACACAGGTCCCCTAGGGAGATGAGGAGAGCAGTCGGGAAGGGGAGCTGGTGGGAGTGGGGGAGGGCGTTGGTACTAACCTTTTCTGAATGCCCAGTGCCATCCCAGCCAACAGCACGTAGGTGATGAAGGCCATTGCTGCCAAGAGCCAGAAAGATGCCATCAGCCTGGTTTCCTCAATCAGAGCCCTGTGGCTAGGTATTTGGGGCCATTCACACTCCCTACCTTCTCCCCATACTTCCTTTCCTGCATATCCCCACATAAGCATATGCCCAACCTCCACAGTCAGCTCCTAATACCCTGCCTGGGATGCCTTTCCCTGCTCAGCCCTCTCTTCCTGTGTAAATGCTACCTGACCCTTCTCTCAGGACCACCAAGCCACCTCCTCCCCCGTCCCTGTGCTAGGAAACTCCCTAACTAAAGTTTCCTGCTGTGGCTCACA
Organism: Potos flavus; assembly: GCA_028534135.1. Lineage (NCBI taxonomy): Eukaryota > Metazoa > Chordata > Mammalia > Carnivora > Procyonidae > Potos > Potos flavus. Next base: position 91,465,059 of record CM052884.1, read on the forward strand.
TCGTATCATGGGCCAAGGCTATTGCTAATCCTAGACCAAGGGGCAGGGGCCACACTGATCTCTCACAACACTATGGGGCTAAATTACAGACTTGAAGACAACCCAGGCTCTCCCCAGAGTCCGGCCCATGGGGAGGACTTCACCTCGGCCAGTAATTTTCGGTCTGGCCGCTGGCGCTGGCTCTGACTCTGGCCATCCCACCAACGTAGAGGGCTCCCGGTTTTCCTCTGCTGTTCCCACAAAAGCTCAGAGCCCGGGGGAGCCGGGCTTTCTCAGCCTGGAACTCCTCGGCCCTGTTCTCTGCCCCCTTGAAGCACCAGGACTGACGTGCCCACCAGAAAGCACAGGGGCCGAAGTCGGGAAACTCTACCACCTATAAGCTCTGTGGCTTCAAAGACAGTCGTCTCCCCGAGCCTTGGCTTCCACACGTAAAATGGGGATGGCAGTTCCTGCTTTACACGGTGGCTCTGGGAGGAAGTGGAGTGGAGGACAGAAGAAGCTGTGGCCCGCCCGGAGCGACTGGGCTCACTGGCTGCACTGGCAAACCGTCGGAGGGCCGCGCGGGCCCACTCACCCCGCCTCCGGCATGTCCGCCGTGGGCTTCGCCTCGTGCAGGCCCGGGGACAGGGGACAGACAGGAGCCAGAGGCACAGGCCGCCGGCCACCGTGCAAGGTGGGCAGCCTGACCCCGTGCCCTGCGGGTGGGCAGTTATGGGAACCCAGAAGGGAGTCACCACTTCCTCAGAGAAGGGAATGCTGGAGGACTTGGGGGGACAAGTAATCACTAGGACAGTAACTATTATTTACAGTGTGCCTCCCGCTGAGCGCACGTCACCTCACTGAATCTCCACAACAGTCTTTGTGGTACAGACTCTTGTCATCCCTGGCTTCCATGAAAGAGTAAAGGCGGCCAGCCTGAGGTCCCATTACGGGAAGTTGCAGGACCAGATCTAAACCCTGAGCTCCGGGCCGGGGAGGGACATGATCCCAGTTAAGAGGCAAGAAGGTCTCAAAAGGGAACACCCCGAGGGCACTGAGGGCACACCCGGGAAGCCCTTACTGGTCCCCCTGCCCCGTCTACCGGGTGTCTAGCAACCATCACACACGGAAGCACCAAGAGCAGACGCTGCATCAATGCACGAGCCTCTCTTTCCTAGCCGGGGCCTCAAGGCACAAGTCACTGTCCCCCAGCCCAGGTCAGAGAAAGACTCACTGGGGATATAGAGGTCAGGGGCGTTGAGATCTTGCCGCGGGGGCAGAGGCACGTCGCGACTGTACTGCACCTCCCAGTTCTGGCGGTGGCAGCAGGAGCCAGGGCAGGAGGAAAAGATAAAAAGAAAAGAAAGAAGCGGGTTGAGGTCTGGGAGCCAAACGCTGGGATGGGCCGAGGGAGGCACAGGGCCCCGCAGCTCACCTGGTAGGCGGCTCACCTGGTGTGTGTAGGGGAAGACCAGCAGCCCCAGCTTCTTGGCCACATAGGCTGTGTCCACAGCAAAAAAATACTTGAGTTTGTTCACAGACACAAAACGGTGCAGCTGGGAGAGGAGAGAGGGGGCTGTGGACAAGCTGCACACCAAACCCCAGGGTGTTCCTCTTTGTGGTCCCTCCCTGAGGGCCGCTGGGAGAATTAGGCGGGATCCCGTGATGCCCCATCCCTGGCCAGAAATCTTGCCACCCTGGCCCTGGGGGCGGGCCACACCTCCTTGTGCACCATGTCCTTCCCATGGGATGCGATGGAGCTGCCATAGGCCATAGCCACGTTGGCCATTGGGTCCCCAAGCAAGTGGTTGACATTGAAGGCCACGTCGGCTCCTGGGGCTGGGTATCCCCCTGGCTGGCTGGAGTAAGCACCGCTTGTATCATCGAAGAGGGGAGGGGGGTCTGGAGCTGCCCGGGCCCTGTGCTTGGAGCCTGTGGGTTGGTAGGTACTAGAGTAGGTGACAGGAATATCAAGCATGAGCCCAAACCACCACCCCTTTCCCCAGGCTGGGCAGCCCTGTATGGGTCCTGGGGCCACCCAACAATCGGTTAGGGATAGGGGTAGGTAACCCAGAAAGAACTTTGATGAGGGCTCCTCTTCCAGAGGTGCTAAATGTAGGCAAAGAAAGAGCTGAGGCAGCGCCTGGAGGTGGCTGCCCACCTAGGGGTTTTAGGGGGCCTTCTCGAGGGAAGTGATCTCTGAACTGAGCCTTGGGAGAGTGAGTAGAAGTTTCCTAGGTGAAGATAACTAACTGGGAGGGCACCCCGCAGGAACAAGGGTGGGAAAGGCGACAGCTGGGTACCCAAAGGCCCTGGGCTGTGGTGAGGGCACCACCAGGGTCATGACAGGTAAAGGAAGTTCTGAAGGCAGACCCCGTTCGTGCCCGGGTCTGGCAGGGGAATCCTGCTGTGCTGTCACCGCCCGATCTCAGGATTGGGCCCAGAGGGCGAAGTCCGGGACGCGTTGTGGAGTCACGCAGGGCAGGAACCCGAAAGACACCCGCCGCCCTGGGGAGCGGTCACGGCTACCCCTCTCCCTCAGGGTGAGCGGGCCGCGCCGCCGACCCTCCTCCGGCCGGTCGGGCCGCGTCCCGCCCGGCCCGCGCCCCACGCACCGTGGGCTCCGTAGCCCGAGTGATAAGCCATGGCCGCGATGCTGACGCTCCCCAAGGGCCCGCTGCGCCGCCTCGTGGGTACGAATACTAATAAGCCAGCTGCTCCGCTTTCTGGGCACCGACCGGGGTTATGGAGCAGACCGACACGTCCGCGAGCTCTTCGACCGCAGCCGCCATGTCCTCAGCGTTATCCTCCGTCGCCTGCCATTGGCTCCTCGGCGGCGCTAGCTCGCCCCTCCCCTCTCCCAATTGGCTGCTGGCGCGGCCTCGCCGAATTGGATTCGGCAGTAGTCAACTTCCGGGAGGGAGGTAGGCGGAGCAATTCAAGGCGCTCTCGGATTGGAGGGTGGGTTTCCTAGTTCGGGGCCAGAGCAGCCAATAGATGGGTTAAGGTAGGAGGGGTTGAGAATTATTTCCGCGCCTGCGCAGTGGGGCGCTTGACGCTCGCCGTGCCACGACTACACCAGGTGGAGACCTGGCGGTGGCGTGAGTCCGGAAACGGAGTTTTGCTCGCGGGACGTACCCTAGAAGGGAATGGGTCTGTGGGGCTCTACCAAGTCCCTCCCCTTGGGTCTCCTGCCCCTCCCTCTCAATGCTAGCTTTCCTCTCCCGTCTTCCATACTACCCCCCCAGTCCTGGCACGGAGCCCGGGCAGCCCGCGAGGTGTTAGTAGGAGGCCGGGCAGGGCAGTGACAACGCGTCCCAGCGAACGCCGGAAGCTGACTCCTCCTCCCGCCTCCCACCCCTCCTTCCCGCGCGGGTGCTGTCCGTTGTCCGGTGCTGAAATCCCCGACAGCCACTGCCGCTATCCTGCAGAGCCTGGGGGCCTGCTGCTGAAAGGGTCTGGCCTCTTGAGACGGACAGAAACAAACACACACACACACACACACACACACACACACACCCCCTATTACACATACTGAAAACTCCAGAAGATCTGAAGTCCCAGAGATTGGGTGTTATAGTCGGGACAGGACCCTGCACGATGCCTGGCCGGTCAACCCTCCGGTTATCCAGCTGATTTGGGTGTGGAGGTGTGTTGATCCACCTACTGAAGCTGCATTTGAAACTCCTGAGTCATTGCTGGCCCTGCGGTCCATCTTAAAGTGAGATTACCGTCCCCTCCCCCCGGAGCCTCACTCCCGAGGCCGGGTGTGTTCCTTTCTCTCCACCCAGTTTGTGACCACTCTCACCCTCTTCAGAGATAGTCCTCAAGGGCCTCCTCTCTCACACACCTTCAGCCACCACTTTCTAGAGAGCAAAATCAGGTCCTCTGCAACCTGCCTCTAGCTACCCAGTGTCCAGTTACTCCAGGTGACTTTCCTACTTTCTAAACAGAGCCCATGGTGGTCTGTCTAATCGCAGTGCCTTTGCTCAGGAATCCCCTCCACCTGGGATGCCTTCCCCCTCATATCCATTTGTCCAAAGCCTTTTGGTTAAGAATCAGTTTAACTTGTGCCTCTCAGAGAGACAAAAGGAACAGAGGACTGACCTGGCTGGGGGGTCGAGGCCGGAGGCTGGGTTCCAGGCTCCCTCTGGGTACACCAGTCGGCACTGGATATAAATTCCATTAGGACTGGGCCTGTGTCATTCTCCACTCCTCCCCTTGTCTTCAGAGTGCCAAACACAATACTTGGATATAGAAGATACCCAATAAACATCTGTGCCCAATAAATAAATAATAAATAAATGGATGAAGCCCACTCCTTTACCCTATCATTTCAATCACCTCATCTTTAAATGGGTAGGAGTATTGAACTGAATGGTTTTTGAGTTGCCCTTTGGGGGGGGAGTGGCAAAGCAACCCAAAACTCGCCTAGCATTGCAGGTCCCTATGTCCCACCAACTAATTGTCTACTTTGAGGGCTAACACAGACCCAGGGGCAGGTTAGCCCTGGGTCCACCAATATCTGGGAGGGCATCCTCCCAAGAAGGACGGATCCCACTCCCCTGTACCTCATGACGAATGCTTGTGCACCTTTCTATCCCATTTCTCAGGTGGGAAAACTGAGGTTGGGGTGGAGAGTGCTGGCCCAAGGTCAGGGAGCCTAGGGCCCTGGGCGTCCTGGCCTCCAACCTGCCTGCTCTCGTGGAACGCAGCACCTCTGTCCAGCGAATGAGGCGTATCACACCTTTCTGGGTTGTAACTGCTTTTTCCCCTACCAGCAAGGCTTCGGGGAGGGAGGGGGTCTGGGGGGGGCTTAGGCCTGGACCTATTCCTCAGAGACAGGACGCCAGGGGAATTACCCACCTTCAAGATCCATCCCCCCTCACTTTACAGCAGGGGAAACAGGCCCCAAGAGCAAGGACTCGGCCAAGGTCGCCAGCGCCAGCGCGGCGGGAGGGGAACCCAAGCTTGGGTCCGCCAGCCTGGGGTTCTGGGGGGGGCAGGGGCAGCGCCCGCGGTACCAGGCGCTGCCGGCGGCGCCGCGGGTGCCGCGGGGGCGGGGTCAGCGGAGGGCGGGGCGCCGGGAACCGCGGCCGCCAACGCTGCCGCTGCCGCCGCCGCCGCCGCCGCCGCGCTCGGGCTCGAGCTCCGCGCACTCCTTGCGCGGCCGCTGAGCGAAGCGGACGCCCTCGGGGCCGCGCCGCAGCCCTCTGCGCTCCCCCCTATCATGCCCCGGGCCCGGGCCGCCCAAGCAGCCAGGACACCATGCCCGAGGGCGGCGGAGGCGACAGCGGGGAGGTGCCCGCGTTCATCCCGGACAGCGAGCCGCTGCGGGAGGAGGTACCGGCGCTGTGGGTCGGGGAGCCGGAGCCAGGGCTGGAGCGGGGGTGAGGGGGACGACGAAGGGGCAAACCCCGGGACAGGGGCTGAGGAGGGAAGTCCCAAAACCCCAGTTGCCAATGACGTCATTAGGGTAGCTGGCGTCTGGCGAGCGGAGGGGCTCGCGTGGGGGTCGAGGTGGGGGGATGGCTGGGAAGGGAGGAGGGGGCGACTCCCGCCCCGGGCGCCCCTTCGTCCCTCCTCGCCCTCCTGTGACGTCAGCGCCTGGCTCCTGCGCGCCCTCATTCCGCAGCGCTGCCCCTCACCCCCAAGGCCCGGGGGTCAGGCCCCCCGCCCAGCCCAGCCCAGCCCAGCCCAGCGGCTCACGAGGTGCCCGGGCGACGCCTGCAATGCAGCAGCAGTAGCCGGGACTTGGGGTGGGGGGGAGGGAGCGGAGGGAGGAGGGAAAAGAGGAAAGGAGGCGGCCTCTGGTACCCCTTCTCCCTCTCCCCGCGGTGAGGCCCGAGGGCCCACCCTGCAGGCTGGGACCCCCAGACTGGCCTCTCACCAGCCCTAGCCAGGGAGAGGATCTGCAGAGGTGTGGGCCCTGCGCGGGGCGTTGGGGTGATAGGTGGCCAGTGGGTCTGTGGATGTGGCTGGATGGATGTAGTGCGCTTGTGGGTGTGTGAATGCTAGTCTGCGCTCCCCACGCCTCGCGTGAGCCAAAGTCAGGTGATGGTCTGGTGGGTGCTTGGCTTGGGTGATGTGGGGATGTGTGAGCGTGTTCTGTCGTGGGTGGGGCTCTCCTGTAGAGTCTAGGGTGTGATTTCAGGTTGCAGTAGCGGTGGGGTTGGAGGCTGTGCATGGCGCTCAGGCGAGGCTCTGGTGTGGACCTGGGCTTCGGTGAATGTGTAACGGGTATATGCATGTGTGTGTCCTGTGCTGGGTGGGTCTGTGCGAGGCGTGTGCATGGGGGGGGGGGGCGAGTGCAGGCACCTGTGCTCCATGTTATGGTTGGGTGGGCACCGGTGAGGGTCCCGGGTCTGGGATGAGCCGGCCACATGCACATCGGTGGTGAGTGGGCTGGAGAGTGGGTGTGTGGGTGTGTGCCTCTGACCGGGCCTGCAGGTCATGGTGGGGATGTGTACGTGTGGTCGGGGACCAGGCGGAGGAGCAGGCTGCCCTGGGCTGGGCTGCGGGCATTTCCTCTCCTCTGGGGTCTCTCAAGATCTGGTGGTCCTGGGGTTGGAGAGGTGGCCCCTTAACCCTTCCTTCTCCTTTTCTTCCCACTCCCTCCCCCACTTCTCTCTCCACGGACACCCTAGAGATGTCCAAACCCTCCGGGCCAAGAGTGGCCCTTGCTGCCCGGCAGCTGTGTCCCGCCCCCTCCCTCACAGCACAGATGGGGAGTGGAGGACGCCGCACCATCTGCTCCCCCAGACTCGCGCCTCCTCCGTTCCCAGCTCTTCCCCTTCTTGGCTTACTTAAAAGCTTCTCCCAAGTCTCTAAGTGGAACCAAGGGACCAGAGGGAGTCTCAGTGTAACGGTAATGATATTTATTGCCCTGGCCAGACCCTGTGCTGAGATGGCCACACGTAAGATCTTGTTGAAGGCTCACGAAAGCCCCAGTTTACAGATGAGGAGACTGAGGTCCAGAGAGGATAGGGGAGCTGTCCAAGTCATCCAGTAAGTGGGGGAGCCGGCACCGAGTCCCGGGCCGTGGGGCTCCAAAGGCCATGCTCGTCTCCCTTAGGCCCTCTGCCACTCTGGCCTCCCGTACCAACAGGTCCAGGAATCAAGGCCCAGAGAGGGCAGGAATATGGCCAAGACCACACAGCAAATTAGGGGCAGAGCTGGGACCAGAGCTCCGTTTTCTCAATGGCCAGTCAGGGGGCCCTTCCTTCCTCTTGGCAGAGATGGGTCTGTTTTGTCCTGGGTGCCCTTGACTGAGAGATGATGGGGTGCGGTAGAGGACAGGCTCGGGGGCAGAGGGCCCCAGTTTGAATCCTGCAGCCCTACTGTGAGAGCCGGAAGGGTGAGGTCAGGAGCAAGATGCTCCGTCCCTCAGAGCCTCCGTTTCCTCCTCCGTGAAGTGGGAACCTAGCCCCAGCTCCTTCCCGGGGCTCAGGCAGAGGGGCAGGTGCGACCGATGCCCTGTCCTGACCCACACCTCTCCCCTCTCCACCCGCCCTGCAGCAGCGGCCCTTGAAACAGTCCCTGGGAAGCTCCCTGTGCCGAGAGTCGCACTGGAAGTGCCTGCTCCTCACGCTGCTCATCCATGCCTGCGGCGCCGTGGTGGCCTGGTGCCGCCTGGCCACCGTGCCGCGGCTGGTCCTGGGGCCTGAGGCAGCGCTGGCCCGAGGGGCCGGGGGCCCCCCGCCCACCTACCCGGCCAGCCCCTGCTCCGACGGCTACCTGTACATCCCGCTGGCCTTCGTCTCCCTCCTCTACCTCCTCTACCTGGCCGAGTGCTGGCACTGCCACGTGCGCTCCTGCCAGGCGCCGCGCACCGACGCCGGCACCGTGCTGGCCCTGATCCGCCGGCTGCAGCAGGCGCCGCCCTGCGTCTGGTGGAAGGCCACCAGCTACCACTACGTGCGCCGCACCCGCCAGATCACCCGCTACCGGAACGGCGACGCCTACACCACCACGCAGGTCTACCACGAGCGGGCCGACAGCCGCACGGCGCGCGGCGAGTTCGACTACTCGGCCCACGGCGTCCGCGACGTCTCCAAGGAGCTGGTGGGCCTGGCTGAGCACGCGGCCACGCGGCTGCGCTTTACCAAGTGCTTCAGCTTCGGCAGCGCCGAGGCCGAGGCCTCGTACCTCACCCAGAGGGCCCGCTTCTTCAGCGCCAACGAGGGCCTGGACGACTACCTGGAGGCCCGCGAGGGCATGCACCTGAAGGACGTGGACTTCCGCGAGTCCCTCATGGTCTTCGCGGACCCCCGCAGCCCGCCCTGGTACGCCCGCGCCTGGGTCTTCTGGCTGGTGTCGGCGGCCACGCTGTCCTGGCCGCTGCGCGTCGTGGCGGCCTACGGCACGGCCCACGTGCACTACCAGGTGGAGAAGCTGTTCGGGGCCAGCTCGCCGCCGCCTGGCGCGGTGCCCAGCGGGCCCCCGCTGTCCCGCGTGGCCACAGTGGACTTCACCGAGCTCGAGTGGCACATCTGCTCCAACCGGCAGCTGGTGCCCAGCTACTCGGAGGCCGTGGTCATGGGCGCCGGCTCGGGCGCCTACCTCCGGGGCTGCCAGCGCTGCCGCCGCTCCCTCAGCAGCAACTCGCTGCCCCCGGCCCGGCCCAGCGGGCCCCGCCTGCCTTTCAGCCGCAGCCGCCTCTCCCTGGGAGCCGGGGGCCGGGCCACGCCAGGGGTCTTCCGAAGCCTGAGCGGGGGGCCACTGGGGCGCCGTGGAGAGGACACAGAGCCCCTGGAAAGCCCCCCCTGCTACGAGGACGCCCTTTACTTCCCGGTGCTCATCGTCCACGGTGACAGCGGCTGCCAGGGGGACGGGCAGGGGGCACTCTGAGACCCACGTGGCCCCCCGGAGTGGCCTCCTCCCCACCCCCCCCCCGCCACGGCCTCCATGCCTGAACAGTTGTTGTCCGAGATGGAGGGGAAAACAGACCAGCACACGGGGGGTGGGGGTGGGGGGAGTCCTTAAACAGACTGAAGCATAGCGACCCAGGGTTGTTTTGGGGGTGAATGGACAGCACTGAAGTTGAGTCCGTGAACTGTCCCAGCGCGCGCCCCCCACCGCCACCACGTTCCCCCCCCCCTGCAGTGGCTGGTGATCCAGCTTAGGGCCCTCTCAGGTTGGGCGGGGGGGTGGGGGGGATGCTTCCAGAAAGCCTGGGATGGGGGAAGAGCCCTGGGGACAGCTGTTGCATGCAGCCAAGGGCGGCCTCTGGGCTCTTCCCTGCACGGCCAAGACCACACTGGGAGCCCTCGAGCAACCCAGAAGCACAAACTGGTGGTTTGGGGCCATGCCCGGCCGGGCCGGCCTCCACGAAGCTGGGGAGCTGGCTGTGGCTACTGGCCCCAAGTCCCCGTCGTCCCCCACTGACACACCCCTCCCTGCCTGCCCTCTGGTCTCTGCTCAGGGCCAGTCCCCGCTCAGACCCTGCAGCACAGCCCCTATACTGGGAGCCCAGTTCTTGGAGCACAGCCTTGTCCCGTGTGGCCCCCTGTTTTTCCCCGGTGTACCTTCCCCCCCACATCCAGCTCCCTATGACCTGGGGCCTGGGGTTCCTTCTCAGGGCCCTGCCTTGATCCCACATCTCCTGGTCTCTGCTCCTGTGCCCCCCAAGTCCACCTCCGCCTCTATCCGCCATGCATACGCCCCCCCAGGCTTTGCCCTCTCATCGCGCCCCCAGACTTCTCTGCTCTTCACCTTCCTGATGACCCACAGGGCCCAGGGCCACGGGGCATCCGAGGGACTTCCGCCTTGGCCACAGCCTCTTGGACGATGCGCCTGCTCTGCCACGGGAGCCCCTGCTCCCACCGGTGGGGCCCGGCCCGGGGGACACCAGCCCGCCTCCGGGGAGGAGAGAGCGGTCCCCTTCCAACTGGGCTTTCCACCACCTCTCAGGGGCGAGTGGGGGAGGGAGGAGGCAGAGAAGATGCAGATAAAATAAAAAGGTATGAAATGGAAGGTCTTCTCACGTGCATTCCTGAGGGGTGGGTCCAAGGCCACTACGAGCGCGACGGGCCACCGGGGGTCAGCGATGAAATGCTCGCTTCTGGAAGGGGATGCCGGGTTGGGCTCCAGTGTTCCCAGGGTAAGCTGAGAGGGAACCCCCCCCCGCCCAGCCGAGGGCCCCGAGACTCAGGTTTGAGTTGCTCTGAGCAGCTGACTCCGACCGACCGACCGACTGGTATGTGGGTCACTTTTAACGCATTGTCTAAGTGGTCCGTCTTCCAGCCCGGTGGGGGTTTTCATCCCACGGCTGGGCAGGCTGAGGACTAGGAGACCAGAGTGGAAGGAAAGAGCTATGGTCTGTGGTGCCAGTTCAGTGCCCCCCGATGGCTACTGGTGTTCGGGGGAGTGGGCAATGAGCAGGTCAGAGGACACAGTGTGGGAAACGGCCAGCCCCACATCAGCACATGGGATCGGAAGACCCAGAACAAGGGCAAAGGAAGGGCCTCACTCGCGCCTAGCGGTGGCATCTTCCCATGTACGGCCGTGCAGGGTGTTCACTGTGCCAGAGCACTGGGTCGAAGGGCAGGTGTGGGTGCAAGTCAGCCTGTGGGCCACTCCTCCTGCTGCACGCACCGGCACCAAGGCACCCTTCTCCAATCTGTGCAAAGGCACAGGAAGGACTAGTGGTGGCTCTAGAAGGGTGCTGGAGATGGGTGGGATTCCCCCTGGCAGAGACAGGGCAGAGGGTGCTCTGGGCCATGGGAGCTGCCCGCACAAAGGCCTGGATGCAGGACATGAAGCAAGGCGTGAGGAGGAGGGAGAAGCATAGAGCCGTGGAACAGTTGGCTGAGGCCTTGAATACCAAACCCCAGAATTTGTCCGTAAGCTGGGGCAAACTGGAACCATGAACGTGGTTGAGCAGGAAAGTGACAAGGTCAGGGCCACCTGTTAGAATTTTAGGCAAAGTCCAGCTGCCTGCTGGCCATGGGGGGAGGGAGGTGTTAGACCAAAGCTTTCTCTGGACATCGCTGCCTTGCTTCTTTGAGATTGAAGTCGGCTCTTTGTTCAGAAGCAACTTGAAAAAACTATGGTACCCAAGCATTTAAGGAGGCTGCGTGGACAGTGTGTGTGTGTTGGCAGAGGGGGGGGGGGGCGGTGGTTCACTGGCTCCAACTCCTGCCCATGGAGAAGATTTCCTTCTTCCATTTTCTGCCCTAACACCACGGTCACGAACTACCTGCTAGCTATGAGCCACTATGCTCTCCTTCTCAACAACAGAATCCCAGTTTTACTTCAGATGGCAATGAGCCCAGCTAAAAGGCAACATTTCTAGCCTCCCCTGCACGTACAGTGTGACGGTGTGACTTAATTTTAGGATATGAGATACATGCAGAAGGTGTTGGAAAGGATTTTAAAGACTGCTCCTTGAAATAGAAATAGTATCGGTGAAGGCCAGTTCTGTCCTCTTGTTTCATCCTTCGTTCAGCCTGGAATGCAGATGTGATGGTTGGAACTCCAGCAGCAATGTTGGATCAGGATGTGACCTTGAGACTTGTACTCATGTGCTGAGGCTAGCAGAACAACAAGATAAAAGACCCTGGGCTTCTGATGACATCATAGGAGCTTCCATATCATCCTTGGGTTGTCTACTTCCAGATTCTCAATAAGAAGGAGAAATAAACTTCTAGTTTGTTTTAAGCTACTCCTCCGCCCTTGTTCCTATTACTGGCATCCTATGTTAATTACCTGCTACAACATAACAAATTACCCCAAAACTTAGTGGCTTAAAACATTCATAATCATTATCATCTCTCCTGGTTTCTGTGGGTCAAGAATTCAGACAGGGCAAACAGGGATGGTTTATCTCTGCTCTGGGACATCTAGGACCTCTGCTGGAAGATTCTAAAGCCAGGGGTGGAATCATCTGAAGGCTCATTAATTGTTCTAATAGAAGCAGTTGGGCCGTTCGTGCTGGCTGATGACTGAGGGCCCAACTAGGTCTGTTGACTGGGGCACCCAAAGAGGACCTCTCTCCATGTGGCTTGGGCTCCCTCATAACATGGTGGCTGGTTCCAAGGACAAGTGTATCAAGAGGGTGAAAGCTGTTATTGCCCTTTATGATCTAGCCTTAGAAGTCACACCCACCACTTCTACCCCTTTCTATTGGTCAAGGTTATTAAGAAGATCCACTCAGTTTCTAGGGGAGGAAATAGAAGAACCCACCTCTCGATGGAAGCTTGTCAACATCACATTGTACAGTTGGCATGCCGGGTAGGAGATACCCTGGTGATTATCTTCAAAAATGCAGTCAGCCACTGAGCCAAATGCCGCACCCAGCAGACATCTACAGTGTGTCCTGCATTATGAATACCAGCCCTTTTATGATGCTGGTTTGAGAGAAGAAGGTGGTGACATGACAGATGGGGGCCAACTGGGGGCAGAACGACCTGCTCAGGTCATTTACTGGGGCCCTCTGACCTGTGATAGCTTAAATAAGGCCATAAATTCTTCACAGCCTCCCCTTAAGAGATGGAATCTATTTCCCCACTCTTTTTTTTTAAGATTTTATGTATTTATTTGACAGAGAGAGATCACAAGTAGGCAGAGAGACAGACAGAGAGAGAAGGGGAAGCAGGCTCCCCACTGAGCAGAGAGCCCGATGTGGGGCTCGATCCCAGGACCCCGAGATCACCACCCGAGCCGAAGGCAGAGGCTTTAACCCACTGAACCACCCAGGCGCCCCTCCCCCACTCTTTAAATCTGGGCCAGCCTGGTGACTTGCTTTGCCCAATAGGACATGGTGGATGTGATGTTTGCACCTGGAGAGCTTGGGCCTTGAGAGGCCTTGCAACTTCTACCTGTGGTGTCTTGGAGCCCCGAAACCACCATGCTGTGAAGACACTCAGCCTCGCCTCCTGGCGGATGACAGGTCGAATGCAGGAAGACTAAGGCCCTCAGTCAAGAGCTAGTTAGCATCAGCTTCCGGATATGGGAATGAGGCCATCTTGGATATGCTAGACCCAATCAAATCACAGATGACCATAGATAGCCACAAGGATGACCCCGGGTGTAACTCGCAGAAGAATCACCGGGCTGCTCCCAACCCAAATTGCTGACCTACAGATCAGTGAGAAATAAGAAATCCTTGTTGTTTTATGACACTGAGCTTTGAGGTGGTTTGTTGCGTGCGACGGATAGCTGACACAAGGTCCCACTTTTCCTACAAAGCCCCAGCCACAGGGGCCTGGTGCCTGATCCTAGAACAGGGCAAGCTCCTTCCTGCCTCAGGGTCTTGGCACACACTGTCCCACCTCCCGGAGCTCTCTTCCTTCCCCTCACTCTTCCCTTGCTCCCCTCACCCCTCGGGGCTTGGCTTGTGTGCAAGTCCTAAATCCATCCCCCACCTGCCCCAGTGCTATCCTTGCACTAATTTCTACATAAGTGTGTGCAAGTTCATTATTTGTTCTTCTATTAAAACTTCTATTAGAACTAAAGCTCTGGGAGGCAGGTGGTCGCAGATGTAGATCTTTGAGTCGGACAAAGTCTGCCACTATGACCTGAGTGGCCCTGGGCAAGTCACTTACCCTCTCTCTGTCGCAGTCTTCTCATCTCAAATGGGGAGATAATAATAGAATCTACTGACTTCAGAGGGTTGTCATAAGGACTGAATAAGATCATACGGTACCATGCTTAAAACGGGGCCCCAGTATAGTAAATGGTCAATACATTTGGCCATAATCATCACTAGTACTAGTAGTAGTAGTATTATTAACTATGAATAGTCACTCCATATGACAGATACATGCTTCACCAGTAGCCAGCACAAAATCACAGGCACAGTGCCTGCCATACCATAGACGTCCAGTTGGTGTGTGCTAAGTGAATGATTCCTGAGCTCCCACCGACACCTCCAACATCTGGGGTTACTGTGTCCCGAGGACGGAGTCGTAGAACCACTTAGCTCAGAGCCCAGACCACCCACAGGAGCTTTGCCTCACGCGGCCTCGCTTGAGGTGGAGACTTACGATCCCAAGAAGGCGAATGGGCCCAAGAAGGGCACCCGGGGAAACGTGAGCTACCTTCCCAGCCAGGGCGCATCATGAAGTTTTGCGTCTCCTCCATGGATCAAGGCCCAGGACCCCTGGCCCCTTGGAGAACGTCCCCCAGGTGGCTGGCGCCTGCCTTTTCCACAAGTTTCATCCTCTCTTATGTCACCCACGCTGCCATCTAGACTCCGAAGCTCCCGAGGGAAGTCATCGCCGAGGCGGCCGCGGTGTATCTGGAAAGGGTAAGGAGGATCCGGCGTCCAGCCCAAAATTGGACACATCCCTGAGTCAGGGCAGGCGCAGAGCGCTCTCGCCCTGCTGGGTGAAGAAGTCAGATTCCACAGAAAGAAAGAGAACCAGACTGACCAACTTGGTAAACGCACACAGCGGGCAGAGGCCGTATGTCCGACATCTGCTCCAAAGAGGAGTTTCTGTCCAGAATGTCCGCTGAGACCCAAATCGACTGGTTTTCGGTAACCTGGGCTCCTACTCCAAAAGACAGGCGTGTTCTTCTTCTCTTTGACTGCTATTTTTGAAACTTGTAAGATGAAAGAGACCAAAATAAAAATACTGAATTCTTTCAGAAGAAGAATTTCAAAGATTTTTTTTTTTTTTTTACTTGACAGAAAGAGCAAGCACAAGCAGGCGGAGAGGCAGGCAGAGGGAGAGGGAGAAGCAGGCTCCCCACTGAGTAGGGAGCCTGATGCGGGGCTCGATCCCGGGACCCCAGGATCATGACCTCAGCCAAAGGCAGACGTTCAACCGACTGAGCCACCCAGGCACCCCTCAGTAGAAGAATTTCAATGTATGTGTTATAAAAGCACAACATGCTTCTCCCTCTTCCCTTCCCCCTGCTCATGCTCAGTCTCTCTCTCACTCTCTCTTTCTCAAATAAATAAATAAAATCTTTTTTAAAAAGTAAAGTTGGGCGCCCGGGTGGCTTAGTCAGTTAAGCGCCTGCCTTCAGCTCAGGTTGTGATCCCAGGGTCGTGGGATCGAGCCCCATCATGGGCGCCTTGCTCAGCAGAGAGAGCCTGCTTCTCCCTCTGCCTCTGCAGCTCCCCCTGCTTGTGCTCTCTCACTCTCTGCCAAATAAATAAAATATTTTTTAAAAAATAATTTAAAAAATAAAGTTAAGGACCTTGAAGTGGGCGCGGCTTTCATTTCAACCAGCCCTTTGGGGTTCTTCGACCAGCCTATTTTCAGTGGCCACAGAGAGTGGAGAATCACTGGGGGCTGGTGAAGCGCCAGTCTGTGGTCTGGGCAGCTAATGATTGGGATAGACTGACTCTACCACTCCTTTCTCCCCAAGTCTTGCAATTCCTCCCTCCGTAGTATTCCAGAGGAAGTCTGACTCTTCGTAGTATGGGTCAATGTTAGGTCCAGGCTGGAGTGAACCCTCTGGAAAAACTGCCACCACATGTCTGTGTTAGAGCAAGAAAACCCACCTTGCCCTGAGCACCCCTTAAGACAATCTATGTGTCAAGATCTGAAGAGTTCCTTGCCTCGTAGCGCACCCCCAAATTCCAGGTTTGCATACCCTTTGCTTCGCTGGCTTCCATCACCCATCCTGGATGTGAAATCGTCTTCCCAATCTGACTTTTGCATGGCACCCACAGGCCCATATTGGATTCCGTTTCCACCCTATCGTCAGCCACCACGGGGCCATCCTGGCAGTGCAGTAGAGAAAGGGGAGAGGGGAAGGGGTGTAGACATCCCCAATCCCGAACCTTCCTCCCAGCTCTCCAAGAGGATCCAGCTGTCTAACAAGACCCTTCCTCTGATGTAGGGCCCGCCACACTGCAGCAAACTCACAGGAGGCCACAAAATATTATAAAACTTTGAGAGAAATCAGAAATACCAGACATCCCTCAGACAACTGGCTAACTGCTAGCTGGAGGCGGTTCATAGTTCGATCATTGAGTTGCCCACGTTCCTTTTGATAACATAATATCTCTGTGAATCTGGGTCTTTGGCAACTACCGCCATCAAAAGCAAGTACTATTGAGAAAGTCAATGTGTAACAGGAAACGAAAGTGGCGCTGTCCAATCCGATTCCAAGTTTTGAGAAACTGTGCAGTGCGCAACAAGAACACGTATCCCACTAGCAAGGGATCATGATTACTTAAGAATAAAAATAGTCTTCTATCTTTCAATGTATGTGTATTATTCTTTCAAATGACTACTGAGGTATTAAAATACAAGTACCTCTTGGGGATGCCTGGGTGGCTCAGTCTGTTAAGCGTTGGACTCTTGATTTTGGCTCAGGTCCTGATCTCAGGGTCATGAGATCGAGTACCGCACTGGGGCCTCCCAGGGAGAAATCCTTGAACTCACCAAAACCATGCTAAAGGCTGGCCACAGCCAGATGCCCTAAAACTGAGCCTCGACCAGACCCCTCATCTGGACCCCTGGTCTGGATCCCACAAGGTCACAGGTAATGCCTTGTGTAACCAGCATCATCAAAGCACAAGGGGAGTGCATGTCTTGGAGCCTCCTGGGTAAAAGCAAGCTCCCCCTGTTGAGGTCAACCCTGTGGGGCTTTTTCTGTAGACCTACATCTCTGGAAATGAACTATATGTTAGATCTGTGGGAAAGAACTACAAGGCATCTACCTAGAAGCTGTGCGAAAGACCTGTCAAATATTTTGTTTTATTTTTAAAAATATTTATTTACTTAAGAGACAGAGAGAGCATGCGCGCCCGAGTAGGGGGAGGGACAGAGGGAGAGAATCTTCCAGCAGACTTCCATGGGACCCCAGAGCAGGCACAGGCGGGGAGGGGGGACGGGAGTCTCCCCTGGGGGCTTGATCCCACGACTCATGAGACTCTGACCCTGATCCGGAACCAAGAGCCCGACATTTAACCAGCAGAGCCACCCAGGCGCCCTGCAGTCAAATATTTTAAATCTCAAGTATTGGCATCTCCCAATAATCTGTACAATTCTAGGGTGTAATCGTCAGGGGTGAATATGATTTGACCTTATTCATGTTTAGAGAGTGTCTGAAATTGAGAACCAGAGAGAACCATCTACTCTGCCCCTAAATGTGGCCCTAAAGTAAAGAAATTGGATTCCAAAGATTACAGGTGCGGAATTTCTGAAGTATGTCCATATTCAAGTGGAGATCAAAGAAGCCCACCGTGAAGAATTGTGCACTGACACCGACGACTGTGGATTGAACAAAAGTTCTTTTTAAAAGGGCTATTTTGAAGATTATGATTCTGACTTGGGAGGAATTAAGGTGATTGGCCGTGGAAGGAATCACGTAAAATTCCTTAAATAAAAATGTATTGACAAAAAAAAAAATGCAAGTTTCCTGGCAGGTGGGCATTTCCTAATCCGAGGCGTGGTTATCATTATGGACTGGTTCTGCTCTAGGGATGAAGATCACGGAATCTATCTGGGTTCAAACCTCCACTTACTAACTTGGTCCAATAGGGTGGATGGCTTGACGCAAGACACTCAGGCAAGTGCCTTCAGCTTCCTCACCTGCAAATCATGGTGAGAGTGGCCCTCACCGCATGGAGGTTGTTCTGGACCTCCGGTGGGTAAAGACATGTAAAGCCCTTAGAATAGGATAAGGCAGACGATCGCTGCTGCAAACATTCACTATTATTTTCATTGTGATTTGGCACCAAACCCTACTCCCGTTCATAGTGGCCAGGGCGCCAGAACTGGAAAGCATCTTATTCTCATCTGGAAAGCATCTCATTCCCCAGGCTTTGAGTTGCCTGGGCGGTGGCTCCACCAAATGCCTAATGCAGGAAGTGAAGTGTGTCCAGCTGGGTGCTGGTACCCCTGGAACTCTGTAGGTGTTAGTGCTGCCCCTCTTCAACCTTAGCTCCCCAGTCTGCCCCAATAATGTTTGAAAAACATTCCGTTGAGCCCCTGGTCGCGAACTCCGGAGTGTCCTCGACTCCTGGAGCCCCAGTCTAGCGTGCGAGTGAGCAGGGGAATATTTTCAGGTGTAGTGATGAGCGCTGACGTAGAGGTCTGCCCTGAGATTTATCCTGCTCCCTAAACTGTGAGTCTCAGCTTCTACAGGAGTGAAGAGCCCAAACCACTCCCTCCTGCCAAAGGCACGCCCTCTAAGGAAGGTGTCCACACTTTGGAGCACTAGATGGGGGAAGGGAGGATCCAGCCCTAAGGATTCAGGTGAGAGTCTGTGCTTTCGCTCCTGGGAAACAGTATTCGTGCATAAGGTACAGCAAAAGTCCCCCCAGCCGCTGTAAAGACTGACGGTAAAGACAGCTCACAGAGGCCCCCTTGGGGTCTTCCAAATACGACAGAAGACCCATGCGAGTGGATCTGCTGTTTTGCCAGGGGGGGGGCAAATATTTGCCGAAGCCGCCAATATCTGAATAACACATACACTTAATAAATTAAGCAAGTATTTATTGAGCCCTAATGTGCTTTGGGCGAGGGGCCGGGCTCGCGGTGGCTGCAAGCCCGGGCGCCGAAGGCAGGTGGCGCCAAAGACCCATTCCTCCACGCCTCGCGTCGCGCTCTCGACCTCATCCCAGAGCTCCCTCCAGAGAACCTGCAATCTAGACGACCGGAAACGTGAGTAGGAAAGGAGACGGGGTGCCAGGGCCGGGCTCAGGGGCATCCTGGTCAGGGACAAAGAGTTCGGATCCACACTAGTCTGAGCATATTCAGAAGGCGGTGAACGACTTTGGGAGTCCCGGGCCCCGGAATGCCGAGAAGGTGGAACCTGTAGGTGGGCGTGGCTATGCATTCACAGTAGGTGGAGCCTGAGAGAAGAGGTTGGGTTACGCTCTCTGCGTGGGCAGATTCTTTTGGGGGCGCTCTGGGTGGGCGGGACTTAAGGGATCGGCAGGGGTGGAGTTTGTGGGTATTCTTAGTGGGCGGACCCAAGAACTCTAGGTGGGCCATTACCTCCGTGAGAAGGGAAAGTGTTAGCCGGACGTGAGCGGAGCTCTTTTCCCAGGGAGGTGGGCCTGGGGCTCCGCCCCTGCAATTGGAACCGCAGTGAATGGGCGGGACTTGTAACTGGGGGGGCAGCCTGAAGAAAAGCTTAAGGGGAACCCGCAGCCTCCTGGAAGGGGGAATTCGCAGCTCTCCCGGACGGAGAAAGGGTCTCTGCGGGATTCCCTGCACCCGTGAACCGAGTCTCGGGCTCCGAGGAGGGGCCGAGCTTGTGGTTCTGTGAGGCGGGGCACGCGACGCGGCGTGAGAGGAAAGTGTAAACTCTGTGCGGAGTTCATACTTTTTGGAAGAGGAAACTAGTAACTGCTAGTCTGTGCGAGCCTCCCTGAGGAGGCGGGGCTTATGGCCCTGGTGGGCGGGGCCATTGTTACTGCCTCTGCCGGGGCGGAGCTGATAGAGCGGAGGGGCGGGGCAATAGTTCTGCGAGAATCTCTGAGCTGGCAGGGGGCGAGGCTGGTGGCTTTGGGGGGCGGCGCTCCTGAAGAACTCCCGAGGGGGCACTTTGACAGTAGTGGGTGGGCGTGGCTCGTAGCTAGGAGGGATCTGCCGAATAGTGCCGGCATCTGCCTGCTGGCGAGGTTCGCGCCTGGAGAGGGGTCTGAGGGTCGGTGGGCGGAGCCTAAGACACATCTCCGGGTCTGGGCGGAGCCCAGGCTGCGCGCAGGCGGGGGTTCTGGCCTGGGAGGCAGTCTGTTTAGGCCCGCACGCAGCTCCGCATCTGTTGCTCATTACGGGATGACAAAGAGCCGGCTCCGGGCCCCCTTCCCCACTCCCATCCCCTCCCTCCGACAGCAGTGCATTTAACTCCTTCCTGCCCTGAGGGCGCTCTGGGTTCCCTGCCCAGCGTCCCAGGAGGGAGCTCCAGTCTGTCACATCCTGGCAGGCTTTGTCGCCCCCCCCAGGCTGCGCCCACACCTCCTTCTCAGACTTAGGCCTCTAGGCTACCCCGCAACTCTACTCTCATGCATCGAATCTCTGCAGCGGCGTCTCTGAGGTTAAACACTTGGGCAGGATCTGGCGGGGGCGTCTGGTTTGAGTTAGGGGAACATGAGAGCGGGGGCCGGGGCGGTGCATAGCGTTCCCTCCACCTCCTCCACGGCCCCCGGTTCGTCCCCAGTTCTGGCCCCTCCTCTACCGGTCCCATGGGGCGCGGCCCAGGTCCAGGCCCTGGGGCTAGAGGGTGGCATAGGGCACCCGGGAGGGAAGGGGCCTCTAGGCCACCCCTCCTCTCCTGTCTGGGTGGTCGTGGTGGTTCTGCCCCGTCCTAATTAGAGGCCCCTTAGAGACTGCAACTGAAAAATTACAGAGGCAGTGGGAACTGGAGCCTCCCGGTCGCAGGTCCCCGCCTCTCCTGGTCCCCAAGGCAGTGAGCCCAGGATAAAGGAGTTTGCCAGGTTCCTGCAGACTGTGATCTTTGACCATCCCCTTCTGGATTCATGGGACACCTCAGCTTTGAGCAACTTGCTCAAGCTCTGGTCTCCTGGGTTCTCTCTGTCCCAGCACCACCCAAATGGAGAAGGGCAAAATGCAGCCGAAGCCTTGCTCAGAAGCCTGCCAAGGGAGCTGGATATGGGATATCTCCCCCGGGTTCTGTGCTCTCCCCATCCCAGCCTGCTAGGCAGTGACTCCTACCTCCTCCCCAGAGCAGGGAGGAGGGGCACCTTCAGAGCACCTATAATCCAGAGGAGTGGCAACTCCCTTGAGTGACCCTGGGCCCCAGCTGCCAACTTCTGGGCAGCCTGTGGGGGTGGGATGGCAAGTACCAGAAGACAGAAGCTCACTCCCTAGACACCCTTCCCTCGCCAGAATCACCAGACCCAGAGCTTAATGTTGACTCCTAAATCCCAGTTTAGCTGCAGTTGAGCAGAAGCCCTCGTTCTAGAACGCTCCCCCATTTTCAGCCCCACTTTCTTAGAGTTTTGGTAAAAAGAAGAACAAATACGAAACTCTCTCCATGCCAAACCTCCCACTCCCGGGCTTGCTGTGCAACCTTGGGCAAGGCTCTGTCCTCTCTGGGCTCCTGTTTACCCGAGAATCTCTGAAGCATACCCTCCCTTAAAGGGTCTTACCTTATTTCCTTGGGGCCCAGACAAGCTGAAGGAAGGTCCCTCTTTTTTGCTGAGTCCTCCCAGACCCTCCCCTCAGACATCAATGGGGGTCAGGAACTTTGGGTGAGGTTGGCACCCCATTTATTGGAGAAGACCCCAGCACCCACCCCCTGAGGTCCTGGGGGCCTCGGCGTCTCCTCTGTCGTGAGTGCTGGGCTGGGGGAGCAGAATTCCCAAGAGTCAAGTCTGGTAGTTGACCGAGAGAGGAGTCTGGCCAGGCCTGGGGGAGCAGGAAGCCCTCTGTCCAGCTGGGCAGCCCCCATGGGTCCCTGGTGCAGCCTGGGCCATGTGTCCAATGCACGCCCCTTCCCCCCACCCCGCAGAGGGGGGGCTGCGCCCCATCACACGCTGGTTCTGCAGGTCTGCACCCCTGTGAGGCTGCCCCGGTGGGGCACTGGTTCTGTTGGGCCCTTGCTCCCAGCGTGGGTGACCCAGCGATAGCAGTCGGTAACTCGCTTGTTGGGTGCGTGGGGACCACAGCGGGTGCAGTACACGATGCCCAGTGCTAGTAGGACCACCACGAAGACACATGTGGGCACTAGGAGTGCCACCAGCAGCCACCGGTCATCCCTCCGGCTGTGGCCTGCCGGACTGGCGTCCCCCAGGGCTGTCGGGGCTGCTGTGGGGGCTGCTGAGGGCAGCCACGGGGCCGCCTTGGCATCCTGGGCACCTTCCCTTGGGACCTGTGGCGGTTTGGAATGGGGGTGTGTAGGGCTGGTGAATGAGGTCTGGTTAGTGGGGCTCTGAGAGGGCTCTGAGGTGAGGGTAGTGGGGGGGGCTGGGGGCTGGGGGGCAGGAGACCCGGGAACTTGATGGGCAGGGAGCACAGGGGATCTGGAGGTACCGGTCAGAGGGGGCTGGACAGTCGAGGTAATGGGAAGGCGGGTGGCCTGGGCCTGGAGGACTGGGACATCTGGGGTGACAAGGGATTGATGGGCCCCAGAAGTGGTACCCAGAGGAGTGTGGTTAGCAGGGATCTGAAGCACATGAGTGGTGGCCTGGGTATCAGTGACCGGGGTGTCTGGAAACACAGGGGACAGTTCAGGATATTTAGCTGAGATAATTGGGGGCTGGTGAGCCGGGGGCCGCGCTGGGCGAGTGGCAGAGATAATGGGGGGTTGGTAGGCAGAGGGCAGATCTGGATGATGGGCTGAGATCATGGGGAACTGGTGGTCAGGAGGCAAAGCTGGGTGCCTGTCAGGGATCACGGGGGGCTCGGGGACAGGGGCCCAGGGTGGGCGTGTGGCAGAGATGATAGGGGGCCGGTGGGCAGAAGGCAGTGTGGGGCGTGTGGCAGAGACCACCACGGGTCGGGTGACCGAGAGCACTGAGGAGTGGTAGGGGACCCTGGGAGCACTAAGCGGGGGTGGCCAGGTGGGGTCCAGGTACGGCATCCGATGCTCTCCGTCCTCTGGGAGACTAGGTCTGTAGGCCAGGCCAAAGTCAGGCGGCTGCGTGGCCTCCATCCACGGGATCCCCGGCACCTCCGTCCAGCTGCCATCAAAGGTCTCCCAGGCCTCATGTTCATCCTCTTCGTCCTCCCCGTCATCCAGCAACTCGTCCCCTAGGTCCTGGGAAGCGCGGGCTCCCATGGCCCCAGCCGGGCTGCAGCTGATGCCGTCGGCCTCGAGCTCGTGGCCCTCCCTGCAGTAGCACTCGAAGCCACCGACGTAGTTGACACACATCTGCTGGCACACGCCGGCGATCTGGCACTCATCCGTGTCCACGCAGCGGTGCGGCTCATCCTCGGCCGGCCGGAAGCCCAGGCGACAGTGACAGCTGTAGCCCTGCGGCCCGCCAGGCTCGCACTGCTGCTCACAGGGGGCCTGGGCACACGGGTCCTCGCAGCTCTGCCCGTCCGCCGCTAGCCGGAAGCCCTCGGTGCAGCGACAGGACACGCGACCGTCCACCTCCTCCACGCACTCGTGTTCGCAGCCCCCGTTGTCCGGGCCGCAGCCCGCCGCCGGGCACAAGGGCCCGGCTCGAGACCAGCCCACGCCGCCGTCGGGCTGCTTCACGCAGAGCAGGGAGGCTTCTCTGCCAGCCTGGCACGGCACGGCCGCCACGGAGCCGAAGGGCAGCCACTCGAACTCGGTGGACACCAAGTGGAAGGGCGTGGTGTAGACCGCCGGGCCCGCCTGGCCCGCCTCGTCCAGCAGCGCCGGGCAGGAGCCCTCGAAGCCGAACTGGCACAGGTAGCCGTCGACGGCCAGCGTGCACGAGCCCTCGAGCCAGCGATGCTCGCCGCTCGCCTCAAGGGCGGCACAGCGCTGGGCTGGGCAGGGCCCCCCTGTGGCCGGCTGGGCCCAGTTGGTGAAGGCTGTGTCCTGGTCTCCCGTGGTCCACGTGAAGCCGCGCAGCGGGCGCTGGGGTTGGCACTGGCGGGCCTGCCGCTGCAGGCCAATCCACAGCAGCCGGCTGGCCGGGCCCGAGCCCAGCAGGCTGTCCACACGCTGGGCCTCCTCGGGGGTCCGCGGCGTGGCCAGGTCGCCCCCCAACTCGCGGCAGGCCCGCCAGGCCTCCAGGAAGGTGCGGCGCCGAGGGAAGAGCGCGTAGCAGCTGCCCGGGCCGCAGATGGCCCGGGGCTCGGCCGCCCAGGGGGCCTGGCCCAGCGTGGGCACCGCGGCCGCCCAGGCCAGCAGCAGGCGCAGCAGCATCGCGATGCCCCCCGACTGGCCCGGGGCCGGCTCGCGGCCGCTCTTGACAGGGGGAGGGACCGGGGCCTCCGGCAGGCGGGCCGGGGGCGGGCCTGGGCCGGGCTCAGGCCTTGTAAGGAGCGGGCTGGGGCCACTGCCAGCTCCCTGCTCCCGCTCCCCCGGGGCCGCCGGAGCAGGAAGCAGTCGGGCGGGGGGCAGAGGTGTGGGGGGGTGCTGGAGGGGCTGGTGGGGGGAGGCGCAGCTAGCCGACTGGGAGTCAAGGAGAGGAGGAAACGCCTGCCCAGGAGGCTGGAAGACCCTCAGAAAATTCCCGCAGTCTGGGGCTCTTGGCGGTGGGCTGAGGTCCCTTCCCAGAGACTCACCCAAGATCCTGTCTGGACACACCAACCTCATCGTACTTGTGAACTGTCTCAGGGCCCAGCGGATCGTCATACATGTGGAAACACGCTCTGACTCATGGCCTTCAGATCGCACACGTGTGTGTGCGCGTGTGTGCGCGCTCTCGGCTCCCCACGCAAGAGCACTCTCTTGACACTGTCCCGTCATCCCAGATTTGTACACACTCTGACACGCTAACACCTTCGGATGCACATCCTTAAGTGGTGTGGGGTTCCTTGTGGGGTTCTACGTGCCCTCGCACAAGACGCCCCTCACGTTCGTGTGCGGCCCCTGAACGGAATCCACCTTGTCACGGGAGCATCGCCCGTGGGCATCACCAAACCCTCATTTATGAAATAAATTCCTGCCTCAACCTCCCCCCACCCCCAAGCTTCCTGGCTCCAGCTGGACCGGGTGTGCGGGGGGAAGGAGGAGGGACAGGGGGCTGCCCTCCCTTCACCTCTGCTCAGCCTGGGGCCCTGGGAACCTGGGCTTAGAAGGGGAGGAGGCAGCCCCCAAACAGGAAATGCTTCTCTGGGCTCCTGCTGCACCAGGGCAGGGTGCGTGGGGGAGGGGGGCCGGCAAGGGCCAGGCTACACTGAGGGGGGGGAACAGGGCTGGCTGGGAGGGGAAGGACTGGGGAGAGGCCATGTATGGGCATGAAGCTCACAATGACACATACATGTGTATGTGACACAGGCGTCATGTGTGGAGCCTTCCCTGCCCCCAGAGGCTGCTGCGTGGGCCTGGCCAGGGTCCTCCGCCGGCCCCTTTTGGAGGCCTCTGGAGGCATGTGCACTGAGCCCATCATCCAGGATGGTCCCTGGGGCTGTCAGATTAACCCGTGAACGCCCACTGCACTCTTAGCAGAAGTTTGAGCCAGGGGGTGGGGACGTGGAGGAGAGGTTCTGCCCCTCAGTGCTCTGCCCCTGATGTGCTGTGTGACTGCTGGGAAGTCACTGACCCTCTCTGGGTCTCCGTTTGTCTTATCTACAAAATGGGGTAATGGGTCAGGGCCTTTCAGCTCAGCGGGGCTGTTGTATCACAGCTCGTGGTGTTTGCAAATGTGCTTTGTCAGCTGCAAAGCATGAGGCTAATGTTCCTTAGTCTTCTAAGCAAATCTTCCGGGTTGGGGGTGGGGACCAGAGCGGCTTTGCTCATCACCTTGCAGTGCCAGGGCTGGCCCTGCAGACCCTGCCAGTCCCCCTGAAAACCAGGCTTCCAAGTGCTTGGAAGGTCGTTCTTTTAACGTCTACATCTGTGAAATGTACAGAAGTATCCCTCTTCTCATGAGAGGAAGGTCAATATGGGGCAGTGCACCCTGCCCTTGGCTCAGGCCCAAAGCCTTGAGATCATCCTCGACTCCTCTTTCTCCCACACCCCACATCCAATCTCTCAGCAGATCCTGTTGACTTCACCTTCGGGATAGAGCCACAATCTGACTGCTTCTCGCCACCTTCTTTGCCCTTACCTCTGACCCGTGCCACGGTCCCCTTCCATCCAGATTCTTGCAACAGCCTCTCCTCTGGTTTCTGTCTTGCCTCTTCCATCCTGCCAGAGCGATCCCTTTAAAACCCAAGACAGCTCTGGTTGCTTCCCTGCTCAGAACCCTCTGGGCCTCCATCTCACTGAGAAGACAGGCCCACATCTTGGCCGTGGCCTTCGGGCTGATGTGGTCTGCCCCCAAACTTCTTACCCCACTCACACTCACTCCTCTGCTCCAACTACTCTGGCCTCAAGGCTGTATGTCAGACTCACCAGGTCCACATCCACCTGTTGTAGGGACTGCGTCGTGCATTGTAAGATGTTTAGCAGTATGCCTGGCTTCTTCCTAGAGGCCAGGAGCATCCCTCCAGTTGGGACGATCAAAAATGTCTCCAGACATTGCCGAATGTTATGCCCTCCGTGGAGAACTCTTGCACTAGGAGACTGTGAGCTCTATGAGGGCATTGCCATTGTCTCATTCCCTACTGTATCCGCAGAGCTTGGAAAGTTCCTGGCCCATCGATGCTGCTCAGTAGGGTTTGTCGAATTAATGAATGAATGAGACTCAGACAAATGAAGAACTTGGCCCAGGGTCACGCTGGGGGAATCCGGGATGCTATCTGGACCCAAAGCCCACCTGCTCCCCACACCTGCCCAGGCTTCCCCAGAAGTCAGACCATTTCAGAACCGGGAGATCCCTGGAAATCAGCAAACCTTTTTGCAGGTAGGGACCCTGAGGCCCAGGGAGTCTCTGAGCTCGTCTGTGACAGGTCTGGGACTAGAACCAAGGCTGCCTGACTCTCGTTCCAATTCTCTTTTGGCTGCAGTGCCCTGAGGAGCCCTCAAGCACGGTCTGAGAGCTGGGCATGGCAGCAGGAGCTGAGGATGGGGGAAGGCATGATGGCCAGAAGGCACAGCCTAGACAGGGCGCTGAGGTGGGCAAGCTCAAGGTTCCTTCGGAGAATACAAAGGACTTCACTGGAGTGAGGGACGTCTGGAGACTGCCTGGCTTGGAAGGCAGTAAGCTACCCCTACAAGACTGGCCTCTGTCGCGGGGACCCTGGGGAAGAGGTATGATGGGAGTTCCCTGTGGCTGGTGTGTGGTGGGTGGAGGGGGACTGGAGGTTGTTGCAATAGTCTGGGAGAGGGGCGGGAGCTGGCTGGAGAGCCGGGCAGCAGGGCGGGCCGGGCTGGGGGAGGCAGCCTCTGGAGGCTCCTTCGGGGCTGGCCAGAGCCGGATCCAAGGGTGTGGCGGGCCCAGTCATGATTCGGGCAATGGCCCGTGCTGGGGCGTCTGAGGGGAGGCTGCGAGCCGTCTGGCTGGCGAGTAGGCCGGTCAGATCGGAGGTCAGGACTCTGGCCTCAGCTGGGGTGAAGGGTTGGGGGCAGGCAAGAGAAGCAGGAGGAAGAGGGTCAAAGGCCAAATTCCAGATGGTCTGGCGGGGCTGAGCTGCGAGTAGAGGGACTGCTGAGCCAGGAGGGGGCAAGGGTGAGGTAGAGATGAGCGGGGCACCTCTGACCCAAAAAAGCGAAGGGTTTCGTGGGTGGAGGATGAGGCTTGGAGCCGCACCTGGGTGCCTGACATTCCCCTGCTCCCATCCAGGTTGGGAGAGTTGGAGTCGAGCGGCCCAGGAACTTCCTACCCCAGTCGGGACGGGGAGCCAGTGGGCACAACATCGGGGATCCGGGGGTGAGCGGACGGAGAGGGCTGGCTGCGGTCTTACTCTTTCTGCCAGTCCCATTCAGCCTGACCCCTCTTGCTTCCCCCCTAGCGCAGAGAAGATGCTAAGGGACGCAGTAAACGCTCGGATGATGGGTGGGTGGGTGGGTGGGTGGATGGATGGATGCCTGCGTGGGGGAGCGCATGACTGCGCACGTGGGTGGAAGGGCGGTGAGGTGGGAGAGTGGGTGGGCGCCGGGTCAGCGGACGGACAGACACTGCATGGATGGAGGAAGGAGTGAGGGGATGGCTGGACAGAAGGCTAAGTGTATGGGTGCGTGGACCAGAGAGGATGTTGAGAGCCATGGTTGGCTACAGGGATTCGGGCAGAAGTGCTAATTCACGGTGAGCCACACCACGATGGGTGGCGGGCTCAGAATGCGCCCCGGGATCTGTGGGAGTGTGGTCCAGGAGGGCAGGAGCGCCCGATTACCACTGGCAGGGATCACGTGTGATGCTTCCTTGGTACCACAATCTGTCTTCTCGGTGGGGGCTCGAGGCTGCTGTGTCTCCCTAGCAGAGGTGGAAACAGCTCTGGACCCCAAGGTCGGCTCCCGGTGTGGGGGTGGAGACTGCAATCCCCGGCTCTGAGCGTGGCCCTTATGGCGAGAGCGCACCTCAGGCGGCCTGGAGGACAGAAGCACACTTCCCCAGAAGAAGCCTGGTCTTCTGGCTACGGGGATGAGCCAGACAGTGGTTTTGGACGCAATGTGTGGGCCCGTGGGGGTGGGGGTGAAGGCGGCCTGCAGAGGGGTTGGCCTGAAGAGAGCCCAGTGGAACAGCCGTGATGGGGGCGTCGAGTGGGATTGGGGGGCGCCCCCTGGGCAGGCGTCCTGGAGCCTTGGCACGGCCCTCTGCTGAGCCAGCACATTGCTTTGTGTACAAATCACCTCCTTTCCTCCTTTTTCTTTTGTCCCCATCCCCCCACCTCCCTCCATTTCTAAATTCTTCCCAAACCACCCCAACATTCAGGCTGTCGGGAGGAAGGGCCAACTGGTGGGCAGGAGGCGCCTGGTCTCGGGTGGGAGGGGCAGGACAGGAGGTGGGCGAGGTCCTGGGGCAGAAGTGGGGAGGGAGGGCAGTCTGGGGGGAGGGCAGCGATTTTGGCCTCCTTCCCCTCCCCACGTGCTGGGGCCGCACCCTCTGCGCTTCTGGATGGGAGAGACGGGGCGGAAGGGGGGCGGTGCTGGGGCCTGGACAGGGTGGGAGGGAGAGGCTTGGGGAAGGTGGGGCCCCGGAAGAAGGGGTGTGTCCAGGCCTGGTCCCTGGGGGTAGGGGATTCTGACAGCTGGAGGGGGCTGGGGGGTAGCGTCCCCCACGGAGAGAGACTGGGCGTGCTCGTGGGTGTACCTGGGTGTCCGCACACGACCGTGTGCGCGTGAGTGTGTGTGCCTGCGCGGGGCTGGCTTTGCCGAGGGCCCACGCAGCTGGGTGATGTGCGGGGGTCTCCACGGGCCCACACCTGCGCCAACAGCTGTGAGGGGAGGAACGTACGGTTCCCCTGGATCGCCCAACCTGGGCACAGCTGGGGCCCCAGTCCCTCTCCCGGCAGACGCCTGGCCTGAACATCTGGCCACATCGGCCCGCAAGGATGGGCGTCCTGGAGCCCCTCTGCTCTGCTCAGTGTCCTCCCAGCTCGGAGAGGGACAAAGCTCGCCCTGGGTCACAGGGCGGAGGCCTGAGCAGAGACTGAGTCTGGGGATCCCAGAACAGACGGCTGCTCCCCTGGCCTTTGCTGTCCCTGTCCTTCCTCTGCTGCTCTTTGGCTGTGGGGGTGGGGACTCTGTGGTCCCTGGAGCATCTGGCAGAAGCCTGCTGCCGAGAGTGACCAACCTGTTGCAGTTGGCTGGGGACTCTCCTGGTCTCAGCACCGCAAATCGCGTCTGCTGGGAACCCCATTAGCACCCCAGCAAGTGAGGATACTCAGTCGCTCTGTCACCAGGGATGTTTCTTTTTCCATCGTGTCCTTCCCTCTGCTACCCCAGAGTCAGCGGTCCCCGTCTGCACCCCTGCACCCAAGACTTCCTTTCTCTTCCTGCCCCCCTCACTGCCCCAGGGATCTCTGGAGTCTCACTGTCCCTCGAACTATTTCTCTTCCTCTCTCTTCCCTCTCTGCAGTCAGGCGTCTCCTGCGCTCCTGTCACCCTCTGGGGTCTCTCTGTTGCCTCTCCTGTCCCCAGGATGGTCGCCTTGTTGGTTTTTCGGGTCTATCTCTCTGCTCTCTGCCCACTTCCGTGTCTCCCCTCTCTGCCTCTGGTGTCTGCCCCCGTCTCCCCATTCCTGTGTCTCTGGCTCGCCCCCTTCCCTGGGTGGTCCAGGCCTCCTTCCTCTCCCCCAGGACGCACCCCCAGGGCTGGCTGGGGTGGGAGCCAGGTCTGGGGGTTGTGACCAGGCCGAGAAGGGGAACCCAAGCAGACATGATATTTATGTTAGGACTTCAAAGCGGAGCAGCGCCTGAGGCGGGCTTGGTGGGGGCCAGTCTGGGTAGGAGAGGGGAGGGGTGGTAGCCTGACTGAGGTCAGCTCAGGCCCCTCCCTGGTGAGGGTCTCCTTGGTGACACTTATCTCCCCCGTGGGACACTGAGACCTAGAGTGGGGACAGAACAGGCTATTTTGGTGCCGAGTTCCAAGAAAGGCACTTCCTGCAACCCCCGTCCTGCCTCCAGCCCTGTCCCGTCTTCCTGTCGCCCTGCAGAAGCATCAGCCCCCCCCCCCCTCCGGGGAGGCAGGGGGCTCGGGAGGTGGCCAGAGCAGAGGGCTGCATCTCAGCAGGAAAACATCCCTGGCGCTGGGACAGCCGTGTGTTCTCGGCTCTCTGGCAGAGGCCTCGCCAGGCAGGGCAGCGAGGGTCTATAACCCCGTCAGCCCCGACTGGGCCAGCCGGCTCCCGCCCTTCAGGGCCTCTGGGGTCCACTCCGGCTGCCGGCCTGAGGGCCCCAGGGGCCAAGATGGCCGTGAAGGTCACCCCACCCCTGCCCCCCACCCTTGGCCGAACCCCTGCTAAAGACACCCAGCTGTTGGGGCTGGGAAGGCGTGGGGTCAGGGGCCCAGGCCCGGGGGTGGGGAGGGCGGGAGCGGCCGATTGTCTCATCTTGCAGGCTCAGCTCCGCGTCCTGAGCCCCTCCCAGGGGCCAGATGCTGCAGACACCCCTCAGGCTGGGCCACCCTTCAGGAAGCCCCCTCCCACACTAGAGGCTTGCTCTGGACCCAAGATCCTTTCCAGTCTGAAGCCCACGCAGGCCCCCAAATCCCCAGCCCCTGGGTCCTTACTCCCACCCTCGCAGATCCTCCCCGGGCGCTTCCCGTGAATCACTCAGGCTGGAATCTGATGAGCTCAGGCCGCCCCGCCCAGGACTGCCGGCCTCTGCCTCCCTCCTGGCCGCTGGGGGTGCCACACCCCCCACGGGGGTCTCCTCAGCAACTTCCAGCCCCCACCAGGGTCCGCCGCGGCCTGGAGTGGCTGAGCGTGGCAGGGATAGGCCGGGGCTGGTCTATCTATCTAGTCAGGATCAGGGCTTGGACCTCTTCTGCGTGACCAGAAGTGTGAAAGTATGCGTGTGTGTGCGTGTGTGTGCGTGTGCGCGCTCGTGGACACTTCCTATGCCTGTGCAGCGTGAGAAGGACGCCCCCGTGCCGTGTCTGAGCGGAGGACTTGGCAGTGCTAACTGGGTAGGTGTGCGTGGCCGAATCCGCGAGTAGCACTCACCAAGTCTCCGTGTCAGCCTGTCCCCACGGATGTGTGTCACCAAGTCACATTCTGAACCTGAGAGGCTGGGAGGGTGTTGAGGGAATGTCTCCGAGCTTGCAGATCTAGGGATGGCTGTCAGGGTGCGGCTCAGAGGAGGGGCGTGTGTGTGTGTGTGTGTGTGTGTGTGTGTGTGTGTGTGTGTGTGTCACTGGGTCCCATCCCGCAGGGCAGGAGTGGCTAACAGTCTCCAGGTGTGCCCAACACCCTGAGTGTTCCTGTTAAGGCTGGGGTGCCCAGGTGCTCCGTACATGACCGTGGCCTGCAGGGTGTCACAAATTCCGTGTGCAAACAGGAGTCAGGATGTTTCTGTGTGTTAAACAAGAGGGGGGTGGTGGTGAACATGGGTCACAATACTCTGGCTGGGTGTTAAATGCTCTGTGTTGACGTGAGTGAGGGTGATGGTGTGGGTCTCAATGACTGCCTTTCTCCCCACCCCTCCCAGGGCCCCTCTCCCGCCACTCCAGAGGCCTTGCCACCCCCACCCCCCGCTCCCCTTCCCAACCTCTGTTGGCAGAACTCCCGTTAGCAGGACGGGCCCAGGGCCCCACTGCAGGGATGCTTCCCCACGCCGGCACCAGGCCGGGGGGGCAGGCGCTCCGAGGGGAGCCCGGGGTCCCTGGGTGGCCTCCCGCAGGAAGGGGGCCGGGCATGTGCCTGGGAACGGGCGCGCTCGCCCCCTGGCGGCCGCGATGGAGAATGCGCCGCCCTAGCCCCAGGAACTCGGAGGAACTGCTTAGGCTGCGTCTTCCCGAATCAGTCATTTCACATCCATCTACTAAGTGCCAGTTCCGGGCCAGGCATTGTTCTAGGCCCCCGAGATTTAGAGGCGAACAAGGCCGACTTGGCTCCGGCCTAGTGGGGAAGACAGACCATAAACTCACATTTCCAAGCAGGGAAAGGACTTGGCGGCTGCAGGCGAGCCAAACGCCGGCCTCCCAGCCCGGCTCCGCAGCGGTGCCTGCTGGCCAGGTGCGGCTCCTCTGGCGTGGCGTCCTCTTCCAGAAGGCCAAAGGTGGGAGGCGGCGTGAGGGCGGGGCAGTGCTGAATCCCGAGGCACCCAGGGCGTGCTGCTCCTGCCCTATCACGCCGGCTTCCCTCCGGCTGGGGCCGGGGTGCTTGGCGCTTGGTCCATTCGGACGCAGTCGATTATTGCTGAGAGGATGAGTAAATGCGCGCTTCTGTTTTGGAGGATGGCAGAATCCCGAAGGTCCACAGAACCTGGCGTCCCAGCTCTTTGCCCTGTACTAAACCACTTTCCCTGAGCAAGCCTGTTTCCTCATCTGTAAAATGGGGATGAGATCAGTCTTAGACGGGCCTATCATTGCCTGCCCTGCTCGGAGTCCCCACCTCCGGTCGGTGACCCTTGAGCGTGCTGAGTTACCTGGCCTCAGCCCCCAACCAAACACCATGTCTTGAGAAGAAAACTCAAAAGGCTCAGTAGCAGGAAGGGCCCGGCAGTGCTCTGAGAAGGGGAGGGGGGTGCTAAATTCCCAGAGCCTGGAAGTGGGACTGAGCACAGCAAGGGGTTAGGAGGGGCTTGCAGAGGCCCCCAAGGAAGGGGCTCAGAAGCCTCTGCCAGTCCCAGTTCCCATGAGGCCAACTCCGCATCCCGGGTTCTCTGAGCACCCCTGGCAACCCTTCTAGGTTTTCCTCTGCAACTGAACTTGAGACATCCTGTGTTTGGTTCCCAGAACCCGGGCCCCCCTTAACCTCCCAGCTTCCCACCTCACTGCCCTTCAATCTTATTTCTTAAACTCCAATCAGGGGACAACATTTATTGAGCGCCCATGCAGTGCCCAGCGCTGGGCAAGGCACTGGCGGGTGGGGGTGGGGCAGGGAGGGGGGGATAGACAAAGGGGGAGACTCCCTACCAGCAGGAAGTTTGGAGTGGGGGGTGGAAGTGGAGAGGGACGAGCTGCTGGTGGCGCTAGTGACACATTTGGGAGCCCTGTGCCCAAATTTGGAGGTATCTGTCTCTGGACTGTCTGAAATCCCAATGTCCAGGATTTCTACCTTCCAGTTGTCATCTCTGTCTCACTTGTGGGCTGATGTCCCTTTGTGCTCAGCACCTGAGGGAGTACCCCAGAGACTGGCTGGGGTCCTCCTTCCACCAGGTGACAGTTCCTTCCCAGGGAGTGATCCCCCTGGAGTTTGCCCCACCCAGATCCCCGGCTCCAAGGGAGCTGAGGACCGCTGGTGCTGGGCCCTGCGCTGACCCCAGGTCGCCTGGTGGCTACAAGAGTACAAGGTCTCTGGCCACCTAACTCGGCTGCAGCCCTGGAGACACACTCGCCCCTCGGAATTATCCACTGGCCACTTCCTGGGCCACGCGCACCCCCTTGTGGTCATCACTGGCATTTTCTTTGCTCCCATTGGCTCCCCGCTCTGGGCCCCCCCTTGGGGCTGCACGGCCTTTAGGGTTAATTTATTGGTGGCTTAGAATAGAGGGCCGTACTTGGAGCCTGACACCCTGGTTTGGGCGGGGAGGCTGTAATGGCCAGCTGTGCGATCGGTATCTTAGGAGTCACCTTCCCAAACCTCAGTGTGTAATAAGCCATGCCCAGCCTCCCGTGAAGCGCCTGGGAGGTCCAGAAGAGTTAAGTGCAGAGAAAATGGTTTCCAAGCACCCCCTCCGTTTCAGAAGCCCGTCTTCCCCGTCCAAGTCCCCTGGGATGCCAGAGTGCCTGGCAGGACTTCCCACCTTGAAGAAAGACTGGGGCCTGGGTGCTCCCTGGGCCGGACCTGATCTCTCGGCTCTCCCCCAGGCGGAGGGACGAGAGCCTTCGGTGAATGCCCACAACAGACCCTCGGAGGGGGTGCTGCTAACATCCCACCTCCTACCCTCTCCTTCCCGCTAGCCTGAGCTCTGCTTTGCAGCAAAACCATCCATTTGGCCCTGAGGGACTTGTGGGAGAAGGCAGGGCACCCTCTCCTTCCAGGACGCCGAAGTCTGGAGCTGCCGGTCCTCTAGCTGGGCTACGGCTGACCCGGGCTCCGAGCCCGTGGTGGCTCCCTGAATCCTCCCGACACCCGGGAAGCCTTTCGGGACCCTGAAGCCTGCAGCCGGGAGGGGCTGCCAGCGGCCGGGCACCTGTTGGGCTTGTCCCAGGCTGGGCACGCTCGGCACTGAAGGCTGGCTGGCCTCCAGCTGGGAGGGAAGGGCGAGAGGCAGAAGGCCTGAGCCCTGGGTCTGGGGTCCCTCAAACCCCCTCAACTTGATTCCAGTTTTCCAGAAGCGGCCAAGCCAGGCGCCACCCCAGCAGGTGTGATCACGGAGTTAAGTATCAGACAGGGCAGTGGCAGACACAAGAGCGGCCTGGGGTGGGGAAGCCTGCAGGGGTGGGGCTGATGGCTCTGAGAGGCCTTCCCAGCAGGCTCAGTTTTCTGTCCCAAATGACCCTTGTGACCACTTCCGGCTACTCCTCTGCTGCCCGGCTTCCCGCAGCCTCCGGCCCCCCTGGCTGAGCAGGGGCCCCCCTGGCCTGGCCCACCCCCCCCTTGGCCCTCTCAGCAACAGTCTCAGACTCTCCCCTGCTGTCCCCAGGACCGGCTTTGACCCCGATATCCCCATCTCCCTGCCCCTCTTTCTCCTCCTCCCTGCCCCCTGCCTCTGGCTCCCCGCTGCTGTCCTCCGGTGTAGCCCCAGGCGAGGCCCCCGGGGTCTCAGGACGCTCGGCCCTGCGATAGACAAGGTAGCCAGTTGTGGGGAGCCTGTGGGCCAGGGCTCCGGGGGGCAGGCGGTGGTAGCCCTGCTCCTTGTACAGGAAGAGGCCAAACGTGTCGGGCTGGGTCACTCGGAACTTGGTGGCACAGAGCTGGTTCAGGGTGGCAATCGAGGCCCCTGGGGGCACAGCCAGGGTCTTGGAGGTGCAGCCACTGCTGGGGTCCTGGTAGGCTACTCGGAGGAGGTGCTGTGCAGGAAGACAAGCAAAGCAAGAGCTCAGTCCTGCCTGGTCTATCTCTGGCTGCAAAGCTTGAGGTCCCACGGTAGGCTCTGCAGGGACAAGGCTCAGGGGTATAAATCCGGGGGTAGAGCCAAGAGACGAAAGCTTTTTGGACAAGGGAGCTGCGGAAAGGCGAAGTCTGCCTTGGCTAGTGGGTCAGAGCTGCAGGCCAGCGGGAAGGATGGCCTCTGGAGCCTGACAGCCCTACTCGGAGCCTCCCCCGTGCCCAAACCGTCCGTCCTGCATTCGCTCATTTCATCCACACACCGGCCCCAGGAGGTAAGTCCCGCTGCCTCATCTTATAGGTGAGGATAGTGAGGCACAAAGAGGTTATGTAGGTTGCTCAAGCTCCTGCAAACAGAAAGCAGCCGAGGCAGGATGTCAAGCCGGCATCTGGCTGCAGGGTCCAAACTCCTAACCGAGGCTAGGAAGGGGCCCTGGACTGGATGGAGAGGAGGGTGTGGGGAGCGTGGGCTCGGAGCCTCACTCCAGGGGAGGGCAGAGCTCCACCGGGGGGCCAGAAGCCAGGATTTGGGGCTTGAGCTTGCCACCCGTGTCCTTTCCCCCTCCATGTCACGTCTCCGTTTCCTCATCTGTAAAATGGGATAATAATGGTCCTAATGCCAAGTTTCTATGAAGCTGCAGGGCTGAGCCCCCGGAGCACACGGAATGCGCCCTCTGGAGAAAGGCTGGGTGTGGACGTCCGCATGTTGCGCTGCTTCGGTGACAGGGTGATGTGGGCCTAGCCTCTCCCTGCTGGGTCTCACTAGGAAAAGGAGGGGACTACGCAGGATGACGCCAGAACCCCACCACCCCCACCGCGGCCCGGGCAGGGGCGGTTCAGGCGGCTGGTGGGGAGGCCCCGTACCTGGAAGCTGTGGGTGGCCGGCAGGCGGCGCTGCTCCCAGAGGCTGAGGGAGCGCTGCAGCTCCTGCGAGGGGCTCAGGGGGACGGTGTGGGCCTGGTCCAGGCCACTCAGCAGGGCCAGGCTGGCCGAGAGGCTGGTCAGGTAGTAACCGCCTGGGACACGAGGGAAAGAATGCAGCTCGGGCTGAGGGTAGGTGACGCTTCGCCATGCCGCCCCCCCCACTTACTGGGGGCCATGCAGCCCCTAAGCGCCCCAGTTCCCCCACACACAGGGCGGAGGGCGCTCCCTCACCCTCGCCGGCGAGCAGGGTGGGCTCCAGCAGCTCTGACATGTACTCAGCCTCCAGCAGCAGCTCGGGAAGGTCGCACTGGGCCAGGACGAGGCTCAGCAGCGGGAGGAACTCGTCTGCCCCCGCGCCCTCCCCTGTGGGGTGGTAGAGGAGGAAGCTTCAGACTCCACCAGGGCCCCAGGGTTGGCGTCCACCCCGCGTCTCAGACTGTGACCCTCCCCTCCACGCGCTGGCCCTTGGGGGATGCGGTCTCTATGGTGACCACAGACAGGGAAGAGGACGCTCCACTCTCTGGGCCTCAGTTGCACCATCTGCGAGATGGGAGGGTTGGGCCAGTCTGGAATCTCTGGGGGGCCTGCCTCTGACTGGGCAGGGGGCCGGTGGGGAGCGGAAGGAGGGGGCGTACCTGCATGGGTCCTCAGGGCTGTGTAGAGCAGCTTGCAGGCCTGCAGGAGCCGCTTGACCTGGGCGCTGGGCGAGTAGGCCCGGAGCAGCTGCAGCAGCTTGTGGCGTACCTGCTCCACCTCGGCCGGGGAGGGCAGGCTCACGTGGGCCCCGAAGGCTCCGGGGCCCTGGGCCCGGGCCAGGCGCAGGCCTTTGGCCAGGCGGCCCAGGGAGCCATTGGCGGAGAGCCGGCGCCGCAGGCGGGCCGCCAGGAGGGGCCGGAGAGGCTTGAGCATGGAGCGATGCAGCGACTTCTCCAAGACGTGTTCTGCGGGGGAGCGGCGGGCAGGGTCAGGGTAACCCAGGCGCGAGTGTGGGGGGGTGTAGGCAGGGAGGGATGCAGAGGGGGCGGAATCTCCGTGAGAAGTAGAAGAGCGGGAGAGAGGTGGGGAACGGGAAGAGCTAGCTGAGCCCGGGGTCTCACCCAGTCTCTCGGGCGGCAGCAGCTTCTCAGGGCCCAGCTCCGCGCTCAGCATGGCCCGGGCCCGGCTCAGCGCCTCTCGGACCCCCTGCAGCTCCTGGGGCTCAGGGCCAGCCCGCACCTGGGTCAGTAGGTCCTGCACCAGCTGGCCCACAGCTGTGTGTCGGTCCTGCACCAGCGCCGCGGCGGCCCGGCCCACCTGCCGCTCGGGCGCCAGCAGGGAGCAGAAGGCCGCGCTCATGGACCGAAGCAGGGGCCGCCGGCGGCCCAGGCTGGGGGAGGTCGCCGGGCTTCCTCGGGACCCCGGCGGCCCTTCCTCTTCCGAGCTGCTGGGGGAGCCACAGTCTACCTCCTGGAGGGAGGGCAGGGGTGGGAGGCTGGGCCTGGGGCCCCCTGGCACACGGTACCCCACTGAGCTCTCCCTTCGCAGAAGCTGGCGAGGGGGGAAGCTTTCTGTCTGGCTGGGGGCTGCACCTGGCAGCACGGGGACCGGGGGAGGTGGCACGGCAGGTGGCGACAGAGGGCTGGAGGTCTCCGTGGACACACGCACTTTGAAGCTCCTCTTGAATTTCTCCCGCTTGGTGGGGCCCAGGTCCCCTGGGAACAGGGGATTGAAGAAGCACAGGGCGGCTCCCGTGCCCTGGTCCAGCTCTTGCGGGGACCGGGGCTTCAGCCGGGGCAGCAGCTGGCCTTCAGATGGGCCTGGCTGAGCCCTGGTGTTGAGGGAGGAGCTCCAGAACTCTAGGGAAGAGAAACG
Organism: Potos flavus; assembly: GCA_028534135.1. Classification (NCBI taxonomy): domain Eukaryota; kingdom Metazoa; phylum Chordata; class Mammalia; order Carnivora; family Procyonidae; genus Potos; species Potos flavus. The sequence goes on from CM052884.1 coordinate 91,502,815, forward strand.
AGTTGGGGCCTCCGGGAGGTTTGGGGAGGGTGCCCAGATGAAAGGCGCAGGCCGAGGCCGTGTGCCCGCGTGCCTTCCCTCTGCTTCTCGGCCTCAGCTCGTCCACCTGTGCAGTGGGTAGCGGAAGAGCCCTTACCGATGCCCAGATGGGAGATGGCTTCCAGTTCCTTGTGGGTGGCCGCCTGGCAGATGGCTCTGGGGAGCTGGAGTGGGAGGAGAAGGATGTCCCTGAGGCCAGAGAGGGAAACAAAAAGCCAGGGGTGAGGGATGCTCAGGGCTCTGGGGGCTGACAGGACCTGCAGGGGCTGGGAGGACAGGCTGTCTCAGGGAGCCAGGACGGACGGACAGCAGGCACCCTGCGGCCAGGCTCACCGGCTATGGCAGTAGGCGCAGATGAGCTGGACCAGGTCTGCGAACACGAGCTCTGAGCCCTCCAAGGAGACGCCTGAGAGATGGGAAGTGCGGTTGTCCTCTGGGAAACACCCGGGCGCCCGGCCCTGACTGCTTCCAGCCCCTCCCCCCAGGCCGTCCCGCTCACCCCCAGGGCTCTCCTGGATGTAGTGGCTAGAGACAAAGGAGGGGCCACTGGCCTCGGGCAGCCGCACGCACAGGGCTTGGCACCCGCGAGTGTTAGATTTCCGCACCAGGAACGTCTGCAACGGACAGAGGTCGGGGGGCTCGGCACCTCCGTGTCCGGCCTCTCTGTCTCCCCTCCGGCCCCCACCCCCATCGACGCCGCCCTCCGCCGGCCAGTCCCGGGGTCAGGGCCACGACTCACCCCCGGGGGCTCAGTCCTCAGCACGTGCAGCGCGGCCGCGGCGTTGGCCCGCAGCTGCAGCCACACGGGCCGCGTGAGCAGCAAGCGCTCCCGCAGGCTCACGGTGCGCCCAGGCCGCTGGGGCCCGCCCGCCGGCCGCACGCTGGCCCCGGGCACGTCGTACGGCGGGTCCTCGACAGGCCTAGGGGTGGGCGGCAGACCTGAGCCGGAGGGGGGGGGAGGGGGGGGCAGGCGGTGGGACCCTTGCTCCACCCTCTCCCCCTCCTTGGCCCTGGGACAGACCCTGTTCTGGCACCCCTCCCCGCCCAACCAGGCTGCCCTTCCAACTTCACTAACTTTTCCGGGCGCCCAGGTGCGAAGTTGGACAGGCTGGGGGCTCCGAGAGGTCCGGCTCCGGGCTCCCCAGGGCTTTCCATGGCTGGGAGCTCCTTGGGTTTCTCTCGCTTTCTCCCAGGACTCGGGAAGAGAATCCAACCCCCGAGGCAAGAGCGCTCACATTCCCGGCGGTGAGTAACACTTCCTGAGGGCGGTTCGCCCTGTCACGCCCCGCCGGTTAACTCTTGGGTGTCCACTCGGCCCGGGCCGAGCCCGCTTCCTCTCCGTTCTGGGCCCCGCCTCGGGGGGCAGGGATCCCGTCCGTGCAAGCGCCACTCGGAGAGCCCCAGCTGGGGGGCCACCGCCTCCACGCGGTGCGTCCCGAGGCCTTACCGGCCTCCTCGAACCGCACGAGCAGGCGGGAAGGGGTTAAGCAGGGCCCGTCTGGGGCCCCACAGGCCCGTTTGCCCCGCCCCCCCCCACCCCGGGAGTACCTTTAAGTATGCTGGTCAGTTGCTCATCTGTGCGTGGCCCTGGGGGGGGGGGGGGTTCAGCGCCTGTGGGGGGGAGAGCACCCCCTACTGGCCACAGATGACTCATTCCTGAGCCTTGGGTTTTGGGACTTCAGGTTGCCATGGAGAAAGGATGCTGTGTCTCCATGGAAACTAACCCCTTTGCTTAACTGAGGTTCTGGGGGTGGTTCTAACACTCGGCGCTAAGCAGGGGGGAGCTTGGCTGTGAGGTCGTCGGCGCGCGGTGCCGCTGCCAGCTGCCTCCTCCGCACGCAGGCCCTGCCAGCCTGCCTCACCGACCTGCCAAGTGACTGGGGCAGGTGCAGACATGACCCCGTCTCCAAGCACAGAGCGCGCACCCCCTTCTCCAGCCCCGGACACATGGTCAGCCCGTGCCACATGTTGCTTCAGACTTTGCTCCTGAGAGCTCGGTCAGCCAGGGCTCACTCCCCCACCTCTGGGAGGTGTGGTGGGCGAGTCCCCCCTTCCCCTCCCTCTGCCCCAGCTCAGAGCAGGTTGGCTCCAGGAAGAGCCCGCCTGACTCAGGCACTCCCCGGGGGAGCCCTGATTCTCTCGCAAGGCAAATCAGACACAGGTCACGCCGAGGTCCTGGGAAAGGTTTTAATTCCAGTCCCTGAAATCTGGGAGACACCAAGAACCTCCTTGAGAAGACCCGGGGAGCCTGCCTTCTCACCTCCAACAACAGCCAGGAAAGACAGGCCCCCCAAAATAGAATGTCTGGCTCAGAGTTCCCACAAAGTGGGGCCCAGTTCCCTGGCTCAGCGACTGGTCCCAGGTCAGCAGGAAGATGTGGCTTTGGTGTAAGAGGAGCCCCATCTTTGTCTGGGAGAGCACCGAGGAGGCTGCCCTCTGGGAGGCGGAGGTGGTGCGCTCACTGGGCACGGAGGAGACGGTCTTGCCTGGCGAGGGCAGCTCTGGGCCACAGCTGTGCAGGCCCCCGAGGAGGGCAGAGGAGTCCGGACCAGTGATGGCTGGAGGGGAAGGGCCACCAGCAGCCCCGGGGAGCTGGCTGGACAGACCCTGCGGGGCCGGTCAGTCTGCCTTCCTACAGCAGGAAAATGTGAATCCTGGCTTCGCTGCCAGCTGCTCTGAGGGGCCCCCTGGCTCTGAACGGCAGGGTCACGGTCCTGAGGGAATGCCAGAGGGGAAGAGCACTGCAGGTGAGAAGCTGAACCAAGAGGGGAACACCACTGCCTATGGGGGGCGCGAGGAACAGCCTCGGGCTGGCCCAGGGCAGCGCCACAGCCCTCATCCATGGGCCGACGAGGGCCACGCCACTGCGGGGGCCCAGCATTCCGGCCCCCCCACCCCGACCAGTCTTGTTTGTGGGGAGCTTCGTCCCCTGGCCCCGTCCACCTAGAGCTTGCCTACCCCCACCCCGGCTCTGGCTCCCCAAACCCCCAAAGTGCCCTCAAACACCAACCATTCTAACGGGGGCCACTGATCCGACATAACCCTTGCCTCTCTGGGCTCTTTCCCAGGACGCCGCGCTGGGGGAGGGGGTGGCAGGAGGCAGAGCAACTCCTGTGGGTCTTACCATCTGCTTTTCTCTTCTGAGGGGACACAGCTGCCCTAGCCTGGGTGGGTAAGAAGAAAAGCCCCCCTTGAGAGCCTGCCTCCAGCTTGGCAAGCACCCCCCTCCACATGTTTCTTTGGGGTGGGGGCGCTGCTCGGTCTGTGCTGCATGGAGACGAGGGTGGGGGGAGCATAAGACCCTTTCTAGGCAAAGCTCTGATGTGGTCCGCTGACAGGTCCCAGGCCAACCCAGAACAGCCGCCTTCCCGCCTTCCCTCCCTCCCTCCCATCCCATCCAAACCAGCCCTGGAAAGAGGAAGGGGCTGACACAGATTAAAAGGTCCCTCCTGCAAGGAAGCCTCAGGCCAGCGCCTGGGTGGCTCAGTAGGTTGAGCCTCTGACTCATGATTTCCACTCGGTGGTGTCAGGAGCTCGAGCCCCACATCAGGCTCTGTGCTAGGCGTGACGCCTGCTTGAGATTCTCTCTCTCTCTCTCCCTCTGCACCCCCCCTCCCACCAGTTGCACACGCAAACACATTCTCTCTCTCTCTAAAGAAAGGGCAATGCCGGGAAACCTGGGCTGAAGGCAAGAGGCGCTGAGGGCTGAGCAGGGCTCCCAGGCCCTCGGGAACCAAGGTGTGGTGAGCCCGCAGAGACCAAAGCTGGTGTCAGGGATGGGACCCACGCAAGGAAGCAGGGGCCCTGGCCCCACCTTTTTGATAGCTGTCCAGTCCTCCAGGATGTCGATCTCCTGCAGCATGTACACGATGTAAGGACCTGCAACCGGGGTCAAGGAAGCAGGAAGCCCAGTGGAGGGGACAGGTGTCACAGCGGGGAGGGGGCTCAGGACCCAAGTTAGAGCTCAGGTTCTGCCTCCCACCTCTCGGCTCCCAGATTCCTGGGGCAGGGCCTGTGGCCTCTTTACGAGTCCGTGGGGGGTACTAAGCCTCACCTCTACCTCCTCTCCGCTCCCCCTTCATCCTCTCTCCAGTGTAAAGGTCAGGAGGTGAAAACCCGGCCCACCCACTCGGGGAGCTTGCTCCTTCTATCCCCTGTCCCCTTCCTGTCCCTTCTACACACAGACCTCAGTCTCTTCCATCCTGGAGTCAACCCTCCTTTGGTCTCCCACTCCCTTGCCTCCCATTCACCCTTCAAGTCCTCGCAGCCCGGACGCCTCCCTCCCTGCCTGACGTGACTGCCATCACCAGGCGGCCAGTGTCCCGAGAGTCTGATGGCCACAGGAGGACCCGGGGGTGGGGGTGGAGGGCACGCGGATTCCGTTCCAGTCTGTGCTGGGCGCTGCCAGGAGGGATGAGGGCTCAGCAGGCCCCGAGCTGGAGGGGCTTGCGCCTAAGGGGGGGCAGGGGCAACTCTGTATGGGATGTGGGTGCCCCAGTTTAGGCCACAGGGTGCAGGAGAGAGAGAGAAGCTATCGCCATTGGGGGGAAACCAGGAGAGGCTTCACAGAGGAGGTAACGTGTGAGACAAGCCTTGACCAGGCACAGACAGGCAGTAAGGCTTTCGGAGAAGAGGGTGGAAAGTGAGAGCGGGCGGGGGAGGGGGTGGTAGTGGGAAAGTCTGGGACCTGTCCGGGGTGTTGTGGGAAAGCCAGAAGAGCCTCAAAGAAGACTTCGCTCAGGAGGCTAAGGGGACTCACTGAGTGGGCGCTTCTAGGGTCTCAGAAAATTCCCGACGCTGGATTCGCCTCCTGTGTCTCGCGTGACTCGGCCTCCACCCCCTCCCCCGGGCTGGAGCTAACCCCGTGTCAGGTTCAGGCCGCTGCGCGGGGAAGGATACCAGAAACGAGAGGAGCCTTCTTCCGCTTGCTGGCTGGCAGGGAGTCCCAGGTCTTTGTGCCGCTTCTGGCGTGCAGTTTGTCATCCCACCACTCTGTGCCCCCAGAGCTAGAGTCAGGATCAAGGTGCTGGCCCTCCCAGGACACCCTGCCCCTGGAGCTGTGTGCCTCACAGGAGCCAAGCCAGTCCTTCCCCCATCTCCCCCTCCCGGGGCGGTGGAGAGAGCCGGGGGCCGGGGGCTTGGAAGCTGAGGTCAGGGCCCGAGGCTGTGCAAGCCTGGGGGCGGGGGGGAGACTGGACTTCTGTCAGCCCGGTTTCTTCATCTGTTTGGTGGGCGGTGGGCCAGTGACCATTCCGGCCTCCCCAGGACCCCCTATGAGCACAGGCGCTGCGGATGTGGCGGGGCCTGTGGCTGTTGTAGGCGTGGGGGGTGTCAGAACGACACCCGTTCTACAAAGAGAGCGGGGGCCAAGGCGGGCAGGGGGACCCATTCTTGCTGAGCCTCCGCGGCGCACCGGGCCTGGGCTGGGTCCTTCCTGTGCCTGGTTCGGTCTGGGCCGCGCAGTGAGCCCACGAAGCAAGCTCTCCCCCACGCGCCCCGGGCAGAGCAGCGGGGCAGGGGCGGGCACACCGAGAGCGGCGGCGCCGAGGGCGGCCTCACCGGAGCTGATGTCCAGGCTCCGGCGGTCCTCCTCCAGCCTCTGGATCCGCTCCTGCAGCTCCCCCTGCAGGGTGTCGTAGAGCAGCAGCTTCTCACTCTGCAAGGGGCGGAGCGGCTCAGCCGGTGGCCGGGACAAGCCACCTCCACTCGTCTCCCCCTGCCCCGCCCCCCGCCCCCGCCCCACTCACCTCCAGGTGCTGTTTGGCTCCCTGCAGCTCACACTCGTACTTGTTCCGGATCACGTCCAGACAGAAGCCCTTGTAGATCCCTACAGCGGGGAGGGGAGATGGCAAGCCCGGCTTGGCCAGGGGCCCGGTGTCCAAAAGGGGGAGCCAGGAGCAAGGCCGGGCAGGGCAGGGATGGGAAGAGCGGGGAGCAGAGAGCCACGGGCTCTGGCAGAGGCAGAGGGAGGAGGCCTGGGGGCCGCCCCAGAGTGCAGGACAGCCCACAGACCTGCCACCTGAATGCGGATCTTGAGGCTCCGCTGCAGCCCCCCCAGAGGCTCTGTGTACTCAGGCGCCCGCTCAGCCCCCACTTCCTCCAGCCGCACCCTCAGCTGACTCAGCCGCTCCCTGAACAACCTGGGAGGGAAAAGGCAGGGCACGTGTGTCCCTCAAGCACGTGGCCGGTCCCGCGCGGCAGGCCCTCAGCCGCCCCTGCCCCACGCCAGGCCCGCTGCCTCCACGCCCCAGGTGCCGGGAGACCCAGCCCCAGGCGCCCCACGCTCACTTCTCCTTGAGCTCCGAGAACTGCTTCTCCAGGTCCAGCATCTCGTTGACGCACTCACTGCGACGCCGCTCGTAGTCCTCATCGTCCATCTCTGGGACAAGAGGCCGGTCAGCGCTGGCTGCCGAGGAGCGGGGGGTGGGGGGGAACATGGGGGTGCGCGCTGGGCGGGGGGTGGCGGGGGACTCACCTGAGCTCTCCTCCTCTGACTCCGTCGGGCTGCCGCTCCGCTCCTCCTCGCTCTCTTCCTCCTCCCCGTTCATCTCGGCGGCCGAATCACCCTCTGCTTCCATCTCTTCTGTGTCTTTGCTTGGAGGCTGGACGGGCATCTGGGCTCTGGGAGAAGGAGGGGAGCCATCACTTATCATGAGCAGGAAAGTGACCGTGCGGGGAGTCAAGCCAAGCCCTGTCTGCACATCTCCCCGAGGCCTGGGAGCCATGGAAATGCTCACGTCCTGGGACATTGTTGGTGATCCCAGTGTGGGGAATGCTGGCCAAGGCGACGGTCTGTAAGATGGGAAACACCAAGAACGGGCTCCCCACTGCCTTGGGGACTGGGCCCACGCTTGTGACTGGGGCGTTTAAGGCCCCGCACAGACTGAAGTACTCGGCCAGCTCCTTTCCTCCACCATCTAACAGTCAGTCCTTAAGTACACCATTCCTTCCTCCTCTCCACCCCTTCCTGTTGATCCTTCCACCTGGAAGGCCCTCCACTTCCCTTTCTGAGAACACTGCAACCCTATTGTCGCCTCACTGTGCTCTGGGTCACCGCCCATGTCCTTCTCTTTTCTCTGGAGCCTCAGGCTACCGGTACCCCCATCTCCACTGTTTCTCCAACCCTTCCTCTTGACAGCTCCTGCCCACGAAACGTTAGAGGTGTTCGGGTATTGTCCCTCATTTATAAATAGCAGAAACACAAAACCTCGCCCAATTCCATTTAACCGCTCCCCATTTCCCACCTCACAGGTACACTTTTCAAGGCTCTGGCTGTTCCTACTCTTTCACCTCTCGGATGTTCCATTCCATTTCTCCATGGTCGCCCTCGGCTGACGTGAATCCTGTGGCATTAGGTGCCCAATGCCAGTATTTTTTAGTGCTTCTCTTAGCTGACTTCTCAACAATGAACACTATTCGTCACGCCTTCTTTTATTTACTCATCTAAGATTTATTAAAGACCTAATATATGCCAGGTACCATCAGACACTACAATAGATGCTGGGCACGAAGGGGCAGAGACTGTCTCTGACCTCAAGGAGTTTACAGCCTCCTGGGAGAGAGAGGCAGAGAAGCAGACCATACTGTGGTGTGAGAAGGGTTAAGAGGGGGGCGGGGCGCATATGGGAGAGGCCTCTAACTGGAACCTGGAGCTTGCTCCAACAGCGAAGGCTTGCAGAGGAAGATCCTTGCTGCAGCGGCAGCACGGAGGGCTCAGACGGATGAGCTGAGATGGCTGGGGAGGGAACATTCCAAACAGAGTGAACAGCATGTGCACAGACTCCAAAATGAGAGAAGGGGCAGGGGTAGGGGCATATGAGTCTAAGCCTCAGAGAGAAATCTGGGCTGCAGAGATCTGGTCATCGGCATATAGGGAGTTCTTCAGGCCCTGGGAGAGGGTGCAACCAGCAAGGCAGAATGTGTGGAGTGAGAAGAGGTCCAGGATGAACTCCTAGGGTCACCAAAGGGGCAGGTGATGAAAGCCCTGCAAGGGAGAAGGAAATTAGCAAGAGGTGAAGGAAGAGAAACTCAGTCATGGGGAGAAATAATTTCAGAAGGAAGGACGGTGACAGTGCCAAATGCTGCCAAGAGATCAGTTAAGAGCAAGACTAAACTGTCCTCCCAACAGTTAATCTCTCCGCCTACTCGTGGCTTGATTTCACTGCTATGTTCTTCCAACCTCTCTGGGCACGGTTCTGTAGTCCTTTAGATCAGTGTAGACGCCACTCCCTCCAGGAAGCTCTATTTGTTTACATCTCCTCTCTAATTGCCCATTTTCACGTCTGTCTGCCCAACCAGGCTGTAAGCCTCACCGGGGCGGGAATGCCGCTGCCAGCTCCCTCGCCCAGCACAGTGCTTACTTCTCGACCGGTGGACGTGCAAATACAAACTAAACAAAGCACTTTTTCAGGCAGGCTTTTACTACTTGCTTGCCCCAGGACCCTGTAGTGATTGCAAACCCGAAGTATTCTGTTAACTTTACTTGACACAATTCGAGTTGTGTGAAATAACTGGCTCACGGCGCGGCTTAGTCGCATTCCTCAAGGATTTCACAAATGATCTGAATCTGACCTGAAAACCTCAGTTCTCCAAACCAGCCTCATCTTTCCCGTTCTCAAGCCTGAGTTCCTGCAGTTCCACAAATTTGCAATTCCTCTTCATTGTTAAATATATATATATATTTACTTTGGACTCCACGTGTCTCTGATTCTACTGAGTGAGCAAAATTAAATCACAACCTCCCCTCCTAACCCCGGGCGCAAGAAGAGGATAACCACCGCTACTCTGAGTGTTGTAAAGATCGCAAGGGGTAAAGGATGGAAAAGGAAATTGTAAGGCGCTGAACACAGGCAATTTATATTTTTAGAAAGTGAGCATTTCCAGAGCAGACCTCCACGGAAAGCCGCTTCTTCTCCCTAGAGAAAGCCAATCCAGACCGCTCCGCGGACCCTCCCGCCCCGTTCCATTCCCGTCTGCGCCGGCGCCGCGGGCGGGGGAGTCACTGGCTCTTCGGGGGCCAGCAGCGGCCCCGCGGCGCCGCACGCGTCCGGCCGGTTAAGTCTCCACTTCGGCCCTCACTGGGCCAGCTCCGACCGACTGGCCAGACACGCCGGACCAGGTGCCCTGAGGAGCCTTACGCACCGCGGGGAGGGGGCCTCCGGGTTGACGCCTGAAACTCCCTGAGAGGTGCCCGCGGCTGCCGGGCTCCCGGAAACGTCGCGCCCGTCCCTCTACTCCGGGAGGCGGGGCCCGCCGCACTTCCGCATACGTTATCAGGAGGCGCCGGTCGCAGAGCTCGCAATTGGACAGCTGGAGCGAGGCATGCTGGGATACCGCGGGTCGGTCTCCATAGCAACCGGCCCAAATTCGCGCAGGCCTTCAGCTGCCAGGCAAGACCCTTGCGGTTTCCTTGCTTTGCGGTCCGCGCCCCGCGGGCCGCAGCTCCTCCCCCGCGCCTCCCCCTGTCCCCCCGTCCCTCGTGTGGAAGGGAAGAAGCCACGACCCCACCCCCTGCCCGCCAGGTTCAGGAGAGTCATGGAGCCAGCTGTAGGTGTGAACACTCATTTATTTACACATGGTCGGTGGTAGGCAAATAACCCAGCCCAGCCTATTCGAGGGCACAGATCTGGCAGAGAACCTGCAGACCCTTCCTTTCTCCAGAGCTCCCGAGGGCGGAGGCGGCCTAGAAGAACCAGGAAGCTTAGGTTTCTGCCCAAAAGCTAAGAACTAAATTCAACGCCTTCACCTGATTTCTTCCCCCAAAAGTTCATTTTGTTAAGTACTCAGACTTCTCAGTTCTGCCCCATTCATACTTCTCGCTCTCCTACTGCCCACCCACCCCAGATTGTTAATAATAATAATAACAACAATAATACTGTAATAATATTAATAATACTTCACATTTGTACGAAGCTTACAGAATGTTTTCACATATAGCATCTCATCTGAGCCTCCCAACAGTTCTGTGAGGTAGGTATCTTCACCTCCCTTTTTACAGACGGGATAACTGAGGCTCAGAGAGGAAATGGGATTTGCTCAAGGCCACACAGCTAGTTAGTGGTAAAGCCAGGACTTGATCCCAGCACCCCATATTCAAGTCCAGTGTTCCAACACCACAGCTACCACTGTAAAGTGGGGTGACATTTCTTACCCCTGTCAGGCCTGAGGGACGGCCTAAGGAGAGAAGAGGCTGAGACTTCTCTGACTAGGGGAGAGAAGGGCTCAGCAGTGACGAGGGGAGTCAGGGTACTTGGCCTTCAACTCCTGTTTGAACTGGCGGTAAAGGATCTTATTGTGCTGATTTTCGGCCTCCTTTTGGGGATGGAACTTCAAAGCTTCCTTGAAGCCCTTATGAACCAGGAAACCTTCGTTGAGCACCTCGAAATCAAATCCTGCCACGTGCAGCTCACAGGCCTGTTGGAGGAGAGACAGGTCAGTGAGGTTGGATGAGACTGCTAAGGCCGAGACTGACATCCCTAAAGCCTCTCTCCAGCATCCCCACTCCTCTGGAGAAATCCTGGATCTTCCACACCATCCAACCACTTCGTGAACTACGACTGTCCTGCCTCATCGCCTCCTTTCCATCCAGGACAACTCACAGCTCCCAGAGCCCACCACTCCGCCTGCCCCATTTCCCCCACCCTCTCCCTTATGGGCACCTGGCTGATGCGATTGAAGCCGTACTGGCGAAAACGCTCGTCGAAAGTGGGCACCTTGCCTCCGGCCACGTAGAATGGTTCCCAGGGGTCCTGCCAGGGCACCACATAGGCAGGCCTCAGCAAGCTCTCTTCTGGCAGGTTGACCCAGCGGGAGTAGTTGGTGGGCGCCTGGCAGGGCGTGCACAGCCCATAATAGAAGGGCCGCACCTCGCCCACTTGGTAGAGCTGCAAAAGCTCGTTCTTGTTCGTGGGCATGCGGCGGGCTCGGCGGATCTCGAAGGCGGGCACCACCAGTGCTGTGCCCGCCCACTGCTTGCTCTGATCCAGCATTTCCCGAAGGCCCCTCCACAGCCCCTCACTGGGCACCATGTCCACGTCGATTACCAGGGCATAGTTGGCGCCCTCCCGAGCCAGATTCCTCAGCAGGTTATTGGGATAGGAGACATTGGTGCCCAGCGCATAGTTGATCCCGGGCTGGGCCACCCTGGCCAGCTTATCAAACACCTCCTGGCAGGACCGCAGCAGGGCAAACTCCCCCGGCTCCCGGGGATCGGGCACAGCGGCCTCGTAGCGCGAGGGGCACACAAGGTGCATGGCGACCCTGGCGCGCATATCGGGGCAGTGGCTGCTCAGCGCGTAGGTCAGCACCGTGGCTAGCTGCGCCTCCTCCTTGGTGGCCGCGAACACCGACACGGATAGCGGGCCCTCCCAGCGCTCCAACAGGCCCGACAGGTGCAGCAGGTTGTCCACGCTGGCGTGCGTGGCCAGGATCACATCATTGGGGTCCATCGTGGTCTTCAGTAGGCCCCTGTAGACGCGGTAGTCGCCACTGGCGTCCAGGACGCCTCCAGAGGCCAGAGCGGTGCGGAGCTGCGCCTTGACCTGGTCCACGGACCGCGGGGACGGGGGAAAGAACTCGAAATACTGGTCTTGCTCCTCCTGCCCGTGTAGCCCGGACAGCAGCGACAGGTAGAGCAGCTGCAGCATCGCCACCAGCATTAGCGCGGCCAGAAGCAGCTGGTAGAAGGCGCACCGGATGGCGTAGGACATCTGCATGGCTCTCGGGGCTCCAAGCGCGCAGCGGGGACCACCGGGCCGCAGCCTTTGCCAGCCGCCGCAAGCCCGGATTTACCGCAGCTTGCCGAGCGAAGCCGAAGCGAGCCGAGGCGAGCCGAGCCCCGCGCAGCGTCCCCGCCCGAGCTGGCCTTGGGGCGCGCCAGCTCGCCCCCTGCGCGCGAGGAGGAGCTACTGCATTCCCCGGCGCGCCGCGCTTTGAAACCCTGAAAGTACTCGCGGCCTCGCCTGCCTTGTTCCCGGGGATACGCGCCCCTCTCTCCCGATCAGTGTGCGACCCCCTGGACCAGGCGCGTTCTGAAACACCGGCGCGCTCGCCCCCGCCTTAGGGAGGGGAAACCGCGGCAGAGCTCTGGTTGCAGCTTGGTGAAGGATGGCGCGGGTTCGCGGCTGCGGCGGGCGGGAAGGAACACAAAAAGTCCCTTTCTTTCCCCTGTCTCCCCCTCCGCCAGGTCCTATGAAATCCACACTGAAGAATAGGTGGGGGGAGGGGGGGGAGTGCGGAGAAGATGAGAGATAAGGGCATGTGGAAAAAGCTGTTTCACGTGGGACGAGGTGGCCGAGTGGTTAAGGCGATGGACTGCTAATCCATTGTGCTTTGCACGCGTGGGTTCGAATCCCATCCTCGTCGGTCGTGTTTTACACGAGGTGAGGGGGGAGTACTTTTCTGACTTCCTGGGAAGAGGGCCCAGGGTTCAGTGGCACGTAGAAGACTCGGATTGGAATTCCAGTTGGTGCGAATTTGGGAGCCAATATATTATCTGCGGTAATTAGAGAAGCCCCTCAGGAAGTGCCACCCTGCTGTCTAAAGTGGGAGAATTTGGTAAAGGTATGGTGTTTGATCGCTGAAATTATTACTCTCTTCAGCCCACTGATTCCCCTCCCCCTAGCAGTTCTCCCAGGGGGAGACCTTCTGCCCACGTGCCACCCCCTACCCCCGCAGCACGCGCGCGCGCGTGCACACACACACACACACACACATTTAAGCGGGAAGTCTCTAATATTCGAACACCAGCCAACGTATACAGAAAGCGCTTAATAAGTGCTTGTGGAATAATTGATCCATGGATTCTTTAGAAGAGGAGAGGGTGTGGGGAAGGGCAGCTACTTCGACAGCTAAATCAGCTATATGTGATAACTCTTTGAGCTCTGTGACTCTTGGGAGGGTGCTTTGGAGCAGACTGGGAATAGCCTTCAATTGCCAGTTCAAGGTTTGCCCTCCTCCAAGCCAAGGTTGTTTTGTTTTGTTTGTTCATTTTAAAGCAGTTTTTTTTTTTTTTAATTTAATTTATTTGAGAGAGCAGGAGCAGGGGGAGGGACAGAGGGAGAAGCAGACTCCCCACTGAGCAGGGAGCCCAAGGAGGGGCTCAATCCCAGGACCCTGGGATCATAACCTGAAAGGAAGGCAGAGGCTTAACCGACTGAGCCCCCCAGGCGCCCCAGGAGGTCAAGGTTGTCGAAGAGTGACCAGGGACCTATATTCTGCAGCCCCGGCAATACGACATCCTGAGTACCCGCTCTGCGCCAGGGCCTGTGTTAGGCTCCTGGGATGAAGCCTTGCAGGAGACTTGACAGGTACTATCTTTGAAGGTTTTCACTGGTGACCTGTGCTGGGAGAGAGGAGAAAAGTAGGCGCAGACCCTTTTAGCACAGGCCTTGCAAACTGGAGGCACAGACGTCAGATTTGGTGCTATTAGGGTCATCTTTGACCCGCTCGGTGTTGAATGTAACAATTGGAACCACATTAGTCATTGGCTTAGTGAGTCAGGAGATTTCCCATAAAATCCACATTTCCAACTTCTGGTTTAAATTCGGAAAGATCTGGCAAGGCCAGGCCTGCCTTTCCTCAGGTTAACCATCGGCCAGGACACAAAAGGTAGCCCACCCTTTGCAAATAGTCTTCTCTTTGCCAAGGTCTCAACCCTGCCCCTTCCCTGTTCCCCCTGGCCCCTGGGCATCTCCAGGACACACGCGATACCTCCCTCCGTCTGCCCGGGCACCTGCTCGCGGTATCTTCCACTTCCCACACGCTACGGTGCTCCGTGCTGGCCACATAGCCCACATCAGTACGTGCTTGTAGAATGAGTGAATAAGAAGCTTCTGAAGTGTCCCCAGTGGCCAGAGCTTGAGGAGAGACTGAAAAGTAGTGACACTTTTCAGTGTCACTGAAGTGTCAAGATCAAGGAAAGCTACATGGAATGTCCAGCCTGCTATTCGGACAGGAGGGCCTGGCCAGGGAGCGACACTGACTCCCCAGTGTGATGGAGTGGAGCATGAGAGATTCAAAGACCAGCATTGGGGGCGTTTGGGTGGCTCATTTAGTTAAGCATCTGCCATCGAGTCATGATCCCCGTGTCCTGGGATTGAGTCCTGCATCAGGCTCCCCGCTCAGCGGAGAGCCTGCTTCTCCCTCTCCCTCTGCCTGCCGCTCCCTGTGCTTGTGCTCTCTCGCTCTCTCAAATAAATAAATAAAACCTTTATTTTTTTTAAAAGATTTTATTTATTTGTTTGAGAGAGAGAGAGGGAGAGCATGAGAGGGGAGGTCAGAGGGAGAAGCAGGCTCCCCGTGGAGCCAGGAGCCCCATGTGGGTCTTGATCCCAGGACTCCAGGATCATGACCTGAACCGAAGGCAGCCGCTCAATCAACTGAGCCACCCAGGTGCCCCTAAATCAAATCTTTAAAAAGAGAAAAAGACCAGAGTTGAAAACCATTAATAAGGGGTCTGCTTTCGACATGCTTTCCCTATGTATCTCTTCTATCTGGCCATTCCTGATTTATATCCTTTTGTACTAAATCTATAATCCAGCCAGTAAAATGGTTTCCTGAGTGCTATGATTTGCAGTCGCAAACCAATTGAGTCCTGTGAGGGGGCAGCGGCTGGAACCTCTGATGTATAGCCAGTCGGTCAGGAGCAGAGAGGACACCCGGAACTTGCGAAGGGCATCTGAAGGGGGCCCCGGCTTTTGGGACTGAGCTGGGAAGCTGTGGGATGTGCCGCTGTCTCCAGGCAGATTGTGTAAGAATTGAGTTGCGTTGGAGGACACAGGTGGTGTCAGAGAGTTGTCTGGTGTGAGGGGAAAGCCCACACATCAGAATTAGTGTCAGAATTGTGTGCATATAGAAATACAACGGAATTTTGTGTGATCTTGAATCCTCCAATTTTGCTGAAATTGCTTCTTAGCTCTAAGTGTGTGTGTGTGTGTGTGTGTGTGTGTGTGTGCTCTTTAGGATTTTTTTTCTGTATATGTATTATATCATCTGTGAATATGGATGGTTTTACTTCCCCCTTTCCAACTTGGATGCTTTTTATTTCTCTTTCTTGCTGAATTGCTATAGTTAGGACTTCTGGTGCAAAATCGAGCAGATGAAATGGTAAAAGCGGGCCTTTTCCTCATCTTAGGGAGAGGCTGTCAATCTTTCATCATCGAATATGACATTAGTTGTGGATTTTTCATAAATGTGTGTCATCAGGTTAAGGAAGTTCCCATCTATTCCTGGTTCATTGAGTGTGTTTTTTTTTTCTTTTTAAGTTTTTATATATTTTTTATTTCTTAATTTTTTAAATTAACACATAATGTATTATTTGCCCCAGGGTACATGTTTATGAACCATCAGGCTTACACATTTCACAGCACTTACCATAGCACATACCCTCCCCAATGTCCATAATCATTGAGTGTTTTTATCTTGAAATGGTGTTGGGTTTTGTCAAAGGTTTTTTCCGCATCAGTGGAGATGATCTTGTGGCTTTTCCCCTTCGTTCTTTTTTTTTTTTTTAAGATTTTTTTAATTTATTCATTTGAGAGAGAGAGAGTGAGAGAGCACATGAGAGGAGAGAAGGTCTGAGAGAGAAGCAGATTCCCCGCGGAGCTGGGAGCCCGATGTGGGACTCTGGGATCATGACCTGAGCCGAAGGCAGTCGCCCAACCAACTGAGCCACCCAGGAGCCCCTCCCCTTCGTTCTATTAATTGGTGTATTACATTAATTGTTTTTGTATGTTGAACCCCCTTGCATTCTGGAGTAGATCCCACTTGCTCGTGGTATATAGTCCCTTTAATGAGCTGCTGGGTTCTGTTTGCTAGCATTTTACTGAGATTTTCACATCTATATTCATAAGGGATATTGGTTATTAAGTTTTCTTGTGACGTCTTTATCTGGCTTTGGCGTCCGGATAGTGTTGGTCTCATAGAATGAGTTAGGAAATGTTCCGCCCTATTGTATATTTTTGGAAGTGTTTGAGAGGATTAGTGTTCATTCTTTATTTTTTTAAAAAAGATTTTATTGATTTGAGAGAGAGAATCAGTAGGAAGAGGGGCAGAGGGAAAACCAGACTCCCCACTGAGCAGGGAGCCTGAGAGGAGACTTGACCCCAGGTCCCTGGGATCATGACTTGAGCCAAAGGCAGATGCTTTTATTTTATTTTATTTTATTTTATTTTATTTATTTGACAGAGAGAGAGAGATCACAAGTAGGCAGAGAGGCAGGCAGAGAGAGAGGGAGAGGCAGGCTCCCCGCCAAGCCCGACACGGGGCTCAATCCGAGGACACTGAGACCATGACCTGAGCCAAAGGCAGTGGCTTAATGACTGAGCAACCCAGGCACCCTGGCGTTCATTCTTTAAATGACTGGTAGAATTAGCCTCTGAAGTCACCTGGTCCTGGAATTTTCTTTGTTGGGACGTTTCTGATAATTGGTCCTATCTTGTTATTTCTTGTAAGTATGTTCAGACTTCTTATTTCTTCTTGAATCAGTTTTGGTAGTTTGTGTGTTTCTAAGATTTATGAATTTCATCTAGGTTTCTCATTTGTTGGCATACGACCGTTCACAGTATTCTCTAATAATCCTTTTTATTTCTGTATAATCAGTAGTAATGGCCCCACCTTTGTTTCTGATTTTAATAATGTTAAGTTCCTCTCTTTTTCTTAGTCTGGTCAAAAATTTGTCAATTTTGTTGACGAATAACTAACTTTTAGTTTCACTGATTTTCTGTTTTCTGTCCTGCACTGCTTCCCTCCACCCTAATATTTATTGTTTCTTTCCTTCTGCTAGCTATGGGCTTAATTTGCTCTTCTTTTTCTTTCTTTTTTTTTTAAGATTTTATTTATTTATTTGACAGAGAGCAAGAGATCACAAGTAGGCAGAGAGGCAGGCGGGGGCGGGGGGCAGGCTCCCCGCTGAGCAGAGAGCCCGATGCGGGGCTCGATCTCAGGACCCCGAGATCACTGAGCCGAAGGCAGAGGCTTAATCCACTGAGCCACCCAGGCGCCCCTCTTAAATAGTTCTTGACATGAAGTCTCTTCTGTCTGATATTAGTATATCCACTCTGGCTGTCTTTTGATGACTATTGGCATGGAATACCTTTTCCCATTCTTTCATTTTCAATTCATTTGTGTTTTTTGCTCCAAAGTGAATTTCTGGTAAACAGCGTACGGTTGCATCATTTTAAATCTATCCGACAACCTCTGCCTTTTAATTGGAAAGTTGAATTAGTTCACAAACCAGGAGGCCTCTTCCTCACAAAAGGGTGAGAAACGCGAGGGCAAGGATTGGCCTTCAAATGTTTGTGTCTCTCCACCAGCCCTATCTCAGTGCTTGCCACATAGAGCCCTCTACGGGTGTTTGCTGATGGCAGCTGGCTGCTTCTGAGGGAAGCTGGGCATGCTGGCAGGGCTGCGTCAGCCTGGGGAGGGGGCAGGGGCCGGGCGACTGGCCCATCAGCCTCATCGATGGCATCTGGCATCGAAAGCCGGCTACATACTGATTGAATGGGCAGGTTGGGCTGGGTCTACTAGGAAGGAGGATGGGGAGAAGGAATTCCAGGTTGTGACATCGAAAGGATATCTGGAGGGTGAATGTCCTCTTCCTGAGCCCATCCTCCCTCCACCACTCAGCCCAGCGTGGGCTTGCTCCAGAAGACCGTAGACCAGCACCAGTGGTCTCCCTGGGACTGTTGCCTGGCCTGTGAGGGTGGGTCTGGCAGGTCTGGGGAGCTTTGGGTTCAACAGACCACGGTCTGTGAAGGTGGAGGAGAAGGGGGCCCAGGAAGTGTGTGTCCTGTCCTCACCACTCCCAGTCAGAGGATCCGGCGAGGGCTCATGGTCTGCACAAGATTCCTCTAGGACTACAACCCCCGTTTAGTAGATGTCCGTCTGTACTCCAACCCCGACCTCTCCCTAGGGCTCCACACGCGGGCAAGCCCCCATTCCCAGTGCTTGTCAATGAAAGGACCCGGCTTTGAACCCGGAAAGCTGGATCGGCTCACCTGCACTTAACTACTAAGTTAAATGGCCTCTAAAGAGGCAACCACCCTCTTCTCTCCTGGATCTCTCCTCCTCTGTCTAACCCCCTATTTATGCCTCGTCACTGTGGTCCTTCGTCATTTGTCCCCAACCCACTGCTCCAGCTCATCCTCTCCCCACTCACTCTCTCACATCCTAGGGGCTCCCCAACCCCCCCAACCAGAAGTCCCTACTGTTCCCTGAGTTCCCTGAATATTCCGTGTCCACACCATCCACCAGCCCTGCTATCTCTGCCTGGGATGCCCCTCCCCCACAGCCTGGGGGCGGTGGGGGGGACGAAAGTGACCATGACTATGACTATGACTCGTTTTTTTTCTTCCTTTGAGGCCCAGCTGAGGGGACACTTCCTCAGAGCTGCTGCCCTGACTTTCCAGACGGATCCACAGCATTGTTTTTTGGAATCTTACATTCCATACTTCTGAAGGGCCCTCACACACCCCATCCCGTGTTACACTCTACTTCCCATGGCCTTGGGGGAGGGACCTGTCTCCTCTGTTTCGGGCTCACCAGACCAGCCGGGGCCTGGCACAGTGAATAGTGGTCCAAGGAATGAATCCTCTCTTGGGGGGCCTGCCCTGTGGCTTTATTTCAGCTCCCAAGGTCATATCTCACCTCTGAGCAGGGACCCTGTGCCAGGGCCTGGTATTGAATAGATGCTCAATGGGTTAAAGCCTCTGCCTTTGGCTCGGGTCATGATCTCAGGGTCCTGGGATCAAGCCCCGCATCGGGCTCTCCGCTCGGCGGGGAGCCTGCTTCCCCCTCTCTTTCTGTCTGCCTCTCCGCCTACTTGTGACCTCTCTGTCAAACAAACAAATAAATAAATAAAATAATAGCTGCTCAGTGAATGTTTGAGGAAGGCGGGAGGGCACATGGGCAGAAAGGCCGGTGCCTCTAATGGCTTCGCTCTTCTCTGGGCTGGGCAGGATAGTACAGGTATGTGATGAAGCAGGCCTCTTCTCCATCCCTCCAGAAAATTCACCGACTGCCTCCCTGAGGCTCCATTTTTGAGAAGAGGTGGGGCTGGGGAGGCAGAGGACACCAGCGGAGGGGCAGAACTATAGCCATTCATTCAGGCAGGGCTGTGCCCAGGATCACAGGCCACTGTGTGGTCAAGAGGGCCCAGCACAGGGATGCCCATGAATCTCTGCCCCTCTCAGGGCCTCAGTCATCCCATCTGTCACATGGGTACAATCAGCCCTACCCCCCCACCCCACCCAGCTCATCAAAGCCGATAGAGCTGAAAGCGCTTTGGAAATAAAGACTCGGTGAACTGATTATACAAATGAAGAAGGTTGTTATTAGACCCAGGAGCGAGGTTGGAGGGAGAAACAGCCACAATGTGGAGTAAGTGCTTAGGACTCCTGCCTTGAGCCTCTCGAGGGAAAGAGAAGCGGGGAGTGGGCAGGAAGAACAGCACCTACAGGGAGGAGGGAGGTGGGGGCTGAGTCCCGGCTCTGCCACGGACCAGTCGTTTCCCCCTGAGACTCGGTTTCCTCACCTGCACAAGGGGAGCGCACGATCCCTGCCCGGCTCCCCCCAAGGGTCTCAGTGTGACTTGGGGATGGGAGAGCTTTGCACACTATAAAGTGCCGTGCACCCATGGTCTGCAGCTCCGAGACCTAGGCCCGGCTGGGCTCTGGGGAGCGGAGACAGTTAGGTGTTGGCAATGAAAACACTGTTTGGGACCCACGGGGTCCCGTGAGTACCCTCAGGTCCCTAACGTCTGTTCCTTCTCCCTGCTGCCGTCAGCTTCCCTGGCATCCTCTGCCCTGGGGTCTGAGAGATTTCCTGGGTTTACTGAGGCCTGGGGAGAAGAGGAGCTCCCTACTCCCACTCTCAACCGGAGGCTGGGCCACACCAGCCACACCCTTGGCAAGACCCCACTGGTGGCCTCTGACCCCCACAGATTAGCAAGTGCATTTCTTGAGATTAACAAATATACTCTTGATGGGGGGGGGGGGGAAGGTCATGGCCCTTGGCCCTCTTTTCCCTGATTGGCGCCCTTAGAATGAGGTCTTATGCGTCTCTACATAGACCGTCTCCGTGTGTCGGCTCCATTCCTGGGTGAGGGTCAGAATGACCGCTGGTGAAGTTTTCCTTGAAGCCCCCAAGTGGACACCAGCCGGGGAAGGAGAGGAGCACCCACCTCCTCCTGGCACCTCCAGACCAAGGGGCCCCCGCCCAGCAGAGGCTTGACCCCGGCTCGCCATTCCCCCTGCGCTGGGGTCTCAGCTCCGAAGGGGCAGCGAGGAGAGAGCTGCGGGCGAGCCCTGGGTGAAACGCTTCAGAGCAGAGCCTTGAAGAGGAAGGAAAAGGCGGCTCCACAGGAGAGCCCCAGGGCCAAGAAGAAGGTCATGAGCGTGCCGGCCACCTCCCTCTCGTGTGGCAGCACCTGCCTAGAACACACAGGACGAGGAGCTCTTAGGAAATACCAGTCCCAACCTGGACCCAGCGCCGTGCCCTCTGCCGCCCTTACAACCGGGCACCCGAACTCTAGTCTGGACTGACCCCACCTCTGGGTCCGCGTAACTAGGCTCTTCTCTCTAGACTTCGGTCTCCCGATCTATAAAGCCAGGCCCCTGCCAAGGACATTGCTTGGGCCCCGCAGGCCCAGTGTTAGAGGATTCTAGATTCCACTGCCTTCGAGCTCCACCAATGTCCCAGCCTGGTCCTCCCTGTCACCTTTACTCTCTCTGGATCCTCAACTCCATTGTCCCTAGAGTAAATAGCCCGTGAACCCCTACTTTGGATCAAGACTTTAGCTCCACCTTCAGCTGAGAATTTGGGGGAGGCTCTGGGGCCTCCCAGATGGAGAAAGAGGCCCGGAGGGGAGGCTCTGGAAGCTGTCCCTGGGATACTTTGGCAGGAATGCCCCCCGCTGAGGCTCCGTCTCCCCAGCTCCTGCCCTGGGGCGGGCTCAGTGGGGAGGGGGCACCAGCGAGGCCTAGAGACAGCTAGGGCTGGGCTGGCCGGAAGCTGAATGGGCCCCCTCTCCGCAGGCCCACCTCCCCAGCCCCAGGCCCTCCCTCCCGACCCCCAGACCTGGGCGCCAGGCACATGGTGAGGGACATCAGGTAACCGTTGGACACAGCGAAGAGCAGCATGAAAGTGATGAAGTAGGCGTCCTGTGGGAAGAGGATGGGCAGCCGGGACCTCTCGGGCACGTGGCAGAGCATGAAGAGTGGCACGAACAGGACGCGCAGGCCGACAAGCAGCGGCAGCAGCCGGCTGTCCTCGTCTGGCTGTGGCAGAAGCTGGGCTGAGAGCGGTCCCTGGGAGCCCGCCCCGGCTGGACTCTGTCACTTCCCCTGACCTCCTACTCTGTGTGCGCCGGGGAGGGCCCGGCACTGAGGCCTCTGGAGGGGGAGGGGCTGGGCCAAGGCCACCCGGCCATCAAGGACTGGCCTGGGGCTCGCCTCCTCCGCCCCTTCTGAGCTCCAGCTTGGGCTCTCTCCGCGGCAGAACTGGGGGAGACCTTACACGGCATCTTTGGTGTTCCAGCTAGGCTCCTCCAAGTACCCCTGGGGGTTCCACGGACCCCTCTGGGGCAGGCGGGGTTGCTGAATGGGGTTGGAGGCTGGGGATCAGAGCAGCTCCTCTTTGGTCTGCTTTATTCAATCTCTTCGGAACATTTCATTTAGAGAAGCAACACCTTGGCTAAAAGCAATCCAAACACTGGGAGTCTTGTCCAACCTCTCACACGGGACAGGAACCTCCAGGTAAGGGTCTCTGGGCTGGGCACCGAGGGCCGGGTCCTGGGCTGGATGCTAGGGACACAGGTCAATTGCATATGCCTTCTGCTTTCAAGGAGCTCATAGTCCAAGCCCTGGCTTGCATACCTCCAGGGGTCAGGTGCTCACTACCTCTTGCCAGCTGTTCCGTTGCCAGACCTAGATTGGTCCGACTTTGGGAAGATCACCTTTCTGGGCTCTTTCACACCCTCTGATCCCCAACTGCTTCCTGAAAGCGTCAGGTTCCCCCAGCCCAGGTATGCTCACCCACAGGAAGTAGGAGGTCAGGCTCCGGCCTACCCAGTCCATGATGTTGAAGAGAAGGAAGCAGCAGATGGGGTTGAAGAACTGACCTGGGAGAGAAACAGGGCTCATCCTGGTCCCCCCTCCCTCCTCTCTCCCCCTCCCCTTCATTCCTCCGCCCTCCTCCCTCCCTCTCCCCTGCCGTGCCCTCTTCTGCTTCCCAGCACTCACTCCACTTCCCAGGACTGGTGGAGCTGGTCACCATGGCCGTGATTGCAGGGAACACAGACAGAGTGACCGTGAAGACCAGCACAAGGCACAGCGCCGTCAACCAGATCTGAGAGCCAGAGGCAGGGGTGTAAGCAGGCGGGACCGACCTGGGCCCCACACGCAGCCCCAGCCTCTAAGCCCTGGCCCGGGGGGTTGGGGGCAGGACACCCGGGGCCCGGCCTCGCTGTGTCCCTGACCCACTGTGACTCTGGCACCTTGACGTGGACAAGGGGAGCATGAAGGCCCCACTCCATTCTAAGGGTCTTTAGAGAGGGCTGGAGAGAGCGGCTCTCTCTTCCCCGGGGCTGGCAGTTGGGGGCCACATCCAAGCCAAACCTTTTGGAAGACAATGAAAACTGAAGGTTTTCCTGGCTTCTGGGGATCCTCAGGCTCCAGCTCTGGCTCCTTCTCAGCGTCCAGATCCAGAGTCAGGGCTACCTTCTGGGGGCTGTCGGGAATACCGTTCTTCTCATCTGGGGCAAGAGGGGAGGGCAAGATCATGCCTGTGACAGCCAGGCTCCATGGAGGGCGATCCCCAGCAGTTAAAACAGTGACTCTCCTCCAGCCCGGGATGTAGGCAAAGAGAATTAACCAGGGAAATATGCTAAACTACTACTTATGAAGCATATACATGTGTTGGGCGGAGTTAAGCTCCTTAGACGGATTATCTCCCTGCTACTGCTTTCCAAATAAAGAAACTGAGGCTCAGAGGGGTTAAGGGACTTGCCTAAGGTCACCCAGCTTGGATGCCATGAGGCCAGGATTTGAACAAATGCATTTGGACCCAGAACTAGCATGTTGGCACTCTACTGTCTCCCCATTTTACAGAGAGGGAAACTGAGGCTCTAAACCAACAGGGATGGCTCTACTCCCACTGAATTTCTTCTGGGTCTGCTCACACAAGGCTACTAGGGGTAAGGACTCTAGCTGGGGAGGTATCGCAGAGGGGAAACGCTTTCCTGCGGAGGTGGCTTCGGCCTCCCCTGGGTCTCCCCGCTCCCCGCCCCCCTCCCCCCAGCAGGGTCCCGAGCTCACCAGATTGGAGGAGCTCAGCTTTGGTTTCCAGCTCCTGCCCTGGCGCCTGTGACGGTTTCTTTGCTAGGTAGTAGCGGGCAAACTCCTGCAGAAGGAAAGCGTTGGCCCTGCCTGGCGTGGCGGAGGTGTCTGACTCCCTCTCCACCCTGTCGACTTCGAGGCTGGAGTCCCCCAGTGGCTGACTC
Source organism: Potos flavus (assembly GCA_028534135.1). Lineage (NCBI taxonomy): Eukaryota > Metazoa > Chordata > Mammalia > Carnivora > Procyonidae > Potos > Potos flavus. Next base: position 91,526,351 of record CM052884.1, read on the forward strand.
CTTTGGGGATCAAGTCCCCTCCTCCTCCTCCCCTGGCCTCTCACAGGGCCTCAGACTCAGAGCTGTATCTGAGATGCTCTGTAGTGGGGCCTCGAGCCCAGTACCAGGCTCACCAGGTGAGGCAGGCTCAGGTAACACACGATGGACATGGAGATGCCCACGCAGGGTGTGATGAAGTACCCCAGGGCGGAGGTCTGGGCATCCACGCCACCTGTGCGGAAACTTCAGCTGCAGAGTGGAGGGGGCTGGTCGCGCTGGCTCCCGAGGGTGGGTTGGGGGCGGGGCTAATGACTCGTCCTACTTCCCATCATGCACTGCTCAGATTCCTCTTCCGCTCTGCCCACTGACAAACTCAGGAACCCGTGCAGGAACTCAGGGACCCGTGCGGGGCCCCAGCCCAGCCTTTTGCTTCTCTCATTCCTCCCTCCTTGTCACTTGTTGAGCACCTATTATGTGCTCATTTTTACTGCATGCTCCTTACAGTCTGAGGACAGAGCTATAAGAAGCATTTCAGTGGGGAACCTGACACAGGTGTCCAGTGCCCCTGGCTGGGGAGCAGGGGAACTAGGATTCAACCAAGTTTACCCGAATCTTAAACCTGTCCCCCCAGGCTGCTGCCACCTACCAGCCTCGGCCTCAGGAATCCTGCCCCAGGCCCCAAGTTAACCCAGTCCTCACCTGATCATTCTCTCACTGTAGAGCCCGAGCCCCACTCCCTACCCCCAAACCCGACCCCCAGCTCCCCATCACCTCCATCTCTACCCAAAACCCAAGGCATCTCACTCCTAGCATGCTCTGTCTGCTCCCCAGAATCCCAGAGGCCACTCCAGCCCCCAGCCACCCCAAGTCCACTCACTGGCCATGGACATGAGCATGGCCAGGGCAGCGAAGATCCCAGCCAGGCCCTGGCCGCTGAGGAAGAGGGTGCTGTAGGTGGAAGGCATGGTGCCCAGCTGCCCGAAGAGGCTGCCTTGCAGAACGGCACAGAAGGCTGCGGAAGGAGAAGAGTGGGGGGCTGCCGCTCAGTGAGGCAGGCCTCAGAGGCTCCCTGGAGGAGGCGGTGGCAGGGTGCACAGGAGACCCTGGCCTAGGTTAGGCAGGCATGAGACTCTGGGCACCCTGGTGTAACACCCTCCCATTCACTCTTCTTCTCAGGTGCAGCCATAGGTCTAAGGGGCTAGGGGCCAAGAGACCTGATGTTAGGCCACTGTGGGTTTGGGACAAGTGCCTTTTCTGTTCCCTCTGGGCCTCAGTTTCTCCTCAGGGATAGGAGTGCTGCTGCTGCTGCTGTCTTTCCTTCTGGGATATGTTGGGCCCTTTCAGTTACCAAGACGAGGCTGGGCTGAAGTCCTGGGTGCAGGGGGTGGGGAGGTGGGGAGTAGTGGCGGTGCTCACAGTTGATGAACCAAACAGATGCCATGGTGATGGAGAAGAAGGGCCCAGGGCTCATGTCCACCTTGACCAACGCCGCCGTCAGGGCAAAGAGCAGCAGGATGACCAGCAGGCTGCCCAGAATTCGCACCGTCTCAGGGACGCTGCTCACAGGGAAGGGCGGAGTGGGCATTGGCTGGACCCCCGGCCCGGCAGGGGGAGGCAGGCGAGAGATGGAGCCCAGGGTTGGACGGTGGGAGCTGGGGGGGGGCGGGCATGCGGGGGGAGTGGAGGAAGGACGGCAGGTCTTCCCTGGGCCCAGATGGAGCTTCCTTAGCAGGGGTGGTGGAGGCACCGCAGGGGGACGGCCTGCGGGGAGCCCGGGGGGGGGGCCTCTCACCACTGGTACAAGAAAGAGTTCAGGAGCGTGAAGAGCAGCAGAGGCAGCTGGGACAGCAGCGTCACCCAGTTGTTGAAGTTGAAGGTGTCTGCAGGGGCTGTGTGGTTGGCGTCCAGGGTCCCGGTGGTGGTGTTGGCGCCTGCCAGCCGGCCCTGGAAGTACTGCCAGGATGCGGGGGGGGGGGGGGCGGTACAGGGTCGCCCTCCAACCTACCCTGAGGAACCCCCCAGCCTTTCCTCCCTGTCTCCTCCCATGCTTGCGATTGCTCAGTTAAAGTCTGTGGGGGCCGTCTGTCTGTCCTTGTACCGATCCTAGCACCTGGCACACAGTCAGAGCTCGATGAATGTTCCCTGAATGGAACAGCTGACGTCTGGGACAGAGCCCAAGCTCTAAGAACCCCCAGCTTGGGCTTCGCTCCATCTCTGAACCGCCCTTCTTCTGCAATGCCCTGGTTCCCGCCTCTACCCCCATTCCTGCAGCAGCTTCTACATTCCTGAGGATTTATTGAGTGCCTACTGTAAGCCAGGCCCTGACCTAAGTGCTAACCAGCTGCATTCCCTCTGGAACACACATTCATTAAGCTTCTGCTTAACTTCCTCCTCCCCTCTGCCCATGGTCCCCTGTCGCCTGCAAGGCAAAGCCCCAAGATTTTGAAACAGCGTTGGGAGCCCTTCAGAACCAGAGCCTGGCCTCCCTTTTGTGTTGCATCTGCTCCGTCCCGCTAAGCTCTAGGTACCCCAGGCTCTGGCCCTTTCTCTGGACAGGCTGGCATTCCCCCGCCTGGGTGCCTTTGCAAGGCTGTCATCTCCACCTGGAATGCCTTCTCCCTTTCCTCCCACTTCCCCCCAACCCCCAAACACCAATCTTTACCCACCCTTCTCCCAGGTTACAAACCATCTCTTCTATGGAGCAGAAGGAATTATCCCTCCCCCCCCCTCCCCGGGGACCCAAAGGACTTTGCTGCAAGCCTGGACTGCCAGGTCCCCTATTAAATTATTAATAGCTCTATGGCACCCAACTCCCTCTCAAGACCGGGGGCTGATTCAACTTTGGGTCTCCAAGGCCCAACAGAGGGCCAGACACTGAAGAGGCATCTGGAAAGTTGTTGCATTGAATATATATGAATAACTCAGTCCTAAACAGAGCACAAACGCCACATTTCTGCCTTCCCTTGAGAGAATGTAAGCTCCATGAGTGTGGAGGTTTCCTCTGTTGTGTTTGCCCCTATAGCCCCAGCGCCAAGAACAGGGCCTGGTTCACAGCAGATCCACATTATTAACTGTTTGTTGGATGAATGAATGTAATTCATGCTAATTCAACGAAAACCGAAGATTTGGATAACCCAGTTTGGGAGTGGATTAGCCCAGGAATGACTAGCCAGGGAATAATGACAAACAGAGGTGGTAGGTGGGTAGTTCTTCTCTAGTTCCATAGCCGCCCACCCCCATCCTGCCCCAGCTGGTAGCCTTGCCCCTCTGGGATCTGGGCGTCCCTGAAACCTTGACCTTTCCTATCTGTGAGCCGGGCACCTCCCCTCTCTGAGGCTCCTTGCTTCAGCGGACAAATGCGCAAACAGGCATAAGGAGGAGTCAAAGGCGGCGTGGTGGGAAAGCGCCTGGTACTCCTCGCGTCCCAGGCGATGGTGGTTGTGGCCATGAGGCTGGGCACTCTAGCCGAGAGTCTCACCGGGATGGCCGTAATGAAGAAGTTCCAGGGAAGGAGCGTGCCCAAGCCCAGGATAAAGAAGCTGATCCCGACCAGGTGGTAGCTGTGGGGATCAGTCAGAAGGTCACCCTGAGGACGCAACGCCTCGCCCCCTCCCCCCGGCCGCCCCCTCTGCAGAGCGGACTACAACTCCCATCACTCCGGCTCAGGCAGCTGAGGGAGGAGACTGATGGGAATTGTAGTTCCAGCCAGGCGGCTTTGAGCCTTGGAGCGCCCGAAGGCAGCGGGTCTGCGCTGGCCACGGCCACCGGGATCCCCGTCCGCACCCCACCGGGTCCCCAACTCGCCTGTCCTGTGGGGCGTCTCCTCGCGCCATGGCCGCCCAGCAGGATGCGCCGGGGTGGGAGGGAGGTGGCGTGCTGCACCTGCACCTATGCCGGGGCCCAGGGTCCGGAGGATCGGGGAGACTGGGTCTTGTGAGCGGCGGACAGAGGGAGGGGGGGTCGGGTCTCCCCGAAAGGAGCGGGGGCGGGGGCGGGGGCGAGGCGGGAGCAGGGGAGGAAGGCCGGGACCGATTTCCAAGGGTGTCAGGCTCCACAGGCTCGGACCTCGCTCCGCCTCCGGGGCGGGGACAGAGGGTCGCACCACCCCTCCCCACCTCCTCCCTGCCGCGACTCCGGACTCCCGCTTCGGAGCCGGCTCGACCTCGCGGTCCTCGGACCCACGACTGCCCCCGCGGTCCCGTGCGGCTTCGAGGCGGCTGACCTGAATAGGCCCCCCGGGGCCACCCCGCCCCGCGGGCGCCGGTCCCGGACCTCGGCGGGCGGGGTGGGGGAGGCGGTCCGGGAGGTACCCCGCCCCTCCCCCGCGCGGAGCTGGCGAGCCGACCCGGTGCGGCTTCTTCCCCCTCCGCCGATTCCGAGGCGGTGTCAGACCCGCGCAGCGCGGGGGAACGCGGGAGCCCTCGGAGGAGCTGGCTCGCCCAGGGGAAACCTGAGCGTCTGTCGCCAGCGGTCCTGCAGGGCTGCGCCGAGCTGGGTGCTTCGGGAGGCCAAGGAGAGGGCCAGGTGCTGGTGCTGTCCGAACCCCCAGGCGGGTCTGGAAGATGGACGGACCGACGGGTTCTTCTCCTCCAAGGGGGTGACTGGGGAAGCGCCGGGCCCTTGGGGCGCCCTGCGGAGGCGTGGGCCCAGCTGGGGAGTCCAGGCGGGCTTCCCGGCGACGGTGAGGCTGAGCTGCATTCGGGGCAGCAAGGGTTTAAGCAAAGGCTCAGGAGGAATGGGTGACCCGGAGGTGCTCTCCCATTGGTGACGCTGAACAAACAAACAAACAAACAACTTTCGGGCGGCCCCGGGTCACATCACATCAAACCTATTAAGATGCACCCACCTCCCACCTTTTTTTTCCTGTGAGAAACTTCGGAAAGATTATAAACCCTTGCAATTTTGGAATTAATTTGCTCTAGCTCAAGTAATTTACAAGTAGATCGGTTTGCTCTGCAATCCCGGTGCATATAGGGGATGCTGGAGAAGTGAGAGGCTCTAAATTACAAATTATTTTCATAAGCAGTGAAATTTTATGACCACTTCCAGATTACGTGTGTGTGTGTGTGTGTGTGTGTGTTTCTCCAGTCGACTGTGAGTCTATGGGACAACGACTGTGCTTATCTGGCTCAGTGTTTTATTACTGCAAACACCTAGCGCTCCTGCCTGGTTGGTAGCAGGTGCTTGATAAATGCTTAGTAAATAAATGGATTGTAATAACATACAGCGATTTGAGGGAGAAAAGAGACTGCATTAAATTACACTGAAAGAGAAAGTTACTCCCTTTTTAATTTGCTTTCAAGCCTTCAGAATATGTCAAGGGGAAAGTCTCAACTTGGTGTTAGCGTGTTTCTAACACATGCTGGTCTCTCCCTCTTTCTCTAACAAAGAGATGGCTTCAGGGCTTCTGCTAACAACTTCATTTAAACAGAAGTTAATAACGTTTATGTTCCTTCTCTATTTTTAAAAATATTTTGTTTATATATTTGACAGAGAGAGAGCACACAAGCACAAGCAGGGTGAGTGGCAGAGAGAGAAGGAGAAGCAGGATCCCCACTAAGCCGGGAGCCCTTATGGGACTGAATCCCAGGACCCTGGGATCATGACCTGAGCTGAAAGCAGACACTTAACTGACTGAGCCACCCAGGCAGCCCTCTTTCTCTATTTTTATTGTTGCTCTATTTTTAGGGCTGTTGATGCTACTTCCTATTTATGATAATGATATGCACTTTTCTTTGAAAAATAACATTATGTATAATATAATAAATGTTCATAGATTTATTAGAATTAAATAAAAATTAAACAGTAATAAATTAAAATACAAGCTTGTTAAAATAATGAAAGATTAAATTTTTATAACTTTTATCTTATTTTTTATAATTTATTTTATTTAAAAAGAAATGTGTTTATTGTGCACCTGAAACTAATGTAACATTGTGCGTCAACTATACTTTTAAAAAAAGGTATAGGGATGCGTGGGTGGCTCAGTTGGTTGGGCATCTGCCTTTGGCTCAGGTCATGATCCCAGGGTCCTGGGACCTGGTTCTGCATTGGGCTCTCTGCTCAGCACGGAGCCTGCTTCCACCTCTGCCACTCCCCTGCTTGTGGTGTCACTCTCTCTCTCTCTCTCAAATAAATAAATAAGTAAAATCTTAAAAATAATAAAAATAAAGTATCAAAGATAAAAGATAAATTTGTTTATTATTTAATATAAATTAAAAATTAATTTCTGAAAAGATAAGTCATTTAAAGACAAGTAAGGGCACCTGGCTGGCTCAGTTGGGGCAGCGTGTGACTCTTGATCTCGGGCTTGTGAGTTCGAGCCCCATGTTGTGTGTAGAGGTTACTTAAAAATAAAATCTTAAAAAAGCAGTAAGGAAAATTAAGTAAAAGGGACTGCAGGGAGGGCACAGCTATGGCTCAGGTTTCAAAGGAAGGCCAGGAGGAACTGAGCCTGGGGGACATTACATTTGTTGAGACGGTGAGTGAAGGTGAAGGCATTTTAGGGAGAGAACAGCTTGTACCAAGACTGGGGCATCGGGAATGCTGGCGCATTCTGAGACACACAAACAGATCCCTTTGGCAGGACTTGAGGGAGCAGGGGGCTGGCTGAGACTGTTGGTGAGGACAGGAGGAAAGAGTTTGGATTTCCATTTAAAGGAGAAGTTCCCAACTCTCAGACTTAGTCAATCACAAATATAACAAATGTTTTGTTGCTCTCCTGCAGTGAATTAATATGTAACAAAACCTACCTCTACACCAAAAAAAAAAAAAAAAAAGTCAATGTAATGTATAATGTCCTAATTGTACTACACAGGATAAGTAAAAGTGTTTAGTAATAAAATAGTGTGTGCTTGAATATGTAAATGCTCAGACACAGCGGGGCAGTGGGATGGGGGCCCCTCTTTATAAAACCACAGTGAATCTAAGGGCTGCCAGTGTCCCCACAATGCGGGGGGGTGGTCAGCCCACCACTCAAAGACCGCTAGCTTGCTATTGGTGATGCCACTTTCTGAAATGGTGACCAAATCTTGGCAAGGTTCCAAACAAAATCCAGTGCAGCTGTCTCTCCACCTAGACAGTGGCTGTGCTACAGAAAGATGCTGTGTATTCTCAAACCTTACAAATAATACACTGTGTCCACTCAGAGAATGGGGTTTAGGGGCCAGGCTCAGAAAATCATCAACTTGGTTTTCAAAATAAAGAAGAGATTTTATTTTTAGTACCGTTGTAAATCTATAGAATAGTTAAGGAAGTAGTACATAGATTTCCACATACCCTCCCACCCCATTCCCCACGTGCCCTTTATTATTAACATCTTGCTTTATTGTGGTACATTTGTTACAATTGATGAACCCATGTCGATACATTAAGTCTTGCTCATAGTTCACCTTAAGATTCACTCTTCGTGTTTATATGGATTTTGACTGATGCATCATGTCATGTATCCATGATTATGGTGTCATACAGGATAGTTTCACTGCCCTAGAAGTCCCTTATGCACCACCTCTGCCTCTCTCCACTCCGTCCCCTGAATCCCTGGCAATTACTGATCTTTTTACTGTCAAAATAGTTTTGTCTTTTCTGAAACATCATGTAGTAGGAATCGGATGGAATACAGCCTTTTCAGACTGGATTCTTTCGCTCAGCAATATGCCTTTAAGGTTTCTCCACATCTTTTTGTGGCTCAATAGCTCATTTTTTTTTTTAGTGTTGAATAGTATTCCATTATACAGATTATTACAGTTTGTCCATCCACTTTCCGATTGCAGGACATCTTGGTTGCTTCCGGTTTTAGATGACCACGAATAAAGCTGCTGTACATGTTCACGTGCATGTTTCTGCTTGGCCATATATTTCCAACCCAATGGGGTAAATACCCAGGACTATGATTGATGGATCATGTGGTCAAACTATGTTTAGTTTTCTAAGTATCTCCCAAACTTTCGAGTGCGCCTACCATTTTGCATTCTCACCAGCAATGAATGAGCATTCCAGTTGCTCCACATCCTCGTCAACATTTGTTATTGCCAGTATTTTAGATTTTGGTCATTCCAATAGATAGGTAGTGGTATCCTGTTGTTTTCATTTGCAATTCCCGAATGACATATTATGTCATTATGACATATTATATATAATGTGTTGTTTTCTTATTGCTGAGTTTTAAGAATTCTTTGTATATTTTGGATATAAGTCCTTGATCAGATATGAGTTTTGCAAGGCACCTGGGTGGCTCAGTCCATTAAGCATCAGACTCTTGATTTCGGCTCAGATCATGATCTCAGGGCTGTGAGATCGACCCTTGCCTTGGAGTTTGCTTGTCCCTCTCCCTCTGCTTCCCTAGTCCCCTTCTCCCACCCCCGCTCATGCATGCTCTCTCTCTCTCTCTCTCAATTAAATAAATCTTTTTTTAAAGTTTCTAAGGCTTTTTTTTTTTTAGGATTTTATTTATTTGTCAGAGAGAGAGCACAAGCAGGGGGAACGGCAGAGGCAGAGGGAGAGGGAGAAGCAGGCTCCTCACTGAGCAGGGAGCCCGATGTGGGACTCAATCCCAGGACCCTGGGATCATGACCCGAACCGAAGGCAGACGCCCAACTGACTGAGCCACTCAGGCATCCCCTAAGGTAGTTTTTTAAAAATACAGATATGTTTTTTTGCCAATATTTCCCCCCAGTCTGTGGCTTGTCTCTTCATTCTCTCAACAAATCCTTTCACAGAGCAGAAGGTTTTAACTTTAATGAAGTCCATCTTATCACTTTTTTCTATTTCATGGATCATTCTTTTGGTGTTGTATCTAAACGCTTATCACCAAACCCAAGTTCACCTAGATTTTTTTTTCCTATGTAATCTTTTAGGAGTCTTATTTCTTTGTGTTTTACATTTTGGTCCAAGATTCCTCTTGAGTTAATTTTTGTGAAAGGTGTTTTTTTAATTTTATATTTTAAATCTATGTGAATGCCTAAGGAGTCAGTTAAAAGTTGTTCAGGGTGCAGGACAGGTTTTCCTCGTGTAGGACTGTCTTGTGCATTTGGGGGTAACTATTATCCCTGGCCTCAGCCACTAATTGCAATTACTGTCCTCTCCTCCCATGACTGTGATTACCAAGACAAAATTCTCCAGGATCCTGGGAGGCAATATTGTCCTACTAAGGATCATTCCCCCAAGAGATTGGGGAGGGGGATGCTCAAATAACATGATGAAAGGTCACTGCAGTTGCTGTGAGTTTTACTACAGCATTTTGGATGCATCCATCCAAAACTAATTTTTGTCTAGCTCGCTTGGTTTTGAACTTCATACAAATGCAACTTAATTTTTAAAAATTCAACAAGTTTTTGAGATTCATTCATGATGTATACGGTTATTGTTCATTCACTATTCAGGGATGTGTAGTATTCCACCACCACACGATATTTGTCTTGTTGGATAAATGTTGCAGGTATCTGGCTTGCTTCCACTTGTGTTCTAGTCTAAGCAATGCTGCTCTAAGTGGTATTGTACCTACTGCATATATTCTGTGGGCATCCGTGCAGGAGTTTCTATAGATCAGGGTTTCTCAACCTCAGCCCTATAGACATTTTGCATGTACTGATTTTTTAAAAGATTTTATTTATTTGAGAGAGAGAGAGCAGGGGGAGGAGCAGAGGGAAAGGGAGAGGGAGAGAATACCAAGCAGACTCAGCACTGAACGTGGAGCCTGACACAGGACTTGATCCCCGTACCCTGAGATCACAACCTGAGATGAAACTAAGAGTTGGATGCTTAACTGACTTCACCACTCAGGTGCCCCTAACATGCATTATTATTAATTAAACTCAGTTAATAATACTGGGAGCCCCTCTAGGCTGTGCCTTTTTCTCAGCCTTTCCTTGTTTTTCATGACTTTGACACTTTTGAGAAGTACTGGTAAGGAATTCTATAGAATATTCCCCAACTTGGGTTTTTTGGGTTTTACTATGATTAGACTAGTATTGGGAGGGGAGAATACCCCAACGGTGACATGCCTTTCCATGAACAGTATCTAATATCAACATGACATCACTGGCGATGTTAACTTCGGTCTCCTGTCACATTGCCAAGTTTATCCACTGCGAAGCTACTATTTTCTCTTTCCATACTATATCCTTTGGAAGCCCGTTGCCACATCTGCCCACGGTCAAAGGTGGGGAGGGCTTGGGCTGCCCACTACCTCCTAGAGCAAGGAGGAGCTACATATACTATTTGGAATTCTTTGTAAAAAAGATTTGTCTCGGGGCGCCTGGGTGGCTCAGTGGGTTAAAGCCTCTGCCTTCGGCTCAGGTCATGATCTCACGGTCCTGAGATTGAGCCCCGCATTGGACTTTCTGCTCAACAGGGAGCCTGCTTCCCCCTCTGTCTCTCTGCCTGCCTCTCTGCCTACTCGTGATCTCTCTCTCTCTGTCAAATAAATAAATAAAATCTTTAAAAAAAAAAAAAGATTTGTCTCTTCTCTCCCATTTATTTATGTCACTGTGGACTTATGTATATATATTTTACACTTTGAGTTATAACCTAGTACTACGTATTTACTTTGCTGCTCAGATTTTTCCAGCCCTGGCCACTGGGAGTTCTTTCAAGTTGGCTGCGGTGTCCCTTTGACATGACCCCATCCTTTTGTTGTTTCAAGTACTGCTTTGCTTTCTGCTACTACAAAATGTTCCAGGTTCATCTTGAGTTTTCCCTGCTGTAGACCTGAATCAGTTTTTCCCCCAAGGAGCCCTGCTGCTTTTACTGGATAATGGTATTTAGAAACCAAAATCTGGGCACTGGGAGTCAAAGTGACCTTTTAAAAATGAAAATGCACGGGATGGGGGTACCTGGGTTGCTCAGTTGGTTAAGTGGCTGACTCTTGGTTTCGGCTCAGGTCATAATCTCAGGATCCTGAGATTGAGACTTGCATGGGGCTCACCGCTCAGCACGGAATTTGATTGTACCCCTCCCTCCCCATTTGCCCCTCCCCCTGCTCTCACACACCCTCTTCTCTCTCTCTCTCTCTCAAATAAATAAATAAATAAACAAATCTTTTTTTAAAAAATGAAAATTGCATTATATCAGCTCCCTGCATACACTTTTGGATAGATTTCCCGCTGTTCTCAGAGTTAGAGCTGGGTGTGTGCAAGGCCTGTTAGATCCAGGCTGCGTGGGCTCCCGACACCCTCTAGTCCCAGCTGGCTCCACTCCCCTCAGCCCACCAGCCATGCTATCCCTTTTGTTTCCCGGACACTCCAAATTTTCAATTCTTGAAGACAATGCGAGTGTTTTATCCTCCAAGTAACTCTGACCCCTCCTGAAATGTTCCTTCCTAAGAGAGGTCCTGGGTACAGACCTCCTCCTGCCCAATCTCCAAATCTAATTAGGCTCTCTGTTGCAGGACCCAGTGTTTTTTCTTCCGTGGCAGAGACTGCTTGCTACTCACAAAAATCCTTTCTCTTCTTTGGCAGTAAGAGACTTCTCGAGGGGCGTGTAACCATATCTATGCTTCACTTCCCAGGCTCCTTTGGAGTCGGGTTTGGCCGTGTGCTAACTTTCTCTAGTAGAATTTGACTGGAGTGACATGTGCCACTTACTGGACTGGCCCATAGAAACTTCCATGTGCGCCTCCATGCCTTTTCCCCCATCCTGAGGGCTGGAATGGCCACAACCAGGGGTTCGTGGAAGCTTTGTGCAGATGGCAGCTCTGATGGCAGCCGGGGGCTTGAGTCACGATGTCGTGCCCAGTGCTTGGGCAGAGCTCCACCCCAACCTGGCTCTGCCACCTTAAACTGTTACATGAAAGAGAAGCAAACCATTCTGGGGCCTGTTTGTTTCAGCGGCTTAGCCTACCTCGTTGCAACACCTTCCAGTTCAGTTCAGATGCTTTCAGTGATGGATGGCAGAAAGGCTGGAGAAATGAAAGCAGAGCTTCTGGTCTGAATGGAAGATCAGGCTAGTGCTGAATGTTTTCAGCTACGACCCTTAGAGATGTGGAATGAAATCTCTGATTCCACAAATGTAGTGCAAGGCCGAGCTCGTAAGGAGGAAAGGGAAATCGGGCATCCTCGAGTACTAGAAGCACGGAGGAACCTGAATGTCAGAGAAGCAGCCTGTGAGCTGAGTGGTTGGCAGTTGTGGGACCGGGAGGGTGTGGCTGGGAAGGATTAGAGGCTTGGCATTGTCTTTGTAGTTTGTTTGCTTTTCTTTTAGAGACTTAAAAATAGTGTATGTTGCGGACTTACTATATGCCAGCCACTATTCTGAACTCTTCACATGAGTCCATTCATTCAGTCATCACAACCTTACGAGGGAGGTGTTGTTAAAGCCCCATTTTACCGATGAGGAAGCTGCAGCACAGAGACCTTAAGTCGCTTATCTGGTCTCTCAAGAATAAAGGGGCAGAGCTAGGGTCTTGGAGCCAGGCTGTGTTGCTTCCGAGTCTGTGCTCTCAAGAAGCACGTGCATACAATATGCCGGTGCAAGGAGGAGAAAGATGAGTAAAAACTCAATTTAGGACCCGGTTTTACTTTGGGAGTGGTGGTCCTGGCATGGCCTCCATCAGAGCCCATGCATCACACGGTCCCCAGAATCTAGGGAGGAGGCATTGAGCCCGGAGACAGACCTCTGCTCCCGTAGCTTTCCAGGCTATCTGCAGCCCTCCCAGACAAGCCTCTTTAAGGGTTGGGGCAAGGAGTCAAATTCTTTTTTATTCTCTATGCTCTTTCCTTTTGAAGAACCAGATGCTGTGAGATTGACTAACACAAGGCTCTGTCTAAGGAGATAACACTGCAGTCTTCTGTGTCCTGCGGATCCTGGGAAGCCCTTCCATTAACCAGCGGGGGTGGTGGCTGTCTTGGGGAGCAGCTCTCTGAGCTGCTGTTGGCAGTATGTCCAGGTCTCCCTTCTGTAGCTGTAGTTATGACCTAAGCAGAGAGGGATAAGAACCAGGAACATTATATTTTTCACATCCTAGGGGTCCTCCAGACCTGAGTCGCTCTCGTTCATTGAATATAAACGTATTCTCGCTTAAGCACAGAAAGGAGCTCTTTCAGATTATTATAGATAGCTCAACGGTGGGGAGGAGGTTTTAACCATTCTAATGGGTCCTACCTGCTGGGAAGGAAAAAGCCCATCTCAGTCTTGTCTGAGGTTTCCACAAGGGGGCAGTCTAACACTGCTTACAGATTCTCCAAGGGAGAAAGCTTGGTTTTTAACCTCACTTAAGAACAAAAGATGAAACCTCAGGCTTTGAGACAGGATGAGTTTGAAATGGGACCTTTGGACAAAGCTAGGACCCCTAAAGGCTGCAATCGGTTTATTAGGAAGACCAACAAGCTTCCCACTGGGCCACGGAGGCAACGAGAAAGCTTGTCTCAGCTGTGGACCCAGCTGGGAAAAAGAAATGTTTTTTCATCTTCAGGCAGGCGTGGAGCTTGAATTAGCCCATTGGGTGGTAAACTCAAGCTGAGAAATTATTTAAAAAATAATCCCAAGCTATTTCTGTGTCTTGGATGCCCAGCAGTAGCAACCAGGGGACCACTTTGGTGGCATATAAACCCTTCTTAAGGAAATCACAGCCAAACGAAGAAATAATTTCCCACGAGCAAGGATAAGGAGATGCAAACATTGAGATCATTACTTATCTCAGGAGATAACTCATGCTTCTGGATAGGAAGAACTATTCTCACCACAAAGATGCCCATCCTCAATGATTTAACATGTTATTTCAATGTTATCCTAATTAAAATCTTAAGGGTTGTTTCATAGCATTTGAAAACTGATTTTGAAAAAAAAAACAAAAACACCCTGATATTTGAAATTTATCGTGAAGAAAAAATGAGGGAGAATAACTAATGACAGTTTGAAAAAGAACCAGGAAGTCAGACTTGCCCTAAAGACTATCAAAGGATTAAAAAAAAAAAAGACTATCAAAGGATATTATAACATTATTGCATGAGTTAGAGTCCAGCCAGGAGACATGATCCACATAGTAATTTCAATAGGGGGAATTTAATATAAAGAATTATTTCCAGGGGATTGGATAATGAAGGATTTACTAGTAAGAATTACAGAGAATTCTAAAGAACAAAGGGATAGTGGATCTAAGGGGCAGTCCCCATCCATAGGGCTGAAATAGAGTGCCCAAGGAAGAGCACACACACACACACCTAGGCTGGGGGCCAGACCTCGCCGGAGAGAGCAACGAGAAGTCACCAAAGTGCCTTTCTGGCAACATGTAGAGCTGCCCAGAAGATGTGCCAGGGGCGGATGGTGGCTGCTGTGTGCCGCTGGCCACCACCTGCTCGGGAACTGGGAGCTGGGAAAGCTGACATCAGCAGGAGCTGATCACTGGAAAAACCGTTCTGCATGAGGCCGATGCTCAAGGAAGCAGTGTCCATGAGGAAGCTATTGTGGGAAAACTGCCTGCCCGAGAGCTGAGCATTTGGTGGGCAGAAGACACGAACAGACATTTCTCCAAAGAAGACATCCAGATGACTAACAGACACATGAAAAGATGCTCAACATCATTCATCAGCAGGGAAATGCAAATCAAAACCACAATGAGGGGCGCCTGGGTGGCTCAGTGGGTTAAAGCCTCTGCCTTCGGCTCGGGTCATGATCTCAGGGTCCTGGAATCGAGCCCCACATCGGGCTCTCTGCTCAACGGGGAGCCTGCTTCCTCCTCTCCCTCTGCCTGCCTCTCTGCCTACTTGTGATCTCTCTCTCTCTCTGAAAAATAAATAAATAAAATAAAATAAATTAAATTTAAAAAACCCACAATGAGCTCCACCTCACATCTGTCAGAATGGCTAAAATTAAAAACTCAAGAAGTAACAAATGTGGGCGCCTGGGTGGCTCAGTTGGTTAAGCATCTGCCTTCAGCTCAGGTCATGATCCAGGTGTTCTGGGATCGAGTCCCACTTGGAGCTCCCTGCTCAGTGGGGAGTCTGCTTCTCCTTCTACCCTTCTCCCCTGCTTATGATCTCTCTTTCTCTCTCTCTCTCTCAAATAAATAAATAAATCTTAAAAAAAAAAAAAGAAACAAGTGTTGGTGAGGATGTGGAAAAAAGGAACCCTCATGCACTATTGGCGGCAACGCAAACTGGTGCAGTCACTGTGGAAGACAGTATGGAGGTTCCTCAAAAAATTAAAAATAGAACGACCCTATGACCCAGGAATGGCACTACTGGGTGTTTACTCAAAGAATATGAAAACACCCATTTGAAGAGAAATATTCACCCCTATGTTTATTGCAGCATTATTTACAATAGCCAAACTATGGAAGCAGCCCATGTCCATCAATAGATGAATGGATAAAAAAGATGCAGTATATATACACAATGGAATATTCACAATGGAATATTTTATATTTATAATATAAAAAAGAATGAAATCTTGCCATT
This sequence comes from Potos flavus, assembly GCA_028534135.1. Lineage (NCBI taxonomy): Eukaryota > Metazoa > Chordata > Mammalia > Carnivora > Procyonidae > Potos > Potos flavus. The sequence goes on from CM052884.1 coordinate 91,541,722, forward strand.
TGCAACAACATGGTTGGACCTAGAGAGTACTGTGCTAAGTGAAATAAGCCAGTCAGAGAAAGACAAATAACATATGATTTCACTCACGTGTGAAATTTAAGAAACAAAACAAATGGGCAAAGGGAAAAAAAGAGTCAACCCAAAAAACAGTTTGTTGTCTATAGAGAACAAACTTGTGGTTGCCAGAAGGGAGGTGGGTGGGGGGATGGGTGAAATAGGTGAAGGGGATTAAGAATATATTTGTCTCGATGAACACTGAGTGATATATGGAGCTGTTGAATCACTATATTGTACACTTGAAACCAATATAATGCTGTAGGTTTTCTACACTGGAATTTATTTAATTTTTTTTTATTTTTAAGTAAGGCTCTATACCCAGCATGGAGCCCAACACAGGGCTTAAACTCATGACCCTGAGATCAAAACCCGAGCTGAGATCAAGAGTCGGATGCTTAACTGACTGAGCCACCCAGGCGCCCTCACACTGGAAGTAGGAGAGAGAGAGAGAAATGAGCACTAGAGAAAGGGGCTCTGCAAAAGACTCTCAGGGGAGACACACCCAAACCCGGAAAACCCTTTCTTCCTTCAGTGGCTCTTCAGCGCTCTCTATTGATAAGGACAGGATTTCTAGCAACATGGGCTAATAAAACCAGGGAGATAGTTGTTGTAGGACTAGCTGTAGTTAACAGTCAGCTCCTGCAGCCAAAGAAGGAAGACCCACTCAGTGGACTGGAATCCTCAAGTAAGTTGCTGCTTAGTTTTACAACTCTAGGCTTTGAAGATGATAGAAGAAATAAAGTTACATTTTTAAGTTACATTTTTTCAAAAAGATTTTATTTATTTATTTGACAGAGAGAGACACAGCAAGAGAGGGAACACAAGCAGGGGGAGTGGGAGAGGGAGAAGCAGGCTTCCTGCTGAGCAGGGAGCCTGATGCAGGGCTCAATCCCAGGACCCTGGGATCATGACCTGAGTTGAAGGCAGATGCTTAATGATTGAGCCACCCAGGCGCCCCTTAAGTTACATTTTTTAACCACAGCCCTTTCAATGCAGAATAATTCGGTATTTGATTACTTAAAATCTATTGAAATGACACTGATCTATTTTGCCTTTGGAGATAAAACTGCAGGAATTTGCGAAGGACACCAGAGACACACTTAGAAAATAATGGGTGATTGGCTGGACCTGCTTACAGGTGGAGATATGCCGAGATGATTTTTCAGCTGAAGCAGATGAGAAATACCACATTGCCCTTCAGATGAAGTCAAGGTTGGTGATTCACTGGGAGCTGTTAGCATCTCTGGTCTGGATTTTATGTCAAAAACATCATATGTGTCTTTCTCACTATTTCCATGTTCAGTTAATCGGGGAGTGTGGAGAAGAAGCTGGAGCATGACGATGATCATTTGAAATTAGATTAAAGAACACACAACTAAACTCTTACTACGTCTTTAGGAAGCAGTCATAAGAAGGAAGCCCCTGACTTGTCTTGCAACTTCAGTTTTCTTTTTAACACATCTGAAAGACATCAGCACCACTGGAAAGCCTTCTCGTTTTAGTCTTGGGGAACGACAAGATATGGTTCTTTTGTCACCAGAACCTGCATCCTCTGAGTTACCCTCTGCACGTACAAAGTCTATGTCGTGATACAGAGATTTTCATTTTACTGTCTTTGGGATAAGAGAGTGCAGCTATGGGAAAATGGTAAAGTTATTGCTGTAAAATGTCAACCACATGCTGTATACAGCACTTTCGTACGTAGACTGATGACTCTTGAATTGTGGAAGTAATGTGTGAACAGGCAGCTAACCCAGATTTCTTGAATGAATGAATAACAATGTATGCAAGAGTGACTTTCACTTTCTACGCTATGTACTTTTGCTCTTTCGGTACAGTTTATTCTCCTGTGTCATTTGTGTAATTAAAAATAAAAATTGGGGCGCCTGGGTGGCTCAGTAAGTTAAACATCAGACTCTTGATTTTAGCTCAGGTCATGATATCAGGGTTGTGAGATCAAGCATCAGGCTCTGCATCATAAAAATAACATTTTTACATTTCTAATGAAAACCTTGTGCATGTTTCTGATAACAAAGCCCAATCTAGACTTGCTGTCATCAAAATCATGGAGTATGGAACAGCTAGCTTAAGTGTAAGGGCTTTACACTATGAAAATTATAAAATGAAAACAGGAAATAATTTTGATCTTAAGTTAGGGAAGATTTTCTTTTTGTAAATTATTATTGAAGTGTAATTGACATATTATGTGATGTTTGTTTCAGGTTGGGAAAGTTTTCTTAGATAGGACATCAAAAGCATGATCTATACAAGAAAAAAATGATAAATTGGATTGCATAAAAATTTAAATGTAAAAGGTGCATAATCTTTGATCCAGAAATGCTGGGAGCCTAGAATATCTTGTCACACCAGATAGTAAAAAACTACCAAAGACTGCTAGGGTCATGCTCAAAAGATCTCAGATGCCACTGTGAAGAAACCAAAGATGGGGCACTGAGTTTTAATAAGAATAAAAATTGCGTAGGGCATGTGTGGCTCAGTCGGTGAAGCATCTGCCTTTGGCTCAAGTCATGATCCTAGGGTCCTGGGACGGATACCCATGTCAGGCTCCTTGCTTACTGGGGAGTCTCCCTCTGCCCTTCTAACTGCCCATGCTCATGCGTATCCTCTCTCTCAAATAAAGAAAAATAAATAAATAATTGCGGGGCAGGTACTTGGGTGGCTCAGTCAGTTAAGCTCTGACTCTTGGTTTCCACTGAGGTTAAGATCTCAGGGTCATGAGATCCAGTCCCAAGGCAGGCTCTGCTCTCATTAGGGAATCTGTTTCTGTCCATCACCCTCTGCCCCTCTCCCTACTTGCACTTCTCTATCTCACTCTCTCTCTCTCTCAAATAAATAAATCTAAAAAAAAAAAAAAAAAAGAATAACAATTACGGGCATCTGGCTGGCTCCGTTGGTAGGGCATGCAACTTTTGATCTTGGGGTTGGGTTGTGAGTTCGAGCCCCACATTAGGGGTAGAGTTTACTTAAAAAAAATTGCAGTGGATTAAAGCCCATCAAATGTGTTTAAAACCATGAGATCATAACAACATTAAAAAAATAACTGGCCACATTTGCATGATGATAAGATGCCAATCCTTTATCTTGAAAACTGGTAAATAAACGATTTAAGCACTTATTTTGCCTTGCTTATATAATATGTACCACTGGGTAACCAAAAAGCTTGGCATTTAGGTTTTCTTCTGCATCAGACTTTGTACTCGTTCCTCTGAGGCATCCTGGAACAGGGCTTTAGTTTAAGTCTGAAGTCAGTGAACAAAGGCAGCGATCAGACAGGAAGAGAATGGGCATTCCCTTTAAGGGCCTTACATGCTTCAGTTGGCATGGGATTTGGGGGTTCAGGATACTTGGCATTCTCTGATTTCTTCTAAATACTATCATTTGAATTCTCAAGGTTCCCAAACTTTCTCAATCAATGCCCTAAATTTCACAGAAAAGATCTGGAAATAGTAGAATTCAATTTATTTATTTTATCTTATTTTAAAGATTTTATTTATTTATTTGTGAGAGAGAGAGAGCATGAGAGGTGAGAAGGTCAGAGGGAGAACCAGACTCCCCGTGGAGCTGGGAGCCCAATGCGGGACTTGATCCTGCGACTCTGGGATCATGACCTGAGCCGAAGGCAGTTGCTTAATCAACTGAGCCACCCAGGCGTCCCTATTTTTTTTATTTTAAAGGCAACATACGCAATATGAATGTGATGCTCTGAATTCTTTACCGAGTGTGTAGGCAAAACCCAAGTTATCTACGTCCTCATCCCCATAGCCTGTGAATATGTTACATTACGGGGCAAAAGGGATTTTTGCAGCTGTGGTTAATTTAAGGGTCTTTAGATGGGGAGACTATCCTAGATTGTCTGGGAAGGCCAAGGAGGCGGTAGCGTGGGTCAGAGAGAGGTTTGGAGATGTTACTCTGCTAGCTTTGAAGATGGGGGAAGAGGCCACAAAGCAAACCTCTGTCACCTCCTTCCCCATCCTCATTCTCAGCTAATGACTCTGCTTCCTACTTCCCTGACAAAATTGAAGCAATCGGAATTTCCACATATGCCCCTCCAGCACCTGCTCTTCTTGCTCTCTGAACCAGCCGAGTTACTGTCCAAAGCCAATTCCCACCTCGTCCTCCACGTTCAATCTGCTCTCACCTTCTCAAGGATTCTGCTCTAGCATGTCTCTCCTCTAGCCCCTCTAGTGATGTTTGCTCTCGACTGGATCCTTTCTGTCAGTATATAGACATGTAGTCAGTTCCTCCCATCTTTTTTTTTTTTTTTTTAAGATTTTATTTATTTATTTGACAGAGAGAGAGAGATCACAAGAGAGGCAGGCAGAGGGGTGGGGGGGAAGCAGGCTCCCTGCTGAGCAGAGAGCCCGATGCAGGACTCGATCCCAGGACCCTGAGATCATGACCTGAGCCGAAGGCAGACGCTTTAACCCACTGAGCCACCCAGGTGCCTCAGTTCCTCCCATCTTTTCTTTTTTAAGATTTTATTTATTTATTTGTCAGAGAGAGAGAGAGTACAAGCAGGCAGAGTGGCAGGCAGAGGCAGGGGGAGAAGCAGGCTCCCTGCTGAGCAAGGAGCCCGATGTGGGATTCGATCCCAGGACCCTGGCATCATGACCTGATCCGAAGGCAGACGCTCAACCAACTGAACCACCCAGGCGCCCCAGTTCCTCCCATCTTAAAAACATATAAACACTCTCTTGATCTCACTTCCCTTGACAACTACCACTCCTACTTTTGCTCCTTTTGCAGAAAAAAACCCCACTGATACTCCTTATCTCCAATATCTCCCCATCAATTCCCTCCTAAACCCACCCCAACCTGGCTTTCAGCTTGGTGTCATCCATGGAAAGAGTCATCCATGACATCCAAGTGCTAAATCCTCAGTTCTCATCTACTGGCTTCAGCTATTCTCATTTCAAAATTGACCTGACCGGCTGCTCTCTCCTCGTGGAAATCCTTTCTGCACTCGCCTTCTAGGACACGTTCCTTCCTCTTCCTCCTGCCTCAGTGGTCTCTCTTTCTCAGTCTCCCTCTCCTCCCTGATCTCTTCAGGTTTCTAACTTTGGACCCTTCTCTTTTCTGTCATGCTCACTCCAGATTTGTGACTCTAAATACCACATATATACCAGTATCTCCCAAAATTTATATTCAATTCAGACCTCCCTCTTGAACTCAATATCAAGTTCCCAACTTGCCCCTCAGCACCTCCCTTTGTTGTTGTAAGCAGTGAAGAATTGAGCATATTCGTTGCCACAGTATAATATGGCCTACCATTAGAGCTCCTAACTTGTCAACAAGTCCTTCCTACTAGTCTATTTAAAATTCCAACCCCCGGATTTCCCAATCCCACAACCTTGCTCTACATTTTCTTTTTCCATAAACATAACATCTTTGAATTTTCTTATTCATTATGTCTGTTGCTTGGTCTCTGTCCCCACTAGACTGTAAACTCCACAAAGGGAGAGACCGTTAGTTTGAACATTACTGTATCCTAAATGTCTCCAGCATGATCTAGCATAAATATTTGTTGAATGAGTGAATGACGTTTTCCTACTGTCTATATATGACAAGTTTTTTTTTCCCCTATGAATGCCAATGGGAATCTGTCTGTATCCTTGAAATCTAGTACCTTCAGGCTGAGGTTTTGTTCTATCCTTTCGTGTGATTCCTCCCCTCCTCCAGGACATGCATGCGTTTTCAACCTATGAGTTTTTATATATAAATAAAGGCCAATCCTTATTTCAGAAAGTGTGATACTATATCTTTTAATACATTTCCTATCACATTTTTTTTCTAGTCTCATCATTGGGAATGTCAGTTATCTTACGTTAGATTTCATTTATGAATCTTCTATTACCTTCTTATAATCATTTTACGTTTTTGTTCCTTCCTATTATGTTTTGGTTCAGAAATAGGCAATTTAATTCAAGCCAATGAGTCACTGGGAAAGATGCGTAGGGGGGCTATCTGTCAGGCTCTTGAGATGGAAGCAGATGGCACACTCAACCTGGGGAGACAAAGATGTAGCTATAGAGAAACGAGGGTCAGACTAGTGGTAGCAGAGGGTCACACATCAGCCTGAACCTAGACAGGGAGGCTGCAGGGAGAGAAGTACCTGACAGGGGCTTCAGTCTTTTCTTCTTCTTTTTTTTTTGGAGAGAGAGAGAGAGCACACAAGCATGAGTGGTGGAAGGGGAAGGGGTAGAGGGAGAGAGAGAAGCAGGCTCCCCACTGAGCAGGGAGTCCGACTCAGGACTTGATCCCAGGATCCTGAGATCATGACCCAAGCCGAAGGCAGATGTTAACCAACTGAGCCACCCAGGCGCCCCAGGGCTTCAGTCTTTGATGAAGAAATGCCACCAGTCCATGGTCACCTGGCAGAGATGAAGCTAGGAAGCTTAAATACCTCTACCTCACTCTCCTCCATCCTTCTATTTTCCTGCCAATGATTCCTTTGGTCACATCACCTGGCAACAAATGGGCAAAGGAACCCACTGGTTCCATCATAGATATCCCCCTCCCTGCACTCAAAGCAAGCTTGAGAAGATGGCAAGGGTGCCTGGAGGCGCATATGGAAAACATCCAGTACCAGAGATTTTTGGTGAAAAAGTTCCCCAGTATGCTTGGTTAATGAGAATTTACTAGATATGGCTTCAATTGAAAGTGCTCATGGTTCTTGGCTCTGCCTGATAGAAGTCAGAACTGAATAGTTATGGAAAACCAACTGAAAGGACACATCTCTGTGCCCATCCCCACCCCCACCACTATGACGCTAAAACCTTGGGCTTGGGGCACACCCCTGGGAGCCACTTGGGGGCAGATATGGGATGGGTAAGAAATTACACATGGATGGTTATAATCCAATGGTGGAACTGTGAGAGCATAGGGAATTTGCCAGCTGTCCCAAATTGTCCCAATCCCGTAGATTTCCTGGAGTCACTGGCTGTTCCAGAAGAAATTCATGTCAGGAGGCAGAGTGGAGAAAAACTTCGGGGTCAAAAAGAGGGAACACCCCAATACCCTCCAGCATTTCCTACTGGAGGGAACAGTAGGGAAGCATTTAGGAGAAGCTATTTGGGGACACATCTGGGTAAATCTAAGTAAAGATCACTTCTGGATCGATTTCTCCAGTCCTTTCAGGATGGCCGTAATGACAGCAAAACCTGTTAACAAGCTGATGGGAAAACAACAGAACCATCCAGAATGAAGGAAAGATGTTGACTGAGTTGGTGCCCTTTGAATGGGGACAAGAAAGCCACTAATGGGCCTTTGAAGTCCAGGATCTGGTAAGTGGAGTTACTATCACGCATATGGGGACAAAACGCCCATTGCTGACGGTTCACCGCAAATTCCTGAAAGATCTAAACCACACGGGCAGCAGTGACTTTAAACTGGAGCTTTAGAAAGTGTGACTACTAGCCCCTCGGGTTCCCTTTAATGGTTTACACTCAAACCCTTGGCATCCCCAAGTGGGCTAGCTAAGAATAACAGGGAAACCAGCAGCAGCGGAGGCACAGATATTTTTTTTTTTTTTTTTTTACAGATTTTGAATCTCCATTGAAAACAGAGCAACTATATAATAAAATCAAATCACATGGTCAAAGTTTTGCAACAAAACTAGATAACAAAGTATACCCATGAGCTCCAAAATACAAGCCAGTAAGAAGAAACTAACAACAGCCCCTAGAGCCTGGCATGGAGTCAGCATCTCAAGAAGGCAATAGACCTGAGAACAGTTATTTGCTGGAAAATAGGTCAGATCAATTTAAGAGCAGCAAGCTGAAACCAGAAAGCGTTCTCTCAGGCCAATACTAGATAAGTGCAAATGGTCCGGCATAAGTGGGAAGACTATCTTAGAAGACAACACTAAAATTTGATACACAGAATATATTTTTAATGTATGTGGAAATAAACAAGCATCTAACTCCTATGAATTTTCAAAATTCTGAGAGGTGGATGAGTGTCACCGCTCCTCTCCTGTCCTTGGGCATTTGCTGATGGAGGAGTAGCCCAGGATAAGCTATCTCCTCAGTCTCTCTTACTAAGGGGTAAGGTCTCACAGGGGTGTGCTGGATTCCCCATTATCCAACTCCTAAAAATCCCTAGATCAGGGTCCTCGAGACCTGGACTCTATCCATAGTTGCTGAAACTTGGGGCAAAACATTTCACTTCTCTGAGTCTCAGTCTCCTTACCTGTAAAATGGGAATAATTTTAATAAGTGTTGTCTTGCTTATCTCTAGAGACTATGGGGTGGATCGACAAAGACCATGCATTTGGAAGTGAGGGAGTCACAACACCTTTTCACAGTCATGAGTTCAGGTGGCAGTTCTGCCCCTTACAGTTGTGGGATCTTAGGCAAGTCTCGACTTCTCTCAGCATGTTATTCTCACCTGTAAAATTGTAATAGTAATCATCATCATCATCATCATCTGAATTGCAGAGTTGCTGTGATGAAATGAAGCGCTTAGCAGCTGAGACACGAGAGCAGTCAATGTTATCTACTAATGTCTCAATGATGCCTTGTTAATTAGGGTCCTTATGTGAAGACTGTTGAGATCTTTTTATGCTCTTCCCACTAGCAAACGCCAGAGGGCGACATAGACGGCGGGACCCCAGCCACAAGCCGGTCTGACGCCGCGCCACCACTGGCCACGCGGTGGCGCTAAGCCACAAGATGTCTGATTCTTCCGCAGAGTTTGAGGCGCAGGGAGAGTTGACGGAATGGGAGGGGAGATGGGGGCAAAGGGGAACCCTGAGATTTGAGAAGCCCAAAACCAAAGGATCAGGGGTCTGGACCACGTAGCTTCCGGATTTTAGGGACATAAAGGATCATTTGGGAATGAATGGATTTTGGAGTCTTTTTGAATACGAGGGCGCCCCCTTCCTCCCAGCGCCAGATCTGCATCCCCTTCCCCGGGGCAGCCTGGGTGCTGAAAGAGCGAGCGTTTGTCTCTGCGTGCTCCTCCTCTCCTCGCTCTAGCTCATTCATCTGCAGCCGCGGTACGCCGTTGCCATGGAGACGTGATGCAGGCGGGGGTGGGGGGGGGAGGGAGGTCCCGGGTGACGTCTGAGCTGCTAGCAGCTTGTCTCCCGCGGCCTCCCAATTCTTGCCTATTTTGGAAGAGAGCCGCAGCTCTTCTGCTGATGCGCGCGCGCTGGCGCCTTTTAAAGGCAACCGGCGGAGTGGCGGCTCCGCTAGAGCCCGGGAGCTGCCCCCGCCCCCGAGCCGCGAGCCCCGCGCGGAGCCTGGGCCCGGGAAGCCCCCCGCGCCGTATACCCCACCCCCACTCTAGCGCCCTTCACTCACTCAGGGAAATTTCAACCATGCAGAAAGGAGGTCCTGCCCTTGCCCCTCGTCCCCCTCTTCCTCCCTCCAACAGGGGAGACTCTTCTTCGATAGGAGCCTTGGAAGGAAACAAGATGCCAGGCCTAGCGCGTTTGGGGATCCTCTCCGGACAAGGCCACAGAGTGAAAACACCAGGTGAGGACGTCACTGCCCGCGAGGCTACCCCGGGTCTCTGAAGATCCACGCCCCCTCCAGCTTCCTGCCTTACTGAGCCTTTTTCTCCTCTGGCTCAGCCTGGGGTCTGTTTAGGATCTTACTGGAAGGCCCTTGACCAGTTTCTCCAGCCCACTCATTAAACTGAGAGGGAAGCTGAGGCCCAGAGAAGAGTAGTGACTTGACCAGGGTCACATGGTGCGTTCCTGGAGAGCGGTGAGCCAGAGCCCAGTGATGCGGACTCCCTAGCCAGAGGTCAGTCCCGTGTTTCTTAACCTTGAGAACGGCTGGCACACTGTGCCCGCCTCTGGCCCTTGCCCCGTGCCCAGCTGCTTGCCGACGGCTCCTCTTCCAGCATGGCCTCGGCTTCTGCTTCTTCCCCAGCACAGCCCAGATCTAGGTGGGCTTTCTGGATCGCTGACCACTCTAGGCAAGCTTCAGGATCCCATGGACTCTATGGCCAACCAACCAGGTTGCTACTCGCAAACGTCTGCTTCCATCGAAGGCTTCCTACAGCTCACCAGCTCTCCGGAACTTTCCGGGGCCAAACCTTCTCCAGAAAGCTTACAAGCACCTGTTAGTCTCTGGATGCATGCATGGCCTGCAGGCCCTGGCCGGGCTCCCCAGAGCCATGTGGACCCAGCTCTTTGGACTCCCGTGCCCAATCCTGACGATGCCCGCACTCTCCCTGTAGCACCCGCAAGGGTGTTTGACCAGAACTCACTGAAGACAGCTGTGAAGTACTCTCCATGTCAAGGGTGCTGTACACATTCCAGACATCTCTGGGCCCTGACTCTGGACCAGGGCTGGGGACCCAGAGGTGCATCCGACCCAGCCTGGATGTGAGCATCAAGTCTGGCAAAGGAGAGAGGTTCCTGGTCTGGAGCAGTTAGCCCTGGAATCCTGAATTGCTCTTCCAAGGGGTATCCATTGCCAGAGCCAAGCCTTTAATGCACAGAAGGGGAAACTGAGACCTCCCTCCACGAGACACTATTTGCCAAGGTCACACAGCAAGTCAGTGCATCGTTAAGACTAGTTCCCAGAACACTGCCTCTTGGTCTGGGCTCTTTCTCTGCGTCTTGATCCCAGCGGTCAGCCTTTGAGAGGCGACAAAGCCAGGTACCTGGTTTAGGGTCCGCCTCTACTAAATGATGGCTGTGTCGCTTGAACCACTCCATTCTCTGTACTAGAGCCTCAGTCACCCAAGGTGGATGACTAAGGGGCTCCCACTGCAACTGGGATTCCGTGAAATGTGGTATTTTTCCAGGCTGTGGCATCTCTCTATGGCGGTCTGTGGGATGCTGCTGGGGTGTTTTCCTCCCATCAGCCTGAAGCCAAGGAGAGCCATAAGGAGACAGTAGATGCTTCAGCCACGGGCTATGCAGACCACTCTGAAGATGACCTGGGCATCTGCTTTACACAACTTGGAGCCTTAGGATCCCTCCAACGGTAAGTCCCCCAGCGCACTTGGCACAGACCTGTGAGAATAGCCTCTGGTGGGTTGGATTTGAAGGAGGAAAACCAGAGGGCCAGTGCTAGTACTTGCTCCCACCCATGTCCACCCAGGCCAGGCTTCCAAGACCCAAGATGGCCCTACTTGTGCAGGGCTGAGGGCTTAGTCCTCTGGAGGACTTCAGGCCCACCCAGACCCTAGCACTAGGCACATGGGCTCTTCCCACCTGAAACTGGGTCTCAGGGGAGCAGCATTCAACCTCCAAAACCTGAGAGGCACTGACCAGCTGGGCCCTGAGCCCAGAGATGCTCAAAATGCCGGGAGGTTTGGATGGGAGGTTCCTTCCAGGCCGAGTGGTCCAACCCACTGCCACTGCCAGTTTGCAAACAGGGAAACTGAGCCCAGAGAGGGGAAGGAGCTTGCATAACACCCAAGTAGGCTGGTAGCAGGGCTACAACCAGAATCTCTGTCTCCTCTCCAGGACTCTCCCCTGGATCAAACACAATCCACTGTGATCTAGGCTGAGCCCACCTCCGATTCTCCAGAACCTTGACAATCCTTGACAATCCTTGACAGAAGGCTCTTCCAGCTCATCCCCTGTGTATGCTAGGTGATTCAAGAGCTTTCCCTTCAGCCGGATGGTCCTTTCTCCTAAAGCTTCCTGGTGTTCTCTCCCCCATCTGCCCAGGGTTCATCTTTTCCTACTTCCAGGATCTGCTCCATCAACCGGCCATAACTACAGCTCCCCCCTTCCTGCCATGGTTCAACCAGCTCCCTGCAGCTCCGGCATTTCCAGGGATGGGGACCTTCATTCCCCCTGCTCTCGGGAGTCCCTTCTTGGTTGCTCCTCAGGCTTCCCTTCTGTCACTGGCTAGTCCCAAGCCTGCTGCTTTCCCATGGTTACCCCAGCCTTGAGCCCCATCAGCCACTCCTGAGCTCATGCGGACCATTCCTTGGAGACTTCCTCTCTGTATAGGGCCAGTGGGAATAATAAGAGCCCACAGGTGGCAGTTTGCCCTGAGGTTTGAGTGATGTAATGCACACATTAGGTATATAAGGTGCAGGTAAGTGCTGCATACGTGAACTCTCGTGTTCCAAGGTGTGTTCATGTGTTAACAAGGAGATCCTTGAAGCTGGTGCCTATGGTGGCCTAGGCACCTAGGGGCAGAAGAGGAAGGGGGCCAGGAGGAATTTGGGGTAGTTGGGAGTGATAGAAACCAGAAGTGTTTTAAGCTGGGGAAGAACTTGGTTAGGTTGTCTTCTAGAAAAATCCAAGGGAAGCTCAGTCGCTGAGCACTGAAAGGGCTCATCGGGCCTCCATCCTGGACTTGCTGAGGACTGTGGGAGCCAGTGGTACCTGGGGAAGGTCATGTTGGGACTCAGGCCAGGGCCCTCAGGGTGATTTTGTGTGCACCTCTCAATCTTCCCAGGCCCCCAGCTGTCATCTTTGCCTTTTTCTTTGGAACTGCTGTAGCCCTTAGCCTGGCCTGGCCCATCTGCTTCTCTCAGACCAGGCTGGGCCAAGGCTACAAAAAGCCAGTGGGTGCCCAGGCTCTGTTTCCACACTTACAATGACAGAGCCTGTGCTATGTCCCCAAGCAGTACATGCCATGTCTTCAGAGCCTTGCTCAAAATTCTGTGTTTCATAAAGGTGAAATAATGATGACTGACATTCCTTTATTCAACCTTTATTGTGTTCCTTTTATGTGGCAGGCATCATTCCAATTACTTTAATGATTTAACTCATTAAAATTTTTCATCAATCCTTTGATGCAGGAGCTATTATTCTCCTCACATCCCTATTTAACAGATGGGTAAACTGAGTCATGAAATGTTAAGTCACTTGCCCATCGTGAAGGAGCCAGGACTCCACTTGGGCATCTCACCCCAGAGCCCCTCACTGGATCCCCACCCTCTCCTGCCTCTCTGAGCCTCAGGATCCCTCCCACTCACCTGCCTTTCCACAAAGGACTTACGGGCTCCTTCCCCCCAGCCCCCTTGCAGTCCTGCCCGTAGCAGGAGCCAAGCCTCCTGGTCAAGGTGGGGACCCAGCTGCCCTTACCAGAGGCTGCTCCCTCTTCACCTTCACTCCCCACACCTGTTAACACAGCCTCTGGCTGTGATGGCTCCTTCTGTGGCCACCTGTCCCCATCTGGGGTCTCATTTATGATTGCATCCCTCTGTCTACCCCACCCCACACAGGATGGCACAGTTCAACCTCATCCAGCAACTCAGCTCAATCACACCTCCGTGGGGGGCCACCCAAAACTCCATGGGCTCAGTCAGTCCTCATTTGGCTTCTCCCCATACATGCTGCATGTCTTCTTCACAGCAGTCATTTCACGGCTTCAGTAGCTTCATGGAGTTCCCACTTCCCCACCAGCCTGGATGCCCCATGAAGTTAAGACCAGGCCTGTGTTTCCACACATACATCGCCAGTGCCTAGCACAGAGCCTGGCACAAACCCAGTGCTCAGATGTGTGTGCATGAATGAAATACATATGTGGGGCCCTGCTCTGGGCCGAGTCCTATGCTAGATGCTGAGAATACGGAGAGGAGACGGAGATGCTGGTGGGGAGACAGACAAGCAATGACAATACAGGATGAGAAATGTACTGATGAAGAAATGGGGGAGGCTGTGGGGGCACTGGGGAAAGGCCCCGGACCCCATGAGAGGACGAGCCGAGCAAGGAGGAATTCACCAGTGTGTGTGTGTGTGTGTGTGGGGGGGGTGACGGTGGTGCAGAAGACTCTGAAACTGGGCCGAACTAATAAATGAATGGTGGAGGGCCTGTCTCCTCCTCCAGACCCCCAGTTCCTCAAGGGCAAGGCCAGTGTCCTGAATTCCTGTCTACCCCTTGGGGCTTACAGGAGTATTGGGTCCCTGCTCTGCATTCAAAGAACATTTTTGGTGATTGATTTTCCTCCCCTCCTTGGAATATGGCTGTTCTGACATGCTCTTCATTGTATGACTTGTGATCTCTTTTGTCAGCCCTGCCTCCAGGTCCTTGCCCAGAGCAGTTTCATCTTTTCCCACCTGGCTACACTCTCCTTTTCCCACCCACTGTATGGTTCCCTGTCCCTCACCTTCTCGGCTCAGCCCACTCACCCAGCTCTGACCGTCTCAATGTGTGGGTGCCAGCATGTACCCTCTTCACATGAGATTTGTTGATTTCATAACCATAAATAGATAAAATGTTCTGAATATCTCCCTGTGCAAGTAGATTGGGGGAGTGATCACATAATGAAAAGGCCTTGGGAGAAAGAAAACAGGCTGCTAAGATGCAGCTGAAGACAAGACAGCCATTGGTCAGACCAGGTCTACATAAGGATTATGCTTCCACTCCACAGACTGGCAAACCCTAGACCTGGGCCTGGGGAGATACTTGAGAATCTGTTAGAAAACTTTGGTGTGGTTTCAAGCCCAAGAACAGTCTGGTAAAAATGGAAAGAAGTAGGCATGCCTGGGTGGCTCAGTTGGTTAAACGTCTGCGTTTGGATCAGGTCATGATCCCAGGGTCCTGGGATTGAGTCCTACATTGAGCAAGGAGCCTTCTTCTCCCTCCCCCTGCTTGTGCGCTCTCTCTCTCTCTCTCAGATAAATAAATAAAATCTTTTTAAAAATGGAAAGAAGTAGAAATCAAGAAACCTGGTTTCTAATTTTAGAATCATCTCATTCTAGCTGTGTGACACTGGGCAAGTTACTAAACCTCTCTGAGAAGTTGCATAAAGATTCTTCCCCTTGGTTAGACTGAAGACTCCAGGAGGCCTAAGACCCCATAATACCATAATTTTCTTCCCACCAGGACTTTCTGTCCTCCTGAAAATACCTTAATCACTAACTATGGGACACCAACCTTCCCAAAATGTAGTCCTGAGACTGGGGTTGGGGTAAGGATGGAGTGGAGTATCATGACTCTTTATTGCCAAATCCAACTCTTGTTGCAATGGCAACATGTTGTGACTGCTCAACCCTGCCCTTGTAGGGTGAAAACAGCCATAGACAATACATAAACAAATGGATGTAGCTGTGGGCCAGTAGAACTTTATTTAGACAAACAGTGGGCAAGATTTGGCATGCTGGCCAGAATCTGCAGACCCCTGCTGTTCACTATGGTGCAAGAGAAAGAGCTGGGAGCAGGAACTAGGCTTAAGGCCCAGAATCACCAGTGACTTGTTGTGTGACTTTGGGTAAGTCATTGTCTGTCCCTGATCCTCAGTTTCACCATCTATCAAATGACTATAACAATATCAGTCAGATTTGCCATGAAAATTGGTCTAACAGGTCAGAACAAGTCTTTCCATCTCTCTGTTCCATCACTTCAAGTAGAGCTAACTTCCCTCCCAAGGCCATGCCCTTGCCTGCTAAGGGTGGCAGCAGTCCACTGGAAGAAAGAGATGTTTCTTGCTAGAGTCAGATTCTTAGTCTGGATTTCCAACTTCCAGCCTCAAGTGACCCCATTTCTGTAGCCAGCGAAGCACAGGAGGAAATGAGGAATCCCTTCTTTTCCACCATCCAGTCACTTGGCAGGAGACTACAGTTCACTTGAGAAAGTGATGTGGCTGCAGTGGCTGGTGGCCAGGCTTTAGAGGAGGCCTTTGAGACTCAAAGTTAGGAAAGGTGAACTTCAGTGCTCCCTAGAGCATTTACCTATGGCCCCAGTTTCCCTGAGGTACATGTCAAGTAGCCACTGCTGTAATCTGGTGGTGACTCACAGCACCATCAATTGCATTCATGGATCTTTCTTGAGCCATCTTGTCCACCTGTCTGGTCTGACCACCACGAGATCTCGCATCCTTAAGCATCTTGTCATCTGTTCTGAAGACCCATAAGGTGATTCTCTACCCCCCAGTCCCTCCTCTCTCCCTCCCTCCTTCCCTTCCTTTCTCTTTCTCCTTCTCATCATAAACACATTTGTCCAGGGTAAGACAGGATACACTTCAACAACCCTCTGCCAAGAAAGATACTCGACCCAAGTATCCAGAAAAGCAGCCCTAACCAGGAGTCTCCATGCTATTCTAAAGAAGCAGACCCCTCACTAACAGTCACCCTCCATCTCCTTCTCAGGAGGCCATCATCCCCAAAATCTCTGGAAAAGATACAGTTCTTTTTGAGAATGGTTGAGGGTTGATGTCTCTCTAGGTCCCCAATAAAGCTATGCAAGACAGGGGCAGGGGATCTCATGGCCTGTTCTTGCTATAAAAAGACCTTTTTCAGGAAAAAAAATAATAAAGAAAGAAATCAGCCAATCCGTCCTCGATGCCATCACCTCTTCTTGGTGATTTTTCGGGGAAGGAGTGGGCGGGTTGCCATGGCAACAGATGCAAAGAGCTTGTCTCAGTAAAGAAGGGACCTTGATATTTTTTTCTCTCTCATTCTCTCTCAGTTGTGTGTGTATGTGTGTGTGTGCGCGCTGCGCATGCCTGTGCCCACACCAGGAATTTTTTTTAGAACTAAAGAAAGCCCTTCTCTTCCCTCAGCTCCCCAAATATGGAGCGATGGAAAACCACTTACTCCTGCAGGCCAGGGAAGATTCAGGATAATTCAAGAAAAAAGGGAGAGGTCATATGGGGCTCCCTTCCTCCATCTTTTTACTAGAGATTGCATGCAATACAGACTTTCACAAATGGTTGGGGTCAAGGGTTGGAAAGAAAGGAAGACGCTGGGTGGAAAAAGGTAAGGGATAGGTTGTGCAAGAGCCTAACGAGTGATATTAGAGAGGGCAACAGAAGGTGCATTGAGGTTGGGATGCATGCAAATTCACATTCTCCATTGAATGCTGAGAAAGAAAGGCACAGAGCAGACTCACATATAGACACACACTCACGCACACACACACACGGACAGGGAGGCACACAGAAAGCTGCAAACATATGAACACATACACAAACATAGAACTACACACAACATAGGAAGTGGAGGACATTTTTTACAAAGGCAAACATAGATGCAGGCATAGGCAAGTGCACAGATATACAGGGATACAGACACACAGCTACAAAGACACATGCAGACAGACACAGACATACATATATAGTCACAGTCAAATGGACAGACGGACACATGCACACCCTCAGTCTGGCTCCCTCCCTTCAACTCCCCAAGCATCGCTAAACAGCAGTGCATAGCCAAGAACACTGCAGGCTCACGCAGTGGGTTTAGCTGGGTGGCTCCTGTTCCCCCCATTCCTTCTGCACATTCACCCCAAGCCCCTATTTTTTTAAGTAGGCTCCACACCCAGCATGGAGTACAATGCAGGCCTCAAACTCAGGACCCTGAGATCAAGACCTGAGCTGAGATCAAGAGTTAGATGCTCAACTGACTAAGCCACCCAGGCGCCCCAGCCAAAGCCCCTCTTTCAATTCACTTCTTGCCCATTTTTCCATAGCCAATGGGCTCTGATTCCTCCCCCATCTCAAGCTTCCAATTCTTAGCCTGTTCTGTGCTGCTGCTGCTGCTGCCTGCCGATTCAAGGAGGGGGAGAGTGGGGTGACTCAGCCTGGCCAGGATGACTCACACTGCCAGTATTTTTAGCAGCGGCCAGGAGCTCTCTAGCGTGCCAGCCGCCCCCCTCCTCCTGCTTGCTATTTTGGAACCGTCACTGGTGATATAAATAGCTCCTCTCCCACGGCCTGAAGCTGCTGCCAAGCTATTTTTGGTTCTGCTCAGTTAAAAATAGCTTCATGGAGGTGGGAGGCAAGGGGAGTGGGAGCTGGCCTAGGGAGAGGAGACATTGGGGCATATAGAGCTTCTCAACTTGAATTAGAGTGGGTGAAATAGGATGAGCCCTTTTCTTCTCCCTCCCTTGTCCCTTTCTAGACCCTTCTTTCCTTCCAGAGGGCCTTCCTCCCAGCCCATTCTGGAAAAATGCAAGGGTTCTTCCCTTGAGCTAGTTCTTCTCTCATGCTTATTTTACTCTCCCAGCTCAGAAACCTTGGGCCCCTAACCCCCCCCCCATATTCACCCTCCAAGGAGAAGTGGACTGCTAAGTGGGGCCTCACTCTGAAGCCTGTATGAACTCAAGCTCTACTTTGATGTCCAGGCAGATCATGGCCAAATTACTTTCTGGGTGATTTTTTTTCAGAACCATGGACAGTGGTCAATGCTCCATTCTTTCACTGCAGCTCTGTTCAGCTCACTGGAGACTGACCGGTACGGACCAACAGACAGTTCTTATCCTAGAAAGGGATACTAAGATTGTCTCCCAGCCAAGGCTAAAGCATCAGTAGGTGAAGAAATCAGGAACACTGCCCTAGATTTTCCCAAAAGAATGGGATCCAAAGATCAAGGGCTTGTCCAAACAGAAGCTTGAGGGAGGGGTGGGTGGGTGCATCAGGGGTCAGATAGAGATGGAAGTGGAACAGAGGCGTATTTCCTGAAGGAACAATTTCTCTGTAATCCAGATAAATAGGGTTAGAGATAGTGGCAGATAGACAGGCACACACACCTCTTCCCTTCATCTCAGTCGTGCCACTGAACACAGGATGGATGATGGAGATGGCCCCAACCTTTGCCAAAATGGCACAAAAGTTTACGACTGGATGCCCAGACACCCTCTTCTGAGACACCCTTCTCCTCATCTGTCTTCTGCTCCCACTCTGCCTCTCTTGCCACCACCGTGGGGATGAGGAGTTCCTTGACCCCAAATTTTGCTTCTTGGTGTCAAAGTTTATCCCCACCCTTCCTATGTGACTTTCTACAATCAGGCCAAATGCTCTCCCCAAATTTTTAAGTGGTCTTATTTTCAGCCTCCTAATACTTTCACACAGATCCTTATTTGACCATAAGATTTCACATAAAATGTCCCCTAGACCATTTCCTTCTCCTTTTATGGGAGTCTAGGGGGAAAGAAAGGCTCCCCTCAGCCCCTGTAGAGAGCAACCATCTGTGCTGAAAAGAGAGAGAGAGAAAAAAAGAAAGGAGATAGAGGCCAAAGGTGACATGATGTGGAGACAAAACCAAAACTGATGAAGAGAGGCAGGGAGTCTCGAGAGAGCAGAAGGGGAACTTTTTTTGGGGAGGGGGCGCAAAGCTAAGACAGACTACCAGGCAGGCAATGAGATTCAGAAACTAGTCGGGGCCGGGCTGAGGGAGGAGGATGTGGAGAGTTGAAGGTTAAGAGACAGAACAAGGAGTCCTAGTGCCGAACATGGGGAGGGGGTTGGAGAGGGGAATGGAGGACAGCTGGACGGAATTGCGGGGTCCCTGGCAGGTGCGGGGATCCCGGAGTGTGAAGCACAGCCCCCTCGTTTCTTTGCTGCTTCCCCATCTTCCCCGCCAGAGACGGGGGGGAGCCCTCCGGAGCGATGCGGAGGCAGCCAGGCCCCGCCCGCCGCCGCCGCCGCGGCAGCCGCCGGAGGATTCCTGTCCTAATATGGAGCTGGGATTCCCCCAGCCCCGCCCCCGCCCCCGGCCCGCCGGGAGACCAAGGCTGGCAGCCGGGCGGGGGGAACCGCTCACTTTGGGGGCTGGCAACGGGGTGGGGGAAGGGATACGTAGGTGCAGACCCAGATCCTCACGGTGCCCTGGGACCCTGCCTCAGTTTCCCTTGTTAGTGACTGTAGTTAATCAGTTGACAGGGAAACCGAGAATCACTGCAGACTACAGCGTTGGTGTTGGTGTTGCTATTCTTGGCTGTGGGAAAATAGAACCAAGGCCAAATTCAGCCGGTCCCTCTCCCTTAGGACCCCCTTTTCACCCCACCCTAGTGACTTAGACTCCCATGTAATGCCCTGTGCTAAATGCCAAGACCCGGGTTTCGAAAGAGTGGGGGGAGGAGATTTGTTCTTTGAAAGTGACTAAGGGAATCCCAGATTGAGTAATCCCTAGAGAGAAACCCCAGCTGCGACCTATCCTGCAGAGGCCAAGGAGGGTCCTTCTTCACATGTGAACGTGACCTTTGTCTGGCAAATAGCAAGGAGGAATTTGTAGACGACCCTGCGCCTCCCCCATTTCCTTATCTCCTTAGAAAAATCGATATTGGAAACAGTCCCTCCCCTCCCCTCTACAGACTTTCCTGCCAGGGTCTTCAGACCGCCTTAACCCTTGCCCTGTCCCTTCCCTCAGCTGAACACATTTGGACTCCTGGGTCCTTGCACCCCCTTTCAGGCTTTCCTAACGCAGCGCCTGCTTCTCGGCTCAGCTGCAGCCAGCCGCGGCCCCCTCCGCAGCCTCCGTTCTCCCCCTCCTCCCGCCCCCCTCCCGCTCTCATTCTACGTCACAGGATGACGTCGGGAGCCAGGGAGGGAGGAGGAGCGCTCCCCCTCCCCAGGCAGCGTCTCCCGCTGCAGCTTGCTTAGCCCAGCCTCCTGCTTTCCCGCCCCCCCTTTCTCTAAAGCGAGCCCCCCACGCCTAGCAGGAGCTATATAAGGCGGAACGAAGCAGGCGACGGGGGCAGCGCAGCCGAGCGGAGCCCAGGAGAGGAGAGAGAAGGAGAGAGAGAGCCTGAGCGAGAGACGGGGAAGCAAGAAGGAAGAAGCCACCGGTGCATCGGGACGGGAACGCAGGTGTTCGGAGCACCGGAGCTGGAGCTCTGCAGCCGCTAGTCATGTACCGCTCCACCAAGGGCGCCTCCAAGGCGCGCCGCGACCAGATCAACGCTGAGATCCGGAACCTCAAGGAGCTGCTGCCTCTGGCCGAAGCGGACAAGGTCCGGCTGTCCTACCTGCACATTATGAGTCTTGCTTGCATCTACACCCGCAAGGGCGTCTTCTTCGCTGGAGGTGAGCAAACCGGGGCTGCTGGAGACCGGAGGCAATGGAGCTAGGGGAACCCACGGGGACTGCTGCATGTCTAGGGCAGGGTGGCAGAGAGCTGAGGAGAGAGGGGAGACTTGGGGAACTCAGGACTTCCTACTTTTCCTCGTGAGCTCTGTTCAGACCTCACCCTAGTTCTGGATGAGGGTAAGAGCCTGGATAAGGTCTCCGGTGCCAGACTTATGGAAGGAGGAGACCCAGGACAGAATGGCCCTAGTTTCCACAAGCGCAGAGGCGCTCCAGGAGCCCGGGGAGGGAAGCCCAGGAAGTTCCAGGGATGGAGTCACCAAAACGCGGGCAAGTGTATCCACCTTCTCTATGCTGAAAGTGGGCTCTTCTGCCGCCTTTGAAGTGCTGTCCGCGGTGCTGACAGCACGACCGTGTTGCAAGGCGCTGCCCGCGGTGCTGAACACCCAATCGGTTTTTGAGCGCTGTCCGTGGGTCTGAAATTCGGGGCCAAGAAAAACCCAGCCCTGACTTAGGAGTCAAAGGGTTCTCTGGTTAGGGAGATCCAGCAACAGGTTCCCTGGGCAAGAGCTGTGGGCAGCGGATCAACAGGTGTGTGCAGAGGCAGGTTCATGAAAAATTCCTCTGGATTTTCTGAAACTCAGTCCATGCCTTCCTCACTTATGCTCTGCCTCCCAGTTTTACTCCTGACCCACAATGTCTTCTTACCCTGCAGGCACTCCTCTGGCGGGCCCCACAGGACTTCTCTCATCTCAAGAGCTTGAAGACATAGTGGCGGCACTACCTGGATTTCTACTTGTGTTCACAGCTGAGGGGAAGCTGCTGTATCTGTCTGAGAGTGTGAGCGAACATCTGGGCCACTCCATGGTGAGTGGTGAGGGTCCTCTCAGTTTGGGCTGGGGCACATATGGGACACAATGAGCTTTCCACTTTTGATAATCTGAGAATTACTGAGGAGGGAGGGGTTATACCCAGACAGACCCTATGTGCCGAGGATTGGCCCTTGCTTCCTTCACTAAATGTCATCTCCTCTCTTCTTCACCCTTCTCCAGGTGGACCTGGTTGCCCAGGGTGACAGTATCTACGACATCATTGACCCAGCTGACCACCTAACTGTGCGCCAGCAGCTCACCCTGCCCTCTGCCCTGGACACCGGTAAGAACTCCCTTCTCCCTCCCTCAATTAAACCTCCTTCCCGCTTCCCTGCTCCTCCTCACCTGCTATGTCTTTCAACCATACACCTTCTTATCAGTTTTTCTCTTTATATACCTAGATCGCCTCTTCCGCTGTCGCTTCAACACCTCCAAGTCTCTCAGGCGCCAGAGTGCAGGCAACAAACTGGTGCTTATTCGAGGCCGATTCCATGCTCATCCACCTGGAGCCTACTGGGCAGGAAACCCTGTTTTCACAGCTTTCTGTGCCCCACTGGAGCCAAGACCTCGTCCTGGTCCTGGCCCTGGCCCTGCCTCACTCTTCCTGGCCATGTTCCAGAGCCGTCATGCTAAGGACCTGGCCCTACTGGACGTCTCCGAGAGGTAAGCCCAGAACATTCAGACTCCAGGAGGAAGGAAAGCCAGAGATGAGGGGACCCTAGATTCTGGAGTCAGGGGCAGGGAGGATGGGGTGTAAGGGGGCAGAGGACCTGGGAGGGAGTGAGATGCCTGGGTATAAAGCAGGGAAAACAGAAAGCTGACCTCACCCTTTCCACCTTCCCAGTGTCCTAATCTACCTGGGCTTTGAGCGCAGTGAACTGCTCTGTAAATCATGGTATGGACTTCTGCACCCTGAGGACCTGGCCCACGCTTCTGCTCAACACTACCGCCTGTGTGAGTGTCCAGAGAGGCTGGGGATAAGACAGGGAGCTGGGAAAGGTGATGGGAGACCCAACCAAGAAGGGCTGTATTCAAGACTTATGCTAGGAAGATACAAGAGGCCAACAATTTTGGATACTATAGGATGAATATTAGGTTGAGGAGTCAAAGTGCGAATGGAATCAGAAATGGGGGACTCCAAGTGGTGAGATTAAGGTGGGGAGCTGAGTGATGCAGGTCAGGGTAGTCAGAAATAGAGACGTCATTGATATCCCAATTCAGTGGAGAGGTCAGCAAGGGGGCAGTTTAGGTGGTGTCGCCTGATGGATATCCTAACTCTGCATATCTTCTTTCCCTTCAGTGGCTGAGAGTGGAGATATTCAGGCAGAGATGGTTGTGAGACTGCAGGCCAAGCCTGGAGGCTGGGCATGGATTTATTGCCTATTATACTCAGAAGGTCCAGAGGGCCCCATTACTGCTAATAACTACCCAATCAGGTGAGTTGCAAGGCAAGGGCTTGGAGGACAGCTAAGGTGGACATAAAGGAGATACAAATCAGGGAACTTCTCTGGGAAAGACCACCAAACCCTTACCATCTGACTCTTCTCTCCTCTCCAGTGACATGGAAGCCTGGAGCCTCCGCCAGCAGCTGAACTCTGAAAATACCCAGGCAGCCTACGTCCTGGGCACCCCAACAATGCTGCCCTCATTCCCTGAGAATATCCTCTCCCAAGAGCAGTGTTCCAGCCCCAACCCACTCTTCACCCCAGCCCTGGGGGTTCCCAGAAGCACCAGTTTCCCTAGTGCTCCAGAACTGGGTGCTGCCTCGACATCAGAAGAGCTTCCCCAATCCCAAAAAGATCTGGGCTTTAGTTACCTGGCATTCCCATCTGGCTCTCAGCCTTCTCTTCAAGCAGACCTGAGCAAGGATCTTGTGTGCACCCCACCCTACACACCTCACCAGCCAGGAGGCTGTGCCTTCCTCTTCAGCCTCCATGAGCCCTTCCAGACCCACTTGTCCACTCCGTCCAGCTCTCTCCAAGAACAGCTGACTCCTAGCACCGCAACATTTTCTGATCAACTGACGCCCAGCAGT
The DNA here is from genome assembly GCA_028534135.1 of Potos flavus. Lineage (NCBI taxonomy): Eukaryota > Metazoa > Chordata > Mammalia > Carnivora > Procyonidae > Potos > Potos flavus. The sequence continues at coordinate 91,565,380 of CM052884.1, forward strand.
GCAACCTTCCCAGATCCACTGACTAGCCCGCTTCAAGGCCAGCTGACGGAAACCTCAGCCAGAAGCTATGAAGATCAATTGACTCCCTGCACCTCTGCCTTCCCAGACCAGCTGCTTCCCAGCACTGCCACCTTCCCAGAGTCTCTGGGCAGCCCTGCCCATGAGCAGCTGACTCCTCCCAGCACAGCATTCCAAGCACACCTCAACAGCCCCAGCCAAACTTTCCCAGAGCAACTGAGCCCCAATCCTACCAAGACTTACTTCACCCAGGAGGGATGCAGTTTTCTCTATGAGAAGTTGCCCCCAAGTCCTAGCAGCCCTGGTAATGGGGACTGCACGCTCCTGGCCTTAGCCCAGCTGCGGGGCCCCCTCTCTGTGGACGTCCCTCTGGTGCCCGAAGGCCTGCTTACACCTGAGGCCTCTCCAGTCAAGCAGAGTTTCTTCCACTACTCTGAGAAGGAGCAGAATGAGATAGACCGCCTCATCCAGCAGATCAGCCAGTTGGCTCAGGGCATGGACAGGCCCTTCTCAGCTGAGGCTGGCACGGGTGGCCTGGAGCCACTTGGAGGTCTGGAGCCCCTGGACTCCAACCTGTCCTTTCCGGGGGCTGGTCCCCCTGTGCTCAGCCTGGACCTGAAACCCTGGAAATGCCAGGAGCTGGATTTCCTGGCTGACCCTGATAATCTATTCCTGGAAGAGACGCCCGTGGAAGACATCTTCATGGATCTCTCTACCCCAGACCCCAATGGGGAATGGAGTTCAGGAGATCCTGAGGCGGCGGTCCCAGGAGGGGCCTCACCGCCTTGCAACAACCTGTCCCCAGAAGACCACAGCTTCCTGGAGGACCTGGCCACATACGAAACCGCCTTTGAGACAGGTGTCTCAGCATTCCCCTACGATGGGTTTACTGATGAGTTGCATCAACTCCAGAGCCAAGTTCAAGACAGCTTCCATGAAGGTGAGTCCAGCCAAAACGTTCAGGAACTCGAGTCCCTGTCCTGCCAATGAGATGCTGGTAGAATTAGATGAGTAAAAATTCCCCTTTCTGTGCCTTAATTTTATTAATGGCATAGGAACACTTGCTGCCCAGGGTAGCAGTGAAGATAAGAACTAGAAAAAACTTAGCATAGATGTTCTGGACAAGTAGGGCTAGAGGGCAGGGGTCAGGGATGCAGCATAAAGTGCAAGAGAATCCTTGGTTAATGGCTTGTGCTTCTTGACTCTGGGAGGGACCTAGATCAGCCATCACCACCCATTTCACAGATGGAGAAAATCAAAGTCCCAGAGTTAAATACAGTCATAGTTTCACTCCCTCCACCCAGATTGCTCCCTTATCTTGCTGAGTCTCTGGTGATAACTCAGTCATTGGACCAACATATCTGAGGCCCGTGCTATGTGCCAACAGTGTGCCACATCCTCAAACTATCTTTCCCAATGACCTTACTGACTGTCATCTCTCTCTCTCTCTCTCTCTCTCTCTCTGCAGATGGAAGTGGAGGGGAACCAACGTTTTGAATAAGTCTGTGACTTAACGTCGTCAAGTATGGCATATTGTCATCAAGACGTGGAGCCGCTCTCCACCCCCCCGGGACTGTTGGGGGGATTCTGGGGGCCAGAGGGGGATATAGATAAATTCCCCAGGCCCTGCAGGATTTGGGGGGGGGGAGGTGGGAGGGCAAGGGAGGGAAGCTTCTTTTTAAAATTTAGAGACTTCAAGCAATCCCAGTTTCCATTTCAATCTGTATTCACTCGTAGTGAGTTTCCTTGAATGGGATTTCAAGCGGAGAATGGGGGAGTCTCACTTCCCCACCCCCCGCACTACCCCATGGGCCTGGGCCAGTTCTCCACTCCTGGGGGCCAAGCCACCCCTGGGCCTTGGTGGGGGAAAGGCAGCGCCCACCTGGGCCAGCCTGTGCCCTCAGGGGCTCTTGACACCCACGTAGAATTCTCTACACACCAGTAACGGGATTTCAATTCCGATGGACTCTGCCGCCCTGGCGGCCCTTCTTGTGACTTTTGCGCCCCGCGCCTGGGGTGGGGGGCGCGAAGAGACGCTACGTTCCTTTCCGATGGAGGAAGGCAGACCTGCCGCTGTCACACGTGTGCTTGCACGAGTGCGTGTACCTGGTGCGGGACTCACCCGGCTGCCAGACTGCCTGGGCCTGCCCAGGCAGCCACTGCGTGGTGCTGCGGTGACTTTGTAGCCAACTTTATAATAAAGTCCAGTTTGCCTTTTTGGTACCACTGGTGTTGTGCACTGCTGTGAAGAAGGAAGGGTGGGGATCTGAGAAGGTTGGGAGGCCCAGATGGGAGTCTGCGGGTCAGGAGGCAAAATCTGGAACTACTGACAGCTCTGGAGTTTCTTCCTTCACTCATGCACTCATTCATTCCTTCACTCCACACGAGCGTGCAGGTTGTGGCCCACTCTGTGCTAGAAGCTGGAGAGTTTGGAGCCAAAACAGATGCTGCCTCTTGCCTTCAAGATGCCCTGGCATAAAATATTAGAGGGTATTGGAGTCTGCTTCCTGCTCCAGGCTTGCGGTGCTCACAGTGTGGGAGGGAGCAGAAAGGCCTGGGGATGGGCAGGGGATTCGACTTGACATTTTCTTGGACATGGGTTTGAAGTTTCAGAACATGAGTCTGTCTTCAGCCTGGTCCTGCAGGGAAGCAGCTTCCCTTTGGGGCCCTGCATCTTCTCATTGGAAATGATAACCCCCTGCGTTATCTCCGCATGGGGCTTCCGGTGGACAAACACTTTTACATCCCTTGTTCACTACAATAAAGCCTCTACACAGGCATATTAGCACCATTTCACCCATGGAGAAACTGAGGGTCTCAGGTAACAAGTGATTTTCCCCACATAGGTGGGCAACATACCTACATCATCTGCATCTGAGTTCTGGGCTGTCCCCTCTGTTCCCGAAGCCGGTGAATCACCGTCTCATATCGTCCCATTTCAGATCACCTGAGGAGGTCAGACTTGAGCTGGGGCAGGAGCCTCTTCTCTTCCAGGTCTACAAGCTAGAGCAGACCCCCAGCTTGGGTGTGGAATGCTGTTTTCCTCCAAACTTGAGTGCCCAAGGGCCACAGGGTATGGTGGCAGGGGAGAGAATGAAAACTAAGAGAAAGACCTGGATTCAAATCCCACCTCCAACAATTTTTTGCCGAGTGAGACCTGGGCCTCAGTTTCTTCACAGGTAAAACAGGACTGAAGAAAAAGTTGTCAGCCTCTCAAAGATGCTGCTAGAACTCGACTGGGTCTTTTTAAGCTGAGGAGCACAGAACAGGCTTAACTTGTTAAAGTGAGTTAGAAGGCACTGGTGACCACCAAGTCTCAGAGAAGTTTCTTTCTCAAGGAGAGGAAGGACACTTCAATCATCCTCCAGTGAAATACCGGGCTGGACTCCAGGAGCTGAGGCCATGACACTGAGAATCCCCTAAACTCCCTCTCATTCCAAATCCTCCAGCTCCAGGGCCATGCCCTTGCGACGGTCCCACAGGAAGGAAGACATTCCAGGAAACCGTCACCCCCTTTGCACCTTGGATCTATCCTTGGGAGAAACAGGAAAGGTGAAGTCTTGCCCTCTGCCTTCCTGTGCATCTGTCCTCCAACTTGGACAGGAGAACTGAACTGTAAGCCCCAGGACCCCTGTCTTAGCTCCATTCCCCTGCCGGCACGGTGCACAGGGCTGAGCTCATAGCAGGCACACCAGAAATATTTGATTGAAAGGACCATTTCTGAAGAGTAGCCCAAGGATTTGAATAGAAAGTCACAAATTTCGACCCCAAAAACTTGTTCCTGAGTTCCCAAGAAGGCAAAGGGTTGCAACTCTCAGTTTCAAATCTTCAGTGAACATAAGCTCAAGACACACAGTGAAGTCCCATCTAAAAACCTCCCTGGTGGTCATCAAAAAGGAAAAAAAAAAATCTGAGAAGCTGTGAACAGCCAAGAGGAGCCTAAGAAAAATTACAATGAAATACACAGTGTTGTTCTGGGTGGGATCCTGGAACAGAAAAAGACGGAGGTTAAAAAGAGAGAGAGAGAAATCCTAATAAATTATGGACTCTAGTTAATAATAATATATCAGTATTGGCTCATTAATTGTGACAAGTGTACCAGTAAGTGTAAGATGTTAATAATGGTGGAAATAATAAGCATGGAGTATATTTAACATTCCTATAAATCTAAATCTAGGCTGAAATTAAAAGTTTTTTAAAAAGTAAAACCAAATAAATGAAAATTAAAAAAATTAAAATATATGAGAAAAAAGAAGCACCTCACTGGTGGTTTTTTATGGTAGCGGGTGATAGTAGACAGAGTTTTGATGAGGCACCAGGATCATTCAGAACCAGAGATCCCCGGGAGGCGTAAGCACCCGTCCAGCACAGAGAAAAAAAATTAGGAAAGCCAATTGCTCCACCTGCTGGAAAGAAAGGGATCTGTTTCTGTTCTCACCGGCAAGGTCCTTGTGGCTCAGAGAATCACAGCTGGGAACAAATGGATAAACTGAGGCTGGGAGAGAGGAAAGGACTTGCTTGGTGGCACTCCCGGAGTCACTGCAGAAGCCAGCTCTACTCTCAGCCAAGTCCCTTCCCACCAATACCAACTCTGCCCTCGGAGCAGAATGTAGGAGAAAGGGCTCAAGTTTTGGGGTCAAAGACTGAGTTCAAGTGCTGACTCCGCAGCTTTGTTTTTTCCATGTGATAAATACTTACGATACCTGTATGTGCCAGAAAATGTTCCGTGTGCTGGGGACACAGTGGTGCACAAGACAGATAAGGTCCCTGGGCCCACAGAGCTTATATTCTAGTTGTGGGGAGACATAACAAAAAGTAAACAAGCAGTCTAAAAAGAGTGTACAATATGTACAATGAGGGAAAGCACCAGGGTCCCATGATAGAGAACCACAGCTCTAGTTTAGACACCCACGTAACTTGGGGTGGGTGTCAGAAAAAAATTTTACAGGGAGGTAACACTGGGGAGCCTGGCTGGCTCAGTCAGTTAAGTGTCTGTCTTCGGCTCAGGTTATGATCCTAGGGACCTGGGATCGACCCCCATGTCAGGCTCCCTGCTCAGTGAGGATTCTGCTTCTCCCTCTGCCTGCTGCTCCCCCTGCTTGTGTTCTCTCCCTCTCTCTCTAATAATTAAATCGAATCTTAAAAAAAAAAAAGGAAAACTTTTATAAGGAGGTAACATTGGGGCGCTGGGTGGCTCAGTCAGTAGAGCGTGTGACTTTTGATCTCAGGGTTGTGAGTTCAAACCCTCCATTGGGTGTAGAGATTACTTACAAATTCTTTTTTAAATATTAAAAAAATAAGGAGGTAACATCGGGCTATGACCTAAAAGGTGAGAAACAGAAATAAGAATGTTCCAGGCCAAAGGAAACCAAGAGTAGAGGTGTTTAAATGCAAGGATGTGACCTGTTTAAGGACTAGCAAGGAAATCAGTGTGGCTGGATCAAGGTCAGCAAAGGGAAAAGATTACCAAGGGCTGTCGACTGGTGAGAAACTCAGCCTTGATTTCATGTGCAATAGGAATCCATTGAGTACTTGAGCAGGGGAATGACATGGTATGATTACATGTTTAATGTAATCCCATCCCTCTGGCTGTTGTGTGGAGAATGTAGAAACAGCAAGAAGTAGATGAACTAAAATTCCAGAGAGGAGAGAGTCTTTTCATGGGTGAGCTGATGATCCCATCATCTTCTTCCCGAGAAATTTTCCTATTCTGGGTGGAGGCTGATTGCTTTAGTCCAGGCAGAGGGAATCCACTGGTAGTGAGTTTTGGGGCGGCCATCAGGAGCTGGTGTAATGGATTGGAAATTGAATGAGCCCCCAAATGCATGGTCTGTTTTCCCCATGGAATAGTTGCTAAATTCCCGACTGGGGTGTGGAAAGACTGGGAGACTGAGATGAAAGCTAAAAGACAAAGAAAATCCCCCCTAGTCTCATGGTGCTAAAGAGGAAAGACCCTTAAGAGGCAGAAAGGCTGTCCAAACTCATGGTCAGTCTCCCCATTGAGACATTTGCCAGATTTCAAACCTGCAAGGGGACGAATGCTAAGCTCAAACCCTCTGAGGGGCGGAATGGAATTCCTCCCAGTCTTTCAGAGCTGAAGAAAAATAGGCCTTTCAAACTGCAAAAGCACTTCAGTGGAGAAAGAATATATTTTCAACAAAAGGTACAAATTAGGTATCTTTGGGGCTGGGGTGGGTGAGGGAGGGAAGAACCTTAAGCTAAGCCTCACATCTTTTGCAAAAATTAACTCAACAAAAGAAAACAAAAACAAAAATTAACTCAAAATGCATCACAGATTTAAATGTAAAACACAATTATACTCTGGATATGGCTTAAGAGGACATGGCCATAGTAGGTAAAGTTTTTATGGGGCCGACAGAGAGCTAAACAAAGCAAAACAAAATGACAACATATAACATATAAAACTTGTAGAAGAAAATATGAAAGAAAATTTTAGGTACCAGGGGCTCGGTGAAGAGTTCTTAGTTGTGACCCCAAAAGCATGATCAATAAAAGAAAAAAATTTTTTTGATAAATAGGCTTCACTGAAATTCAAAAGTTTTCTCTGTGAAAGATCTTGTTCAGAGGATAAAATGACAAGCTACCCAGTGGGAGAGAATATTTGTAAACCGCGTATCTGACAAAAGACTCCTACCTAAAACTCTCGAGACACACAGTAAGAAAAAAGAATGATCCATTAGAAAACAGACAAAAGACATGAAGACACATCTCACCAAAGAACATATATGTATAGTAAATAAGCCCATGAAAAGATATTCAACAATACTAACCATTAGGAAGACATGAATTAAGACCACAATGAGATATCGCTAAGCACCTATCAGAACAACTAAATAAGAACAATAATGATGGCAATGTCAGGTGCTGGTGAGAATGTGCAGAAACTGGATCTCTCATATGTTGCTGCTTGGAATGTCACATGATAACAGTTACTCTGAAAAGAAAATTTGCAGTTTCTTAAAAAACTGAGCATACACTTACTATACAACTCAGCAATTGTACTCTTCGGCATTCGTCCAGAGGAATGAAAATTCTGGTCTTTCAGGCATGATCATAATGGCTTTATTTGCGATAGCAAAAAAGTGGAAACAACAAAACGCCTTTCAACAGATGATGATTAACAGACTGGTACATGCACACATTGGGATACTACTCAGTAATAAAAAGGAAGGAACTACTGATACAAAACAACTTGGATGGATCTTAAAGGCATCATGCAGAGAGGCACCTGGCTGGCTCAGTCAGGAGAGCATGTGACTCTTGATCTTGGGGTTGTGAGTTCAAGCCCTATGTTGGGTGTAGAGATTACTTAAAAATAAAATCTTTTCTTTAAAAAAAGGCATTATGCTGAGTGAGAAGAAAAGATAATCTTAAAAGAACACATACTGTATGAATCCACTTACATAACGTTCTAGAAATGAGAACAAAGACCTCTCTCTCACGGAGGTGGGAGGTGGAGAACAGATTAGTGGTTGCAAGCACCAGGGAGAGTAGGGGAGGGGGTGGGTCTGACTACAAAGGAGATAAAGCAAACAAGATGGGAGCTGTGGGGTCTTTTATAGCCAAATCTTGGCAGTGACATAACATCACTTCTGCCATAGTCTACTGGTGACATAGGCCAGCCCTGGAACAACGTGGATGGGCATTAATGACTAAGAGGCAGAAATCTTTGGGGACAGTTTTGGAGGGTGGCTTACACACCAACTAAGGGTGTTACAAAAACATCTAAAACATAGGCATAGGGGCGCCTGGGTGGCTCAGTCGGTTAAGTGTCTGCTTTCAGCATGGGTCATGATTCCAGGGTCCTGGGACTAAGCCCAGCGTCGGGCTCCCTGCTCAGCAGGAAGCCTGCTTCTCCCTCTCCCCCTGCCTCTGCTTGTGTCCCCTCACTCGCTGTCTCTCTCTGTCAAATAAATAAATAAAATCTTTAAAAAAATAAAAAGTAAATAAAACAAAACGTAGGCATAGAAAAAGGTTGAGATGATAGAAAAAAGAGTAGTCATACTAATGCTAACCAAAAGAGATTGGTGCTGATAAATTTAATAACAGACTCAAGAGGCTTTAAGACAGAGAGCATTACAAGACTTTTTGAAAAGATTTATTTATTTATTTGAGAGAGAGAGCGAACACACAAGAAGGGGGAGGAGCAGAGGGAGAGAGAGAATCCTGAAGCAGACTCCCCACTAAGCCCGACGCTCAATGCAGAGATCACAACCTGAGCCAAAATCCAGAGTTGGTCCTTAACTAATTGAGCCACCCAGGCACCCTGCATTACAAGACTTAAGGAGTAAATGGAAGATGAAGTACAGACAGCACATTTTGACAATTCTTTTAGGTTTAAAGTGAAGGAAAACAGAGAAATGGGTCAGTAGCTAAAGGGAGATGTGAAACCAGAGAAGTTGCTTATTTCTTTAAACAATCCTGGAGTATGCATGTTTGCTCAAGAAAACAATCCAGGAATAATAACGGCCACCATTTATTGAGGACTTGCAATATGCTAGCCATTGTTCTGAATACCGTATGTGCATTAATTCATTCAATCTTTACAACAACCTTTTCAGGTAAGTACAATGTTCCTTGTCTTACAGATGAGTCTAGGGTACAGAGTAGTTAAGTAACTTTCCCAAGACCACACAGCTAAGGAGCATGGAGGTCCTGTGCAGCCTGACCCATCTCACTTTATGCATCTGGGAGAAACTGGTGACAGAGGGGGTGATGGGATAAGATGTGAAAGAGAGGGTCCTCAGCAGAGGTGAAGGGATTCATCTCTGAGGGAACAAAAAAAAAGTCCATTCTCACAGACAGGAAGAAGTGAAGGATGGTAGGTTTGTAGATTTGGTCAAGGCTCTGGGAGTTTTCCATCTGATGGCTTTTATTCCCTCAAGTGAAGTAAGGGGCCAGGCGTGGTCCTGGGCTAGTACTTGGCACTCATGTTTCATTTTCTTCATCTACAAAATGGAGATAAGATATATCATATGATTCCTGGGGAAATTAAAAATGAAGAGCAACTCAGCCATTCCACTTCTCAGAATTTATGGAAGGAAGGAAGGAAGGAAGGAAGGAAGGAAGGAAGGAAGGAAGGAAGGAAGGAAGGAAGGAAGGAAAGGAGGAAGGAAGGAAGGAAATTAATTTACCCTAAAGGAAATAACCAGAGATGTACGACATTGGGTTTCATTCCATTTTTCCAACTTCACAAGCTTGTCTCCAAACCTTCAGGATGGGCTAAATTTTGCTGCTGTAACAAACCCCAAAATATCAGATTTAAACTAACAAGGTCCATTTCTCTGTCACACAAAGGCTGCCAGGAGTACAGGAAAACCTCCGGCGCAGCTGCCCCCCAAGGTGGCTCAGCTTGTATCTCCCCATCAACACGGGCTTCTGCTTCCTGCAGCTGGGGGCGGGGGGGATGCATGCTGCCTGGTAAATAATTCTACACACATTACTTCTCACATTTCACTGGCCAAAGCGAGTCAAATAGTCTCGCTGAATTTCAAAAGGCAGCTTAGTGCAATGCCCAAGGGGAGAGGAAGAGCAGAAACATTGAGAGCATCGCTCAGTGACCACAGTCCCACCGTGCACAGGCTGTTGGCTCTTGTGGCAGACAGACCCTAAGGTGGCCCAGGGTCCCCACTTCCTGGTAGTCACACCTTTGTATAATTCCTTCTCCTTGAGTGTAGGTGGGATCTGTGACTTGCTTCTGACCAACAGAATATAACAAAGGTGAGAGGATGTACATGATGATGTGGCCGTGACCATGTTACATAAGACTAGTGCTCCTCTTGGGAGGAGACACTCTCTCTCCCTGGCTTCTAAGGAAGCCAGTGACCACGGTGGGAAGGCCCCAGGGCAGGGAACTGAGAGTACCCTCTGGCTGACAACCGAGGCCCTCAGTCCTAGAAAAAATTAAACTCCACCAACAACCACATGAGTTTGGAGTGGGATCCTTCTCCAGTTGAGCCTCAGATGAGACTGCAGCCCCAACCAGCACTTCAATTGTGGCTTTATGAGACCATGAAGCAGAGAACCCAGCTAAGCTATGCCCAGACTCCCGACCTACAGAGATTGAGATAAAACAATGTTTTAAGCCACCAGATGTGTAAATATTGTTCTGTGGGGATCAATAATGAACACAGCTCTGCCTGAGATCCCTTCACTCCCAGTTGCCCCAGTCATCCTTCAGGTCTTGCCTTCAATCTCTTCAGTTTCAAGTCACTTCCCCTGGGAACTCCTCGCTGAATCCTCAGGCTTGGCTATTCCCCCTAGTACACTCTCCACTCTCCCAGCCTGTCATACTTCTCCTTTGTCACAGTGGTAAGTGTAACTAATTTTTTTGAGTGTAGAAAGTGGCTCTCTCTGAAGGGAGGAACTGTCTGTCACATTTATTTTTTTATTTTTTTAAAGATTTTTATTTATTTATTTGACAGAGAGAGAGAGAGATCACAAGTAGGCAGAGAGGCAGGCAGAGAGAGAGGGGGAAGCAGGCTCCCCGCTGAGCAGAGAGCCCGATGCGGGGCTCGATCCCAGGACCCTGAGATCATGACCTGAGCTGAAGGCAGAGGCTTTAACCCACTGAGCCATCCAGGTGCCCCAAAATATTTTTTAAAAGAAGTAAAAGTAGAACAAAACAGTATCTGGAGTATGACCCCAATTTGTTTTCTTAAAAAGTCTTATACATACATAGGGGTGCCTATGTGGCTCAGTCGGCTAAGCGTCCAACCCTTGATTTCGGCTTAGATCATGATCTCAGGGTTTCAGATCGAGTCCTGTGACAGGCTCCACATTGAACGTGGAGCCTGCTTAGGATTCTCTCTCGGGGCATCTGGGTGGCTCAGTCAGTTAAGCATCTGCCTTCCGCTCAAGTCATGGTCCCAGGGTCCTGGGATTGAGCCCCTCGTCTGGCTCTCTGTTCAGTGGGGAGCCTGCTTCTCCCTCTCACCCTGCTTGGGCTCTGTCAAATAAATAAAATCTTGAAAAAAAAAAAAGATTCTCTCTCTCCCTCTGCCCCTCTCCCCACCCCTCACTCCTACACACTCTCTCAAAAAAAAAGTCTTATATGTATATAAATTTATAAGTCTTATATACTTATATATTTATATATACACACAAAGAAACACAGTAGAAAAGATACACATCAGGGGCGCCTGGGTGGCTCAGTCATTAAGCGGCTGCCTTCGGCTCCAGTCACAATCCCAGGGTCCTGGGATCGAGCCCCACATTGGGCTCCCTGCTCAGTGGGGAGCCTGTTTCTCCCTCTGCCTACTCCCCCTGCTTGTGCTCTCTCTCTCTCTGTCTCCCTGTCAAATAAATAAATAAAATCTTAAAAAAAGAAAAGACATACACCAATATACCGGCAGGAGTCTCAACTGGGTGGTGGGATTACATGAGGTGTTTAGTTCTTGTAGGTGTTTTTCTATGCTTTCCAAATCTTGGTGTAAAACAAAGTGCCTAGCACTCTGAATCCCATTTCCCCTCCATCTCCTCCTCTCTTTGAGAAGACAGGAATCTTTGATGTTCTGGATACTGAGGAAAACAAAAGGCCAGGGACTTCCCAAGGCCTCCCCCAGCTTGGGCAGGTGCTACTGAAGCTTTGCTTCTGTGGGTCCAGAGCCATGAACTCCACAATAGTTCACGTTCAGCTAACACCTGCCCCAGGACAAGGGTCAGCTTAGTAGAGGGGGCGGGAGTAGCCCCTGGGATCTGAGGTGCTCTGCATAGGAACTCTGCTCGGGGCTGTGACTTAGCCCCCAGAGCAGTCTGTTTCTGGGGAGGTGGCTAAGCCCCAGAGAGATGAGATATTTTCAGTGGAGACATAAACAACCTGTGCTGCTTCCATACATCGAAGCCTCCGCAGCCCCGGCCCCCACCTGTTCTCTCTGATTTTGAATCAGAAGGCGGGAGCTCCAACTCCTACCTCTGCCCCTGATGCAAAACCTGGGCAAGGGGCTCTGCTTGGCTGAACATCGGATTACACAGCACGACCGCAGCATGAAGACCCGGCTTCCTTAGGGCAGCTGATGTCTGTCCACGTTGGCTACCATCGGCATTGGTCCTTTCCCCTTCGGGTCCCAAGACAGAAGTCAACGGTGGGTGACAAAAGGATGTTTATTTAAGCTTGATCTCTTGATACTGTCATACATGTAAAAATATATAATTTAAAGTCAGGGAGACTAATCAGCTTGGTGTCGCCTCCCTTCTGCCCCTTTGGTACAGCTTTTCCAACTGGTCTCCATTCCAGCTGCTCCCTTCAAAATCCTGGAGCGTGGGGGACAGGGGTCACTTCTTGGCAGCTTCCGCCTGCGCTGCCAAATCTGCCTCTTTCTGGGCAGCCAGGAATGCAGCTCGCTCCTTCTGGAAAGCTGCCAGCTCTTCCGAACTGAGGCTGCCAGTGCAGAAAAACAGAGTGAGCGAGTGGCCAGTCACTACTGGGGAGCTCACAGGTGCCAGCGCCACTGTCTCAGAGCCCCTTCTCCCTCCCTGGACTCCCCAGCCTCCATACCTTTGCCACCCCACCCCCACCCCTACCTTATATTCCCTTCTTTTTTTTTTTTTTTTTAATATTCCCTTCTTAAAGCCCCACTGGTCCTTTGAGGCCTCTGCTATACCCCAGTCCAGATTAACTGCCCCTTCCTCTGGCCCCCAAACGCTTGTACAAAGAAGTCATTGGGCTGTGTACCTGTGCCCCCCACAAGTCGGGGATCAGACTGACTCACCTCTGCACTCCTAGTAAAAGTAAAGAGTTGCAAAAAATCAAGTCTATCCCTATACGGTGCTTAACCTCCACTTGCCCTGGGAAACAACCGTTGGCCTCAGCATAGGATGTGACGTCAGCACCAAGAGGCCCATAAAGGGCCAAGTGCTGCCCCTGCTACCGTCTGAGTCAGATGCCCTCCCATCTAACATCTCACTTCAAAGAAATAATCCCTGAGGTCATCCCAAGCTCTAGGAGGGGGTCCCCTGTTGGCCTTGGGATCGGTTCTGAACTTGAGACAGCTAGAAACGCCTTGGGCCTAGCCAACTGGTCTTTCTGTCTCGCCTCTCTTCCTGTTCCCCCCTCTGCTTCTAGCATCACACGCCAGAGCAGACCGCACGTCTTTGCTTCACTTTGTCACCTTCTGTCCTTCACAGGGATCTTTCCACTTCTTGGAATGCTTGCCCCAGTCCTTGACCTCCTTTTCCAAGTCTCTGCTTAGATGTCACCTCCTCTATAAAGTCCTCATTGACACACCAGGCCAAACCAGGAGCTCTACTCTGTTCTCAAGACACTTGCAGTTCCTTTTGTCAACAGTGACCATCCAGCAGCCTAATGCTCCACTTATGCATCTGCCTCCAGCTCTGAACTCCGAGCTCCTTAGGAGTGGGGCCAAGCATGGCTACCTCGTTCCTAGCTGTATCCCATGTCCAGAACAATGTCTAACCTGTAACAAGTACTTAATATTCTTATTCCAAATAGATAAATAAGGCTCCCCATTCCCAAGAATCCAAGGTCCCTGACTCAGAAGCTGTCCCTCCCACTGTAATGGGCCCTCTCAGCTTTGCCCCAGAGTCAAGAACTTTCCAAGCCCTCCCCTCACATTGCACCTTCCCAAGACACTCACTCCTTCACCACACGAATGCCCAGGGAACGAGCAGAGCCAATGATGGAGCGAACCACAGAGGACAGGGGCACATCCTGCAGGGCGAAGGCCTCGTCCTGAGCTTTAACTCTGGCGATCTCATACACATGCTTCAAAGTCACCAGGCCTGCCACTTCCTTCCCTGGGAGGAAGAAACAAGTAGACCTTCAGGTGTCTCTGCTTCCTTCCAGAGCCCCCAGAATCCCAGGTGCCCGCCCTGACCCTTACCTGTCTGCCGGGCCCCCTTCTCGATCCCAGCAGCGGCTTTCAGGAAGTAGGAAACAGTGGGTTGTCCAATTTTGATTTCAAACGTCCTGTCAGGCTTAATAGGAAAGAAAATACATGAGAATATCTCTTGTCTCCCTTAACCCCTGCTGCCTCAAGCCCAGAGAACTTCTAACTTCTGTCCCCCCTTCCCTTGACTCATCTTCCAATGGTATCCATCTAAGAGACCATGAAACCACAGGGAAAATAAATGTGTAGCTAAGAGCTTTGTCACCTCTAGTCCAGGCCCAACTCTGCTCTAGAAGCCCCAGTGAAATGGAGAGGCAATGGGAGGAACTGCAATATGGCAGGATGGGCTCAGAAAAGATATGGTTCTCCTCTCCACTGTGTAAATGGGGAAAGTGGGAGTCCGTAATAGGAAGGGCCTCGCCCAAAGTTAGAAGCAGATTAGCACCTCCAGGGGACCAGTCCCTCAGGAACTAAGGAGAATAAGGGGAAAGAAAAATAAACAGGATCAATAGGTGATGGGGATTAAGGAGTGCACTTGTCGCAACGAGCAGGGGGCGGGTGATGTATGGAATTGCTGAATCACTATATTGTACCCCCAAAACGAATATAACAATGTAGATTGACTAACTGGAATTAAAATAAAAACTTAAAAACAAACAGGATCAGAGTCCCGACTGTGCACCTTCACAAAAATCTTGGTAGGCAGAGGAATGCCTTCTTTGATGTCCTTTGTCTTCTCGTTGAACTCCTTGCAGAACTGGTTGATGGAAACACCTCTCTGGGTGGGAAGCACAGGCGTTAGCATGGGGAGGACATCCAGGAGAGTCTTCTATCCGTTTCCTCCTTCGTCTTCACTTCCTTACGTTCCCCTACTCCTTCAGCTACCCAGATCCAACTAACACTTTACGCGCCAGATGATTCGTATGCATCAGCCCCTATCCTGCCAACAGCCCGCCGAGGGAGGACGGAGGAAGCTGAGCCCCGAAGAGGTTGCGGAACGAACGCAAAGACAAAAAGCGTGTGGGTAGCCGAGCCGCGCTTTAAACCGATGCCTCCCAGGCTCCAGAGCCCGCACCCTCCACCGCGTACGAGCTCCCACCCCACGGCGCCTCCCGCTCCGAGTTCCAGCCACGGGTGCACCTGACCCAAGATGGGACCTAGTGGGGGCCCGGACATGGCCTGGCCTGCCCGCACGATGGTCCGGATTACGCCGCCGGCCTCTGGCTTCCTGAGGGCCCGAGTGGCCCGATTCAGCTTCGACATGATGCGAGGACCCTGGCTCTTAGTTCACCTCAGGGCGACAGCAAGAGCAACAGCTCCGGGCGCCGCCATCCTGGGTCAGAGGTCAAGGGTCCTCGCATTAGGTTTGGGCAGGTGAAGCCAATAAAAAGAAGCGTTACTTCGGCCCTTCTATCATCCAACCAGTAAGACAAGGAGAGTAATATGAAGGGGAAAAACCTCCTAACTCGCGAAATGAAGATAGGGGAAGCCGCAATGGTTCAGATACACACATTCCTTCTGCAGCGCACATGGGCAGTACCTCGAACAGCTAAACTGGAGGAGGAGGCCCTTAATGCTCGCACAGCATTGTGGGCATGGTAGTTTTGACCGCTTATGCGACTCTCGCACGTTGCTGTGCTCTGGGGCGCCATCTGCTGGATATGATTATAATCCTTGGATTTGAAAGGGACATAGAGCTGCTTCTCCGGCATGAGAATCTCTTTCTTCTTTCTGAACCTGCTTCCTCGCCTGTTGTTGAAAGGCACTATGGTTAAGAGTACAGACCCGAGGGGCGCCTGGCTGGCTCAGTGGGTTGAAGCCTCTGCCCTCGGCTCAGGTCATGGTCTCAGGGTCCTGGGATCGAGCCCCCCATCGGGCTCTCTGCTCGGCAGGGAGCCTGCTTCCTCCTCTCTGCCTGCCTCTCTGCCTACTTGTGATCTCTCTCTCTGTGTCAGATAAATGAATAAAATCTTAAAAAAAAAAAAAGAGTACAGACCGTCTTGCTGGCTGTGGACTTGTTCAAGTTACTTACTTTCAGTTTCCTCCCCTTGGGAATTCTAATATGTAGACGTAGCTTTAGGGATTGTTGTGAGAATTGAGTTAACAAAGTGTGTTAGAACAACGCCTGGCACCTAGTAAGCATGTGCTATGAACTGTACATGGAGGACAAAACCTTCACAGGGCTGTTGTGAGTGACGCTTAACAGGCCCGGAACATGTTTGATACATCATGCCTGGTAAAATAAAATAATAAAATAAAAATAAGCCAGTGTCTTATTATGTCATTTAATTTTTTTTTGAGAAAATTTTTTTGAGCAGTTGCTACATTCCAGGCACAGTACTGAGTGCTTTAAAGGCATTATTACCTCATTTAATCTTCACAACGGCATGAGGTAAATTCTTTTATTATACCCCTTTTCAAACGACAATGTTGAGGCACAAAAAGGTCAAAAACACCTACTGTGTGTGTGACAAGGCTGGGAAATAAATATCGATATTATCTGATTCTAGACCTTGTGCCATATACCATGACTCTATATTGCCTCATCTAGTAAAAGGAGATAATCTGTGTTAAACCACACTGTAAGCTGTGAGATTTTTTTTTATTGTGGATTTTTTTTTGGACTCCCGCTAATTAAATGTGATTGTTCCTGCCTCTGAAGTTTATCAAGCTCTTTATGATGCTCTACTTCATTAGCCTTAGCAAGAGTCTGGAATCAACCTGGCTCTCTGATTTACTAGTTGTAAAACCTTGGGCAAAATAATTAACTTCCCTGTGCTTTGGTTTACTGACTAGTAACATGGGGCTAATAATGGTACCAAACTCCAGGGAAATTAGTTAATTCAGGGAAAGCACTTAGAAGAGAGCCTGGCCCAGAACAAGCCCAGCTAGGTATGATATCTCTGGGTGCCCCACACTGCCCAGCCTTTATTTACAAAGTTATTTACAAATAAAGATATAAATCCTTCCTAAATGAAGGAATCAGGAAACAGATGGGCATGGCAGGTGCTCAGGGAGCCAAGAAAGCTGCTTGGGACAAAGTGGATTCTGTTGCCAATTTCCACTTTCTGCCAATGAAAGGATAGTTTTGATTATTCCAGCTCTTACAGATTTTAAGGAAGCAACTCCCTAGTCTAGCCTTGGGAATGTGTGAGGTCAGAGTGTTCAGTGGTGAAAATGCGGTGCAGCGGGGAGTGGGGGTCGGATCATGCAAGTCATCAACCCTGCTAAGGCTGTGGCTTGCAGTAGAAGTCATTGCAGAGGGCTAAGTAGTTGCATTTTGAAAGGTGACTTTAGCTTGGGTATGTATAGGGATTGGGGAGGGGGCAAGCCTGGATGTAGAAAGACCCATCAGGCTAGGACAGGGAGACAGTGGAAAGATGGTGGCTTGGGACCAATTCAAGAGATACTTAGAAGATAGAAATATACTTTAGTCAAGAAATGCTTGTGCAATATGTACTGTGTCCATCTTTGTGAATAGTAACTCATGTAAACTTCATTATAATCCTATGAAGTATAAGTGCTATTATTATTCTCCACTTTTACAGACTAGAAAACTGAAGCCCAGAGAGGTCAAGTCACTTGTCCAAATTTATGCTACTAGAAAGTGGCAGAGTCAGAATTTGAACCCAGGCCTTTGGTTCTAGCGCACTTGACCACTCTCTAGACTGCTTGCCAATCAACAGAACTTAGTGCTTGGTGGGTGATTTGTCAAGGGAGAGGGAGAGAGGCACCCAGGGTTACGCTCTGGGTTCTGGCATGGAGAATTTGGGCAAATGAATCATAAGGTCTTTCACTTTCAGTGTTGGAACATGGGAGCTGTAGGTGTGGGTGGAAGATTGTGAGTTGTGTTAGGAAGTATAGTATAAGCCTTGACAGTTGGTTTCTCTTTTTTGTAATGTCAGTGCCTGGCTTAAGCTTTCACTGTGGAACCATCCACTTCAACGAGACATTCATTTCAGAGATGGCTATCTAAACACATTGTCAGCCACAAGTCTAGATATAAAGACTCAGGTCAAGTCCCCTCTCTCCCTGAGGCTCCTTTGTTTTAGAGATCTTGGTAACCGAGCATTCGAACTGCTTGATTTTACTCTTTGTGTGCTTTGAATTTCAGTTCTTCTGTTTTAAATTCACCAATAAATAGTATGCCTGTGAAATTTTAGGCTCCCACCCTGGACCCCAATAAAAGCAGAACCCAAGATTGTCCCCCTTCTCTCTCTCCCTCTGAGAACTGGCTGGGGGCCCCAGGTGTGCCATGCAATTTCCAGTACCTGTGAGTAATAACCTTCCTTTCCCCAAAGTTCCCTGATGGTTATTGTTGAGGGCATCTTGCATTCATAATACAAACCATATAGTGGGGGCACCTGGGTGGCTCAGTCGGTTAAGGGTCCAACTCTTGATTTCAGCAGGTCATGATTTCAGTGTCCTGAGATCGAACCCCACTTCAGGCTCCACACTGGACATGGAACCTGCTTAGAATTCTCTCTCTCTCGGGGCGCCTGGGTGGCTCAGTCGTTAAGCATCTGCCTTCAGCTCAGGTCATGATCCAAGGGTCCTGGGATGAGTCCCATGTCAGGCTCCCTGCTCTGAGGGAAGCCTACTTCTCCCTCTCCCACTCCTCACTGTCTCTCTCTGTGTCAATTAAATAGGTAAAATCTTAAAAAAAAAAAAAGTTCTTGTAAAAAAAAATTCTCTCTCTCCCTCTCCCTCTGCTCCTCCCCCACTCTCTTGCTCTCTAAACAACAACAACAAACAAACAAACAAACAAACAAAAAACATCAGGCCAGTCCAGCCACAACACTGGCTGTCAGTAGCTGAGACCAGCACACAACAGGGGTGCATGTGTCCCACCCAGCCACAGGGCCTGGTCTGGGAGAGATGCCTGAGCTGCACACAGAAATGCTGGCGTCTGTTGCATAGGGACTGATAGTCCCTGGGGCCAGGGCCAGGAGTGAGATCACCCAAGGAGGAAAGAAGAGAAGTCAGCATTTAAAGAGGGGAAAGAAGAGAAGAGAGAGTAAGCAAAGGAAAGCAAGAGGGAGAAGCCACAGAGTTAGAAGGCCAGGAAATGGGCGTCTGAAGCTGCAGGAGAACAGTTTGAGAAAAAGAAGTGAAGAAGTAGAAATCAAACTAAAACTGAACCTGCACCCAGCAGAAGATGAAAAAGCCTGGACAATACATTATAAATAGGGGTTTTATACTGTGACCTCCAATGTACATGGTGTAGAGGGATTCACTGGGCTGCAAGGAAAAGGAGCAAAGAGGGATGTGGAGTGACAGGGAAAGAGACTTAGGAGGTCCCAGCTGCAAAGCCTGAAGCCAGATCTCCAGCTGGGTAGTGGACCCCAGAAAAGCGGTTTAGGCCAGGAGTCAGTGGGTAGCTAATCCCCTTCCCCAAGGAGACAGCAAGACCTTAGAGAGGGACCAGCTGTGTAGTGACCAAGGCATGCTTGGCAGAAATGCCTGTGCCCTTGTGCAGCAGAAAGGCTCCTATGCTCTGAAGTGTAATGGGGAGAGAGCAGAGAAGCCACACGCCTTGGAGATTAAGGTTGCCTGGACAGATGCCTTCCTAGGGTGGAGGTCCTGTTGAGCCATCTCATCAGGGACCTGTGTGAACAGACAGCACTGGGTGCCAGTTGTGTCCTCCTGGGGTAAAGGGAAGGAACTCCAAATTCCCACCAATAGAAACAGAGATGAAGTTGAGTCAGAGAAAAGCAAATTCTGTATCTTATGTGCAGGAAGTATGAACTAAGATCTATACCTGTCACACAAACAATGCTCAGCCCTGTTCCTGGTAGCCTGGGAACCCCCTGGAGCAGCACAGAAGAACAGGCAGAGAAGGGGAGGCAGAGGGAGAAGGACTAAGCTGAGCTCCCTTCCACTTTTGATTGCAGATATGGAGAGTTAAGGACCCAGAACTGCCCACATACAGTTCACTCCTCTCCCTTAGCCCCCACGTTCAATCTGTCCCAAATCCCACCCACTTACGTCGCCACTAATCCCACCAATTCTGCCATCTCCTCTGTGATTGCCACAGAGCAGGGCTGACATCCCAAAACACACACGTCTCCCTAGCTCTGTGACTTGAAGCAAATCCCAGTAGCTGTCTGGGCCTCAGTTTTCTTAATTGTGAAATAAGAATTACAAAGTACCTACCATACAGGACTGTTGAGAGAATTTAACATAATTCCATAGACAGGGTACTTAGCTCATGCCTGGCTTAAGGCATATAGTAAGTACTCTATGAAGCTAACTACTAGTATTGTCAGTTGGGTACTCAGGGCAGCCCCCACGATGGCCTCTCTGCCTCCGTTCTTGCCCCTCCCCAGTCTATCCTCTCTAACTCAGCCAGTGTCAGCCCTGTCTAAAGCTTGTCAGTGACACCTACAGATTATTTTCTCAGGTGTGGGTCTTGGTCCATCTGAAACACTCGCTAAGTTCAGCTCTCTTGGATCTCCCTCCAGGGTCCCAGGGGATCCTGCTAAGACTCATCACTCTTCAAACTAAAATCTACACTTCATAGCCCCTGCCACCTTCTCCAACCTCATACTCCCTACCTCACCGTCCAATCAACCAGAGTGTACACTTCCCTGCTGCCCTGAACTCTCCTATGCCTCCCCATTTGTACATGTATAGACCTGGAAACTCTTTCTCCCTTTTCCTCCTGACTACGTCTGCCACCCTATCCCTGAAGAAGGTGCTTCTTATGGCCTGAATTCTCTCCTTTCCAAAGTAATATCTTGAAGCTCTAACTCCCAGTACTTAAGAATGTGACTGTGTTTGGAGATGGGTCTTTAAAGAGGTAGATGATGGACATCTGGGTGGCTCAGTCAGTTAAGCATGTCTGCCTTCGGCTCAGGTCCTGATCCCGAGTGTCCTGGGATAGAGCCCCTGTCCCTGCTCAGCAGGGAGTCAGCTTCTCCCACTTCCCCTGCTCCTCCCCATGCTTGTGCTCTCTCTCTTGCTCACTCTCTCTCTCTCTCAGATAAATAAATAAAATCTTTAAAATAAAATAAAATAAAATAAAATAAAACAAAGAGGTAGGTGAGTTAAAATGAGGTGATTAGGTTGGGTCCTAACAATCTGACTGATGTCCTTATAAGAGGAGATCAAGACACAGACATGCACAGAGGAAAGACCACGTGAGGACACAGCAAGGAGGTGGCCATCTGTAAACCAAGAAGAGAAGCCTCAAAAGAAACCAGACTTGCTGACACCTTGATCTCAGACAAGACTTTTTAAAAACTGGCATTGTGGCCTATCAGTGGGTTATTATATTGATTTCATGAGTTCAACTAACATTTTTAACAACATAGAATGGAACAGAATAGAACATAGCCGAGTACATCACATGGAGTGAAGATACATATTGTCTCGTCACACTCATGTTTCCCTTGTGTGCCTGCGTGTCTATTGGACCATAATAAAAATGTCTTCTGGGGCGCCTGGGTGGCTCAGTGGGTTAAAGCCTCTGCCTTCGGCTCAGGTCATGATCCCAGGGTCCTGGGATC
>CM052884.1:91587276-91656793 GCA_028534135.1 Potos flavus
AAAATATCAGGAACAAATAGCCGATACAACATAAATGTACAGCGTGACTATTATAAAACAAGTACCCAGGTGAGTACCACTCAGTCAAGAAACTGGACAGCACCATGGACAGCACCCTGATGCTTTCCTTCCCCAACGTGCTCCTTCCCAATTATGACCACCTTCCTGATTTTTGCACTATTGACTTCCTTGACTTTCTTTATTTCTAACATTACATTTCTCTTCGTATACACCTACGAGTGGAATTGCTGGCTCATGTGGTAACTCTATGTTTAACTGCTTGAGGGACTGCTGGTCTGTTTTCCTAAGCGGCAACACCATTTCATACCCCTATGAGCAGTGTGTGAGGGTACCAAATTCCCCACATCTGGACAATGCCTGCCTGCTTTTGTCCAAGTCTGTAGGTCATCCTTTCCTGTTTCTTTGTATGAATTTTAATTTTTTGTTGGAAACTGAAGATTTTAATTGCTATATTGTAGCAACTCCGTACTAGTCTACGCCCTCTGAGGCTTGTTATGGTCGTTTGTCTGTTTAGTGACTGGCTGGGTTATTTTAGTGAAGTCTATCTCCTCCCAACTCTCCCACTTCCCAGTCTAAATATAAAGCCTCTGTCTTGATCCTCAGGAAGTGCAGCCTTGGGTGTGCCCACAGTCACCCTGGGATGACAGTGGTTTGGGCAGCGCTCTCCTTGACTGACTCTTTCTCTGGCCACACCCAGCTGTTAAACTCCACTCAATGCTAGCTGGGTCCTCTATTGTTTTCAACAATGTCCTGGGACATAAATTGCTCCATAAACTGATTCTATCAAATTTGGTCTCTTTAAAGAGATAGGGTTTGGATCCCCGAATCTACCTGAGGGTTCAATCTTTTCCCAGCCCCCATTCTCACTTACAAGGACCTCAGAGGCACAGCCCAGCATCTTAGCCCCTCTTTCTCTCCAAATCTTTTAGCCCAGAGAGTTCCTTGTTGTTGTTTTTTTCTTTAACATCTTTTCTGAAATAGATACACAAATCTTCCAAACTTTATGCCAGCCACTTGTCTTCAAACACTTGGACCCAAGAATTGAAACAGAGGTTGTGTCTTGTTCCTTTCTTTGTTGCCTTTTTTTTTTTTTTTGCAAGACCTAGATTGAAGAGAGAGAAGGCAGGGGTTGAACAAAGGGATTTCAGAACAATAGTGCATGGGGCGCCTGGGTGGCTCAGTCGGTTAAGTGGCCACCTTTGGCTCAGGTCATGATCCCAGGATCCTGGGATCGAGCCCCACATCAGGCTTGCTGCTCAGCGGAAGCCTGCTTCTCCCTCTCCCTCTGCCTGCTGCTCTGCCTACTTGTACTCTCTATCTCTGTGTCAAATAAATAAAACCTTAAAAAAAAACAATAGTGCAAATTTTTATCACATGATAGGTAGGTACTATTATTATTCCCTTTTATAAATAAGGAACACAAGGTCTAGAGAGATTAAGAAGCTGGAGTTCTTGAGACAGAGCCAGAAGTCAAGGCTGGAATTTGGGCACTTGTGTCTGTTGGTGGTGTCCCAACTCTCCCTTCCTCTCCCCCACCTGGACAATGCTAGGACCAGGCTCACCCCAGGCTTTGGGAGGCCTTTTGTGGTCTGGCCATGCTCACCATGCAGCTCAGGTCCCAGTGTACTATACCACAGGAGAAATCTCTGCCTCCTGCAGTGCCCCGGAATCTCTCTCAGTCCTTCTTCCCTGCAGTCTGGTGTCAGATGGTAGCGCTGGGGCTCTGATCAATCCTCAGCTATGTGCTTGCATGACTGTGTGACCTGGGGCAAATATCTCTTCCCCTATTCCCCAAGCCTCAGTTTCCTCATCTGTAAACTGGAGATTCTAATAGTTATCGAGCATGTGTTCACTGAAGGCCTGCTCTGGCAGGCAATGTGCTGGAAGCTGGGAATGAAAGAGGAGTGAAACTGTCCCACTGTCCCTGTGTCCCATGGTGGCTGTGCGTACCTGGCATGGAGGTGGGCACATAGCAGGCATTCAGGGATGGGAGCTCTCCTGTGATGCAGGATTTGTAAGATCTGCTGCTGACAGCACAGTCATCCAACCTCCTCAGTGGTGACCTCTCAGGGAGCCTCTCTTTAATTAATGAGTGCCTTTGTCCCTGAAGGATGTGCTGCTAGCTTCCTTCTTGTTTCATCTGGCTGCTGGGGCCCCCAAACAGTTGGCAAAACAGTTGGTATCATGGACTATTTTTAGGTGGGGGAGTTAGTGGGGTGTGTGGATGTAGTGGGACCCAGGGGGGTCCAGGAGAGAGGGAGCTTCACAAGCAACAAGATGGGGGAAAACGAGGAAGAATGCTCTCTTTCAGGAATGTATGGGCAAACTTTCACTTCTCCTTCATGACTGGAGCCAGAGGACACTTCCTCTGTACAGCCTTCCTTGATTTCCTCAATAAATACTCCAAAGACTCAGGTTAAGGGTCTACCCTGTGGGCTTCCCCCAGCCCTTGGTTGTGGTTCCAAACGTACTGAGAAATGATGTGTTGTAGGGATCTTATCTGATGCATTTCTGGATCTCTCCTGCTCTGTACCTCTGAACCCCATCCTGCCATTCCTCATCATAACAACACGGTATAGAAGTTGAGTCCAGATTTTTGAGTCACACAGCTGAGATCTGCTCTTGGTCCCTTTCTAGCAAGATAACCACGTTCCAAGTTAGGTTTGTACAACTCTGTTTTCTCATCTGTAAAATGGGGGATTATCGTGCTCGCCTCCCAGAAATTAAAGGTGTTATTGTGCTCAAAGCACAGAGCATGGCACTTGGCATAGACTGATTGGTCTCTTGCAAGCCCAGGCCTGGAAGGAGCTGCGTGCTCCCCAAGGTCTCCATCCCCTTTGTGGCTTCTCGGGTAGTGTGTGCGTGCTAGAGTGAAGGAGGGAGGTGTTCCCGGACACCCCGGGTCCCAGAGCCGCCCAGAGGTCACCCAGCGAGAAAGTGACCGAGCTAGGCTGAAGACAGGTCTTCAATTGCAGCATTTTTCCTCCGCCTCCCTGCTAACGGACACCCGCTCCTCCGATTCCTCTAGTATTTTCCTTCTCTCCTTCCAGCCCCCCCCCCTTCTCTCCTCTAATTCTGCTGGTTCCCATTTGGGAGGCGGGGTCTCGGACAGGAGGTGGAGAGTCCCGCGGCCAATGGTGGGAAAAGGGGCCTCCCGCCCAGTACGAAGGCTCCGGCTAGCGGTGGGGGAGAGGGTGCCCGTGTCTCTGGAACTACCCGGAAGTCCCCAGAAATGAGGGCGGGGTCTGGGGAGCCAGAACCCGGGAATGGATCGCAAAGATACCAGGGAGTCCCCGAACCAGTGAAGACTGACTAGGGAGTTCCTGAGACAGAGTGGTGGGCGGGGCTTCCCAGAGTCTGGGGCGGGGTGCGGGAGGGGGCGTGGCCTCCCCAGAGGGGCGGGGCTCTGTAGGCTAGCGTTAAGCTTCGCCGCAAGGGGCGGAGTCTAGGGTGGGGCGGGGCTCCGGGGGCGGGCCAACGGGGCGGGGCATCGGGACAGGGGGCGGAGTGTGGCGGTCCGCGTTCGCCCCCTCCCCCGGCCCCGGGTGTCCCCGTGACGAGGCAGCGCGGAGCCGCCGCGGGCCGGGCCCATCCCGCCGCAGCGGCCCCGGGGCCGAGCAGGGGCGAGGCGCGAAGGGAGCGGCGCGGAGTGGGACCGGGAGCGCGGCCAGGTGAGACCGCCGGGACGGAGGGGGCGGGGGCTGCGCCGGGCGGGCTCCGGCGGGCGCGGGGGGCGTGTTTGCGTGTCTGGGGGTGGCAGAGGGAGTGGGTCCGAGGGCGGGCGCGGGGGGGCTGTTTGCGCGTTCTCGGGACCCTGGTGGGCTCGGCGGCCGTCCGGGCACTGCCCGCCGGGCTCGGGGTGTGCGGAACTGTGTGCGTGCGCGCGGGTGTTTGTGGCGAGGGGCCGCCGGGTGTGTATCTGCGTATGCGCTGGGCCGTCATTGTGCCTGCCCCGGGCGCGGGGCGCGGGCCTGCCCCGGCGCAGTCCCTCCTGCGCGGGGATGTTTTCCAAACAGGCTTCCTGCGGAGACGGGCTCTGCTGCAGCCCCAGCCGGAGGGGGGAGCGCCGCCCCCACAGGCCTCCAGAGACCCGGGCGGCCCTGGGACTGCAGACAGACACCTGAGGGAGGGAGGGGGCGCGCACCCGGGAGGGGTCCAGAGGCCTGCCCGTCTGGTGAGGCCAAGGTGGGGAGACTGAGGCAGATGGATGGGGAGAGGAAGGTGGCCAGACAGACGGAGATGGGAAGGAGGGTGGGAAGAGAGACGGTGAAAAGGACAGCCCAGGAGGACAGGGAGTCATTGAGAAAAAAAGACAGACAGACAGAGGCCTAGACCTGCAAAGGGGCTGAATGATTAAGATGGATAGATAGATTCCAAAAACCCGACAGAAGGGTTACTCACAGGCGGCGGGGCCAAGAGCCAACCCACCAACTAAGTCTAAGATGAGGAATAAGGGTCCTCCAACTCCTGAGTTGTCCCTTTTCCAAGCAGATCCCAGACTGGTGTCCTAGCCAAAAAGAAGCCTCTGGCCACCTCATGTTGGTTCAAGCAGCTGGCCCCACCAAACATCCTGATCCTCTGAATGGGGGGCCCTTCCTCTTGGTTCCATCCCACCCGGTTCCCTTCCCTGGTATCCCAGCAACCTCAGGACAGTTTAAAGGAGGCAGAGGTGAGCAGTTGCCATAGCAACAGAGGTGGTGAAAGGTCACTCTGGCCTTAGCCTAGGTGGCCCCACAGCAGGCAGGCCTGAGTTGGCATCAAGGGGGGTTGGGATGGGAGGTTGCAAAATTCTTTTTCTCCTCTCCCACTCTGCCCAGAATGGTGCTAGAAGGAAACCCTGAGGTGAGGTCCCCCCGAACCTCAGACCTCCGGCATCCAGGGACCCAGGGCTCTTGTGTCTTCTCTTCTCCTGGTGAAGATGCACAGCCAGGCGAGGAGCCCATCAAATATGGCGAACTCATCGTCCTGGGGTGAGCGACCCTGGTCCAGGTGGGGCAGGGCACCAGGCACCCCCAGGGAAACCAGACCAAGGGCCCCAGCTCTCCCTACGTACGACCTTCTGCTGTTTGTCCCTCCTCACCTTCCCATCTGAGAGACAGAGTTGACCAAACCCACCTCTATTCTTGTTACTTTATCTTCCCATTTTTTATAAATTACTGAGAAATCTCTAACTGCCCACCTAAGTTTCTGATCAGAAAAAAAGTAGCACCATCTGCCTTTCAAAAGCACCTAGCATGTGTAGGCTGGGGTGAAGAACTCTGGTTCTCCAGCAAAAATGGTTGGTTCAAATCCTGCCTCTGAAAGTTGCTTAACTTCCCTGTGCCTCCATTTCCCCATCTTACAAATAGGGACGATAATGATACCTCAGAGGGTTGTCAGAGGAATGCGTGAAGGTAATTTCTGTAAAGCACGTAGGACAGTGCCTGGCACATATCAAGTGTTCTGGGAGGCAGGCTTGTGCCAAGCCCTTTCATGGACATTATTTCATTTCAATCTTCACAAAGATGCTGTGAGGAAGGAGGTGAGGAAACCGAGGCTCAGAAAGGGGAAGTGACTGGTCCAAGGGCACACAGCTGGTAAGTGGCAGGGCTGGGATTTGGACCCAGGTCTTTCTCACTCTAGGTCTAGTGCACCTTGACTAAGCCACAGCTGACCCTCACGCTACAAATGAGAAAACCGAGGCCAGGAGAGGGGAAGCCACCCAGTTGGTGGCTGGGTAGACCTCATTCCCTTCCTGGTCTCTGCCTGACCAGGGTCCTTGCACCACCCACTTAGCGCTGCCCCCGGGCACAGACCCCTCTTCTTCCTCCCCCATTCACACTGCCTTTTGGCCTCTCTGCCATCTGCACAGAAGAAGATATTTGATAAGCTATGCTATCATTATGATTATTTAGAAATAATAATGGCTACCGTTGGCTGATATGTACACGTCATGTGCTTTTTCCTAATAAGTTAACATTTATCAAGGGCTTGCTATCTATGTACTTGACACAAACTCTGTGCCAAGCATTTTCAAATGCTTTATCTCATTAGTTCTCACAATGAACCTGCGAGGTAGGTCCTGATTAATTACCACCATTTTACAGAGGTCACGCGATGAGTGGAAGAGCCAGGATTTAAGCCAGGCCCATCTGAGCCCCGAGCCTGTGTCCGGAAGTGCCCCACACCCCATAAGTGGGAAGAATTTACAAGGGCAAAAGTGATTTTGCCCCTCTCAGGGCTGCTTACATAAGAAAAACAGCTGCTGGGTGTCCCAAAGGAAGGGCAAACTTTCCAGTTGAGGGCAAGGCCGCTGATGAGGGAGAGTGCAGACCTAAGGGCTGAGGCCCTCTTAGCTGCTGCTTATTCTCAGTAGAGCAGTGAAGCCCCACGCTGGGTATGGAGCCACTTGGAGAGCACGTTGAAAAGACCCTCTGACAGTTCCATCCCAAACCTACAGAATCAGAGTCTCCATGGGTGGAGGCAGGGAATCTATATATATTTTTTTTTCAAAAGATTTCATTTATTTATTTGACAGAGAGAAAGAGATCACAAGTAGGCAGAGAGGCAGGCAGAGAGAGAGGGGGAAGCAGGTTCCCTGCTGAGCAGAGAGCCCAATGTGGGGCTCGATCCCAGGACCCTGGGATCATGACCTGAGCCGAAGGCAGAGGCTTAAATCCACTGAGCCACCCAGGCGCCCCAGGGAATCTATATTTTAACAAGCTCACAAGAAAACTCTGATTCAAGTGGTCTTTGTCTGTATTTGGTACCTCTTCATCCTGGCACTCCCCACTCCAAAACCTTCCGTAGCTCCCTAGTCTTGCAGAATGAAGTCCAGATTCCTGAGCTTGGTGTTCAGGGTCCTTCCCCCAGCTTCATCTACCTCTACGTCAGCTCACCATCTAAGTCACCACTCCCTGATCTCACCAAACCCTGCCAGCCTCAGGCCCTTTGCTTGGAGCGAGCCTTCCCTCTGGAAGGGCTTCTGCAAGAGAGGCCAGAGTCAGACAGACCCAAGTTCAAATCTCTGACTTTTTCACTTACTAGCCTGGGACCTCAGGCAGGTCATTTTACCTCCCTGAGCCTCGATTTTCCTCATCTGTAAAATGGGAAGAAAGATACTTGCCTGGCAGGACATTGCACAGATTCCATTAGGTAATTAATAATGTGAAGCTCCAGGAACACGGGAGGCTCCAGTCCATGGCAGTGATTGAGGCTGTGACTCACCGCATCTTTGCCTTCCACAGTCACTCCCTCCGGATAAAAGCTGGAAGGAAGGTAGAAATTTGACATGTATGGATATATGGAGGTGGTGGCATTGTGGGTCTGTTTGTTTCTTTCATTCTGGTTTCCATTCATACTTATGGTGTCATAAATGACAGTTTGCCGTAAAGGTGAATCCTTTCCAGTTCTTCAAGGCCTAGTAAAGGTGTCCCCCTCTCTGAAACCTGATCTGAGAATTCCCTTCTCCTGCTTCTGGGCCTGTGGTGCAGTTGGTGCCCAGCTTGCTTGAAAAGCTCAGGATACCCCTTCCCTGCCACCGAGGGGACAGAACTGACCTGCGGTGTGCGCCCTGTGGCACCCCAGCGCCCAGCAGCTGACCAGTCAGGTGTCCAGGAAACATTGGATAATTGAATGAAAGGCCTTTTGAAGATATTCTGCCCCTCACCCTATTCCCCAAACGCACCGATTGGTAGTGTAGGGTCTCCTAGTTTCAGGTGGTTATAGGGCTTGTTTATGCAGGTAGACTCTGCCCAGAAGTTGGCAGTTCCTCCAAATCTCTCAGGGGCTCACTTTCTCTCTCTCTCTCTTTCTTTCTCCCTGCAACCTCTTCTTTTTAACCCCCTACACCCACAGCTACAACGGGTGTCTGGCAAGTGGGGACAAGGGCCGCCGGAGAAGCCGCCTGGCGCTGAGCCGCCGGCCCCATGCCAACGGCGTGAAGCCCGACGTCATGCACCACATCTCCACACCGCTCGTCTCCAAGGCAAGCAGCTTGTCCCAGCGGACCTGGACAGAGGTCCTGCGCTCCCTGCCCAAGTCCCAGGTCTTCGGCCTTCCGGGTCCTACCCACCCACAGCCCCACTGGAGCAGGGGAGCCCCCTGTGTCTTCACTCACTTACGGCCTTGGGCTGCCAGTGGTGCGGAGGGGAGATCCCTTGTAGTGCACTATGCGTTACAGTTCGCAAAATGTTTCTTTGATGACCAGACCCCAGCCATTGAATGGAAATGATCAGCATCATTCTGAGGCAGCCACGGCTCAGAGAAGGGACGTGATGGGCACACAGCAATGGCAAAGGAAAAGCCTTTGGCTTCAGAGGACTTGGGTTAAGCTACAGGCTCTCCTGTGTCTAGCTGTGTGTCTTTAGGCCAGTTTCTTCTCCTCTCCCCCATTGTAAAATGGGAATGATAACGATGCCTCCTTCTTGGGGTGGCTGTAGGGGGTCAAATCGGGTAAGCTGCGTATAGCGCCAGCCGCACAGTACACCCTCGGCAAGGGCAGAGCCGCCCCCTTGCTGGGATTGGCCGGTGGGCCTTGGGTTCCAGCCTCTGGCTCCAAAGCTCACACTTCTCCTGGCCACGTGCCCTGGGAAGTGACTTCTCCTTTCTCCCCACCAGGCACTGAGTAACCGCGGCCAGCACAGCATCTCGTACACGCTGTCCCGGAGCCACTCTGTCATCGTCGAGTACACACATGACAGCGACACGGATATGTTCCAGGTATGCTCAGGCCCCTCCACGCGCCTCTTGGCCACCGGGCCTCGAGGTTCAGCTCTGCGGGCATTCCAGGGTGAACCTGGAAGACTGAAGGCCAGGGTGAAGTTGCTCTGAGGGCACTCAGTGCAATTGATTACGCTCCAGATGAAGAAGCAGGATGTCCAAGGAGGGCTGTTGACTTCCGGGAGTCACACAGCAAATCAGTGGCTACATCAAAATTTAAAACTCCAGGCCACAGGAGGCCACGCATCTTAGGGGTTCAGAGTGCGGCGTGAGAGTCATACCGCCTGGGTCAGGTCCCAGCTCCATCACTTACCAGCTTTGGGCAAGACTTGGGGGAAGAGTCACTGACTCGCTCTGGGCCTCAGTTTCCTCCTCTGTACAGTGGGGCCTATAACGTACCACTCCATGGAATTATCAGGCAGATCAGCTGAGATATTGCACGGGAAGCGCTGGGCGTGGTATCTAGTACCTACGAAAAATTCGCCGTTTGCTGCTAATATTTGGGCACTCCCAGACTGGGTGTCACCTTTTCACTGGTCTACCAAAGAAAATCAACTCCTTTTTATTGAGTGGGGGAGACAGAGAAGCCCCAGACCCCAGGGACTGGATTTGCAGATGCCAGCTGAGAGCCCAGAGGGCCTGGGGAGCTGGGATGGTACTGCTCCCTCTTCCTTGTTTGGTGACCCTCCTTGCAGAGCAGCTGCCAGGAACCCTGGGCTGGCGGGGGTGGCAGGGAGCCCACGGGATTGACCCGCACACGTAGCATCCTGTGCTTGCTCCCCCCTTCCTCACAGATCGGCCGCTCCACGGAGAACATGATCGACTTTGTGGTAACAGACACATCCCCCGGGGGAGGGGCTGCCGAGGGCCCCTCAGCCCAGAGTACCATCTCCCGCTACGCCTGCCGCATCCTGTGTGACCGCCGGCCGCCCTACACTGCCCGCATCTATGCCGCTGGCTTCGATGCCTCCAGCAACATCTTCCTTGGAGTGAGTGAGCCCCCCAGACAGGGACTGGCATTTCATCTGAGAGTGAGCAGAGGCATCGGGTAGGGAGGGGCAGCGCCCTGGGGTGATGGACCAGCCAGCAGCCATCCTCACCAGGACCTGTGCTGGGACTAGCGATGCCACTTAACAAATGAGCACCATGAGGCTCCGAGAGTTCTGGTGATGCGCATGGCCGTGCGGTGCCCATTCCGGTCCTGTCTGGGCCACCTCTGACCGTAGAGGGTAGAGGGGCAGCATCCCTGGCTCACAGCCTGCTGGGGGGCCACTCGGAGATAGGATCTGATCCCACATGTGGTCTCAGGAGCGGGCGGCCAAGTGGCGGACCCCCGACGGCCTGATGGACGGCTTAACCACCAACGGGGTCCTGGTGATGCACCCAGCAGGCGGCTTCTCAGAGGACTCGGCCCCCGGTGTCTGGAGGGAGATATCGGTCTGTGGGAACGTGTACACTCTGAGGGACAGCCGCTCTGCACAGCAGCGAGGGAAGCTGGTAGGTGGCCTGCTCCCTGCCCACCCCCTCTCCTCACCCCTCCCGGGCCCTTCCCCCTGATCTCCTGCCCTCCTACCCAAGGGAGCCCCAACAGGCTCCATCTGGGGGCCGTGCACCACTTGCCCCACAGAGAGGGCCAGACCATAGTCCCCAAAATGTAGCCCACATGCTGCTGGAGGCCCGCGGGGTGCCGTGTGGTAGAGCAGATGTGGACACTGCAGTACCGAGTGGCTTTAGGGAGGCCGGCAGCTGAGGGAATCACAGCCTCTTATGAGGATGACACTTGGCCCCTGCGTGAGCAGTTTACAGCCTAAAGTGTTGGCAGTCTGTAAGGTGCCTCTCACGTTCAGATGGATTTAGCCTTATTATCCTCGCCTAGCGGGGAAGGGCCCTTGGAGGAGTTCTGACAGAGGTGACAGTGAAGGCCCCACGTGGCACAGACCAGAGAACCCAGGTTCGGAGCTGGGAGAGAGTCCTAGAGAGAGGCGGGGGCCAGCCCAAGGTCGTGGGGCCAAGCTCGTCAAATGGGCCACGCAGAGCTCTTCAGCGTATGAGCACATCGGGCCCGTGGAGGCGAAATCTCAGGGAAGAGCCCGGCTTCTCTTTCCAGAGCATCAGTTCTACCGGGAGATTTGGGGAAACGTTACTTTTAAAAACCGTGCGTGTGAATTTCACTAGCATTCGCTTGCGGAGTACCCACGATGTTCCAGGTTCTGTTCCAAGCATTTACAATGATGGATTCGTGAGAACCACTTGAGATAACGGGAAGTATGGGAAGTAGCATCCAGCCTGAGGATAAGGCAATTAAGACACAGAGAGGTTGAGTTACTTGACCAGGGATGCAGAGTTAGTAGACAGTGAAGCCAGAATTCACACCCAGGCAGGCTAGCTCTAGAGTCCTTGCTTTTAGCCACAGCCATGAGGACAGCTGCCTTGGGCCGAGTCCCCAGGGTTTCAGATAGAAGAGTTTCCCACTTGTGACCTTAGCGGAGAGCCTGGGGGAAAACCTCAGTTTGGTCCAGATCTCCTGATTTGACAGATGACGTGACCAAGGCCCTGTCCCACTGCGAGGGACAATGCGTGCCTGGGAGCACTGACTTGGCCTCCCACGTGGCTTCTCAGCCCTCTTGGCTCCTCTGCCTCCATCCTTGCCCCTCGTCTGCCCCAGCCCTGTCCTCTCCTCTGGCCTAGCCGGCCCTTCTGTCCAGGGTGCTCTCTCCAGGGAGGTTTGGTGAGATGGACAGGTGGCTTGGCTGGGGGATGGCTGCCCAACGGCCCGGGCTTTGGCGGCCTCTTGAGCAGTAAGGCCCTTCTGCTGTCTCTGGCAGGTGGAAAACGAGTCCAACGTGCTGCAGGACGGCTCCCTCATTGACCTGTGTGGGGCCACTCTGCTGTGGCGCACGCCGGCGGGGCTGCTGAGGGCCCCCACGCTGAAGCAGCTGGAGGCCCAGCGGCAGGAGGCGAACGCGGCACGGCCCCAGTGCCCCGTGGGCCTCAGCACCCTGGCCTTCCCGAGTCCGGCCCGGGGCCGCACAGCACCCGACAAGCAGCAGCCCTGGGTTTACGTCCGGTGTGGCCACGTCCACGGCTACCACGGCTGGGGCTGCAGGAGAGAGCGGGGCCCCCAGGAGCGCGAGTGTCCTCTCTGTCGCCTCGTGGGGCCTTATGTACCCCTGTGGCTTGGCCAGGAGGCCGGCCTCTGTCTGGACCCTGGGCCACCGAGCCATGCCTTTGCACCCTGCGGCCACGTGTGTTCGGAGAAGACTGCCCGCTACTGGGCCCAGACGCCACTGCCCCACGGCACCCACGCTTTCCATGCTGCCTGCCCCTTTTGCGGGGCCTGGCTCACCGGCGAGCATGGCTGCGTCCGCCTCATTTTCCAGGGGCCGCTGGACTAGGCTCCCCCAGGGCTCCGGCTGCCACGCCCACCTGCCCACCTAGGTCCCCCACCTTCTGCAGCCCAGAGGGAGCTCTGCATGTGGGACTCTACCCGCTGGCACATAGCCACACCAGATGGACATGTTGGCTGGATGGGCTGTGCTCCTCCCCTCTTAACTCTGGTCCCTGAAAGCCCTACCCCAGTCAGAATGACGGGGCCCTCAGCACCAACTCTGTCCCGGGCTGATGGAGGGAAGCCCACCCCTTTGCCCTGGCCCTTCCTGGGGAGTCCCACATCATGCCGCCTACACTGTGTCCCTGGGGGCGTGAAGGGGCGATGGGTCCCTGACCCCCAGCTTAGGCTGGCTGCGCCCTGAGCCTGCCGACCCAGCTCCAGATACTCACCCCGCTGCTGCCCTGGGTTCCTCTATAAATCTCGCTGCTCAGCCTGCCCTCGCAGATCCCCCGTGTCCAGCATGCGCGCGGTGCCGCCAGCCCCTGCATGAGTGAGGGGTGGGCGGCAGGCTGGGGCCGGCGTCTGCCGGTACCCACTCCGGGCTGGACTCCGCGCCAAGTGGGCTCTGGGGACACAGAGACAATCGGACTTGGTTCCCTGCCCGGTGGAAGGCACAGTCTAGTGGACGACAGACCCAATTACCGAATGACAACACAGTTTCCTGGGCACCAGGATCAGAGAATCGTTAAGGGCTGCAGAGCAGGTGTCCGGAGCAGGTGGGAGAGTGAGGGAGGCTCGCCTGGAAACTCCCCACAGGAAGGGGAGGGTGCTCTGGGCAGGGGGGAGGCTGAGCACAGGTGCGGGTGTGAGGAAGCAGGGACCCGAGTGAGGGGCTGGAGCAGGGGACGCAGGGGGAGGGGGGGCAGAAAGAGGGCTGGAGCAAGAGGTTGGGGCTGCCATGACAGGGAAGATGCTGGATGGAGGCTTTGGAACCTCGTCTGTGGACAGTCAGGAGCAGGGGTTGGGGGGGGGGCGGGGATGGGACTCCTGGTCCCAGAGTGCTGGCTGTGACAGAAGGGCCGCTATTACCAAGTGCCCACCGTGCCCTTCACTGTGCTGCTGCTGCTAATAACTATGTTAATGGAGCACTAACCAAGAGGTTTTGCTATTTAATCCTCACAGTAACAGGGGCGGGGTGGGGGGCACTACCATTTCCGTTTACGGGGAGATTAAGGCACACTTGCCAAGTCCTACAGCTAGAAGGTGACCCAGCCAGGACTCAAATCCACGACTGCCTGCCTGGCCTCAGCCTGGCCTCCTCCATCACCCTGGGCTGCTTTCCTTGGACGGGGGTGGGAGGGGAGGGGAGGGCAGCTCAGGTCACCGGAACCGCGTGTGCAAATGTGTGGCAGGGAAGATGCTTGACCGACCAAGGAGCCAGGTCTGGAGGGGCAGAAAAGAGAAATGAGGGGTGAGGACATTGGGCTGGGGCCTGGTGGCCCTCGGTTGCCATGGAGACCAAGTCTGAACTGGACCCTGACTCATCTTGGCTAAGTGGCACCTCTCCCTGAGACCCAAGCAGGCTCAGTGTGCTGCTGGGGTTGCTTTCGGACCATTCCTGGGGGGAGCAAGCTAGGGAGACTGGTAAGTGGAGGTTCCCGGAGATTTAGAAAAAAATCTGGAAAAGAGGCTTCTAAGTACAGGCCTGGCCTGGGCATCATTCCCAGTTGAAGATAGCTGCCATATATATGCCAATCTATAGGGAGTATAGATTCCAAGGGGAGGGCCTGCTGCAGGCCATACAGCTGGTGGGGGCCACAGAGACCAGACCCGGGGCTCCCGAGAGGACAGAGGGCTCCTGTGGGTGGTGAAAAGGGGATGTGACGAGATTCCTGCTTCCGGAGCCTCACATGCCACATGCGGGATCCTAGATGGGGATGCTCAGGCAGATGTGGGAATACTGCAAGCCCTACACACATACACACACCACTGGGAATCCAGTTCTCTCTTCTGATCCTGTCGGGAACCAGGTAGGGGATGTTCCGATCCTGTTTCCAGCAAGGAGAGGAAAGTGGAGAGACAAGCGCAGAGCATGGTACCGCCCCAGGGCGAACTTGGAGGTGGTGGAGGACATCCCTGATCTTGGCCCAGCTCTGCCCCTTTCCAGCTCTTGGAGCCTCAGTCTCCTCACCTGTTAAATGGAATAGCCATTCCTGTATGACCGGATGGCTGTCAATGTACCGAGAGCACTTGTAATACAGTAGGTACTTAATGTTACTTCCTCACCTGCCCTTCCTGCATGTCCCTGGGGAAGAACCAAGGCTAGGGATGGCCGTGACTCCAGTGAGTGGAAGGTCTCGGGAAGGCTAGACCAAGTTCAGGGACACCTGACGACAGCGTGGGTGGCCTTAGGGAAGTCAACGAACCTCATAGCCTCAGTTTCCCCATCTCCTACAATGGGTAAAATGATGATATCCTATGAGGGTTTTTACAAGAATGAAATATCCTCCATGTCAAGCTGCTAGCATAGGACCTCATGTATTACCTGTGAACATAAAAATGCGGCTTGTTTGAGGATCCCAGGAGTCCTGGGATCTTTTGCTAGCCTGAGCTGCCCATTGATGGCTAGAGAGCACTACCTCCTTTACTGGCGTCCCGCTCAAATTCACCCAAGTCAGAGGAGTATACCCATTTTAAAGACAATAAAAATTGAGGCACAGAGAAGAGGACACAGAATTTATTGAGTTTCTCCCTGTGATGATAGTCATCATTGGAGCCAACAGTAACACCGTTGTGTCCGGCCCGGCTTTGGGCACTTTCATAAATGAGAAACTGGCACCAATGGTGGGCAGATGCAGCTGTGAGCCCAGATACACGTGTGCAAAGGTAGGGCATGGGGAGTGTGTGGATTTCAGGTATTTCCTTTCTCCAGCCACTCAGGGCACAACACTAGGGCGCAGACTGCCCGGTCATCATCACTTCACTCAGGGTTACAGCATCCTTCGGAGTGGAGACAATTGTTAGCTGGGTTTTCTAGCAGAGGAAGCCAAGACTCAGAGAGGTAAAGTGTCCCACCCAAGGCCACACAGCAGTAGACGATGGTGGCCTGATTCGGCCTTAGATGGCCTGGCTCTGCCCACGCTGACCCAGGCCCCTCACAATGCTCCCCACTGAGCGCGGGCCTGGCGCCGGCGCTTGGCCGCCCACGCCGGACCCAGGTCGTCCTCTTGTGAGTCCATGCACACGTGCAAAGGTGGACCTGAGGCCCAGCTCTGTCCTGGGCCGCCTTGTGGGGTCACAGGCAGCTCTCCCTTCCATCGGACATTGGGCAAGCACCGACAAGCTGCAGGCCCCTCGCCCCTTTGTGCTGAAGAAACTGAGGCTCAGAGGTGTTTAGCGGCTGCCTTCCAAGCAGAAGAAATCGATGGCGAATCGATGGCGGTGCAGTGAAGCACTTGTCCCACCACGGGTGTGATCGCCTCAGCTCAGGCCCGGCGGCTGACCTTGTAGGTCCGCAGTGTTCTAAGAGTCTCCACCCGCTGGCCTTCGAATCCAGTGAGGGAGAGGGAGTCACATCACTTCCCGAGCGCAGGTTCCCACCTGCAAAACTGAGGTCCGGGGACGCAAAGGAGAGCGGCGCTGGGGCTCTGTGGGGAAGTCCCCGCTGCTCCGTACGTGACACCCATGCCGCCCCGCCCGGACTCGAAGCGACCTTGTCAGCCCGGTCTGCCGGGACTAGGCCGCGGCCAGGCCGCCGCGCCAGCACCCTCGCGGACAAAGGCCAAGGCCGCAGGGGCCGTCCCGCGCGGGACCCGGTAGGGCCCGGGAGCCGGGAGCGGCGGGCCGGCGGAGCGCGCCGAGGTGCGCCTATTGGCTGGAGCTGACGCCCATCCGGGCCCCGAAGCCCGACAATTGGCCGCGGGGGGCGGAGTTCGCGGAGCCCCAATGAATGGGGGAGCCGGAAGCAGGAAGTGAGTTTGCGATGAGAGCAGCGGCTGCAGGTGAGGAGCGGCGCCCGGGTTTCGGGGTCACAATGCGTCATCCTCGGGGACAGGGCGAGTCTGGACCGAACGCAAGATTATTCCCTTTCTGCCTTCCACCCAGCACCCCTTCCACATTCATCGCGGCCCTGAGGCCGGGGAACCCGCCGGGCAGCAAAGAGTTAACCCCGAGGGTTGTGCTGTTGGGGCGGGGCATCCGGAGTGGTGGGGGAGGCTGGACACTCCTTCCCGGGAAGGGAGGGCGGTGTGGGGAATGCCTAGGGTTGGGACATCCCGGGTCCCAACGGGATTGTGAGACTCAGGTAAGTTGTGTGGTGTCTCTCAGCCTCGGTCTCTCTGTAAAATGAGTTTTCTTCCAGCTCCGAGCTAATGTGGCTCTGTACCGCCCCTGGCCAAGCACGGGGAGCGGGTAGGACGATGGAGGGCCAAAGAAAAGGCATTTAGAAGGATGAGGGACAGACTGCACACCCTCCTGGTGAGGTGGCCTTATCATCACGCCCATTTTACAGAAGTGGAAACTGAGTCACAGAAAAGTGAAACAACTGACGTGGTTTTGGGAGTCTAGGGCTGAACCAGGTTTGGAACCTGGATCTTCCAGCTGGTCTCCTGGAACTCTGTCCTTGCAAACACAGTGGTGGGTGGAATTGAGGAACTTACAGGAGAATTCTGAAGAGGAGGCTAGGAAGCCAGAGAAGGAGGAGGGGAGCCTGAGGGGCCTGGGCTGGGAGTCTAAAGATGCAGGTCTCTGCTTCTGACCTCTCCCTTGTGTTAGTAGGCAAAGCTCCTAGCCTCTCTGGGCCTCAGTTTCTCTATCTGTAATACTCGGCAGTTGAATTCAGTCTTGAAGGTTGAGGGGCCCCAGGCCAAATATGACTTGCCAGTGTATTTTGTAATATCTTTGCATGAGTCACGTAACCTCTGAGCCTCAGTTAGCATATCTGTGAATGGGTTTGGGGGAGGATTAAATGAGACCACGAGAGTGCTTAGCTAGGTGTGTAGTCGGTGTGTGGTAAATGATGGCTGTGATGATGGTGATGGTTCTCAGCAGGGCCCATGGCGGACGCCCAGTACATCCTGCCCAACGACATCGGTGTGTTTAGCCTGGACTGCCGGGAGGCCTTCCGCCTGCTGTCACCCACAGAGCGCCTCTATGCCCACCATCTGTCACGGGCTGCCTGGTATGGAGGCCTGGCAGTGCTGTTGCAGACCTCCCCTGAGGCCCCCTACATCTATGCCCTGCTCAGCCGCCTCTTCCGTGCCCAGGACCCCGACCAGCTGCGCCAGCTCGCCCTGGCTGAGGGCCTTACCGAGGAGGAGTATCAGGTCAGTTCTTTAGGTCATCCGGCATTTCCTCAGCGGCTTCTGGGTGTGAGGAACCTCAAGCAGGGGCACAAAGGTCTTTCTCTGTAGTTTAGACCAAGGGCTACAAATCCTCTCCTGGAACCTCAGTCTTCTCATCTAGAAAATGTGCGTGAGGGTAATCTGTACCTCCTGGGGTTGCAACGTCCTGATTCCAAGATACATAGTGGCCTCAGTGAGTGAAGGAGACCGCTATGGACACTCGGAGATGGTAGAGGAGGGAGTCCAGGGTAGGAATCAGGAGGTCTGAGTTCTGGACCAGATCTTCCTCTACCATATTGTGGGTCCCTGCCTGTCCCCTGGCTTTTGTTTGTTTGTGGGTCTGCTGGCCAAGTAATACTTAGATGCATTCGTAGTGCATTGCCACGGGGTAGAAAGACACAGAACGAGACACAAACGTCACCCTTTGGATGGTGGGGTGTACAACCTTTAAGTCCTCTGTCTGTGTATTGCATTCCTACACGTGTACATGCACATGTGCACCGGTTCGTCATTTTGTCTTTTATGTAGATGCGATCATGCTCTCCGTGTTCTTAGGAGTCCTGCTTTTTTATTTTTTAATTGAACACCACGTCTTGGAGAACTTCCGTGAGGTACATATAAATCCACCTCATCCTTTTTGTTGACCGTGAAGCACTCCCCCGCAGTGTACACCATAATCAATTTAATCTTTTCCTTATTGTTGGACATCTGGATTATTCCTGATTCTTCTTAGAAATAGTGCCACAGTGAGCATACTTGTGTGCATGTGTGAGTAGGCTCTATTTCTAGAAGTAGCATTGCTGGGTCAAAGCCCCTGTACATTTAAAAGTGATTCATGTTGCTAGATCATCTTTTACAAAAGTTTCACCAAGAATGTATGAGAAAATGGCCTGTGTTTCTACATGTAAAATAAAGGGATCGGATTAGTTATCTCTGAGTTGAGGCCCAGGCTGTTTCTTCTCCCTTTTTTTTAACTTTGAGTGGATCACATCCCATCTCTAGACCTTGACTTATTAAAAGAGTTAACGGCTGGGAAAGTGCAACTCTAGTGTTGCTATCCTCCGTGGGATATTTTTGCTTGCAAA
The DNA here is from genome assembly GCA_028534135.1 of Potos flavus. Taxonomy (NCBI): domain Eukaryota; kingdom Metazoa; phylum Chordata; class Mammalia; order Carnivora; family Procyonidae; genus Potos; species Potos flavus. The sequence continues at coordinate 91,605,756 of CM052884.1, forward strand.
TAGCAGAAACCCCCCTCAAACTGGCTTGAGTGGAAATGAAAATCATGACTTCCAGTTTCCAGTCCAGAATGTAAGGAGCTCATAAGTCGTCAGTCTGTCCTAGCAAGTAAAAGGTGGAACACGCTGGAAAAATCAATAACATTTCTTAAGTCCTTAAGAGAAGTGAGGGCGCAGGGCTAACTGCTGCCCCCAAATGGAAGAGACGGACAGGTGGCTAGAGAGAATCACAGTTCTGTGCCACCACACAGTGGTTGTGCAATCACAACCAGTGCAAAAATTCATGAGCAGAAGCCTCCCCCAGAACCAGTGCTGGAGTCAGATAACCTGAACTGTGATTGACAGATCACTGGAGGCTCAGTGTGGACAGCTCTGAGAGTGAAAAACTCCAGGAGGGCCCAGTCAAAGGAGGGGCCTCCACACTTCTGGGAATTTGGGGAGTTTTACCTCCAGGATCTTGGTCCTCACAATGGATTTCAGAGAAAAAGCCCCTTGTGCTTCCGGCAGGGAGAGGGGAAAGGGAACAATTTTTGAAAAATGCCAGAACATTCTGTTCTTCACAGTTTGCTCTCAGGAGAAACTATATCAGCAGAACCTAGCCTGCTAGGGTTTTATCAGAGCCTAACTGACCTGGGTGGAGGAGAATATCCCATTTCAGACAGTTCTCGTCATATTGTCCCACCTAAGGGGGAGGGCGGGGACACAGGACTGAGAGGCACATGTGAAGTTCAGTGAGGTAAAGGCTCACTGAAAGACTGCTGAGACCTAATTGTGGGACTGGAGAATGCTTCTTCTGCACCCACACCTTACCATCATATTACTAAAGGCCATTTACAGCAATTCCTTTTACCCAGTGCATCATGTCTGACTATCAAGAAAAAAATGACAAACTAAAGGCAAAAAATATAGTTTGAAGAGACAGAGAAAGCATCAGAAGCAGATTTCGACATGGCAAGGATGCTGGATTTAAGATATTTAAATCAGTTTAAATATTTAAATTAATAATTTAAATATTTAAATAAAATATTTAAATAAAAAATATTTAAAATCAGACCAGTAGTTAAAACAACCATGGCTATTATGCTAAGGGCTCTAAGGGATAAAGCAGACAAAATGCAAGAACGGATGGGCAGAGACTTGGAAATCCTAAGAAAGAACCCAAATTGCTAGAAGTCAAAAAACACAGAAATGAAGAATGCCTTGCTGGGCTTACTAGTAGACTTGACATAACTGAGAAATGACTCGCTGAGCTTAAGGATATCTCAATAGAAATCTTTAAAACTGACAAGCAGAGAGAAAAGACTGAAAAACACAGGACAAATTATCTAAGAACTGTAAGGCAACTACAGGAGGTGTAATGTATATGTAATGGGAATACCAGAAGAGGAAGAAAGAGAAAATGAAGAAATATCTGAAACAATAATGATTGAGAATTTCTCCAAATTAATGTCAGATACTAAACCATGGATCCATGAAGCTCAGTGAACACTAAGTGGAACATTAATGCCAAAAAAACTACACTTAGGCATATTTTCAAACTACAGAAAATCAAGGAAAAAGTCCTAGAGGAAGCTGGAGGAAAAATGGATTTTACCTTTAGAGGAGCAAAGATAAGAATTTCATCCAGCTCCTCAGAAACCACACAAGCAAGAAGAGAGTGGATTGAAGTATTTGAGCTGTTGAGAGAAAAAGCCACCAGCCTAGGATTCTGTACCTTGTGAGTTCATCCTTCAAAAGTGAAGGAAGAACAAGAACAGACTTTGTCAGACAAACAAAAATCGAGGTCATGTATTGCCAGTGGACCTACTTTGCAAGAAATGTTTTTTGGTGTTTTTTTTTTTAAGATTTTGTTTATTTATTTGAGAGAGAAGTGAGAGAGAGCATGAGAGGGGAGAAGGTCAGAGGGAGAAGCAGACTCCCCATGGAGCTGGGAGCCTGATGCGGGACTCGATCCCAGGACTCCAGATCATGACCTGAACCGAAGGCGGTCACTTAACCAACTGAGCCACCCAGGCGCCCCTTGCAAGAAATGTTAAAAGTTCTTCAGGGAAAAGAAAAATGATGTAGGTCTGAAACTCAAATCTACATAATAAAGGAAGTGCATTGGAGAAGGAAAAAATGGAGGTAAAATAAAACTTACTTTTTTTTGATTCTTGATCTAAGAGATAACTATTTGTTCAAAATAGTAGCAACAATGTATTCAATTATGTATGCTTATGTTTATCTACATTGTAATTTACATAATTATACATATATAAAACTTATGCATGCTTTTATATAGGTGAAATAAATGATAGCGATGATGCAAGGCAGAGGAGACAGGAATTAGAATTACTTTGTTATTATAAGGTTACTATAAGGTACTTTGTTATTATAAGGTATCATATTATCCATGAGGTGTTATATGAAAGTGGATGAATTAGTTATAAAGGCATATTGCAAAATCTAGGGCAACATTAAAAATTAAAAAAGTATAATTGATAAGCTAAGAAAGGAGAGGAAATGGACTCATGTAAAAGGCTCAATTAAAACTACAAGAGGCAGAGTGCCTGGGTGGCTCAGCGGGTTAAAGCCTCTGCCTTCAGCTCAGGTCATGATCTCAGGGTCCTGGGATCGAGGCCTGCATCGGGCTCTCTGCTCAGCAGCGAGCCTGCTTCCCCCTCTCTCTCTGCCTGCCTCTCTGCCTACTTGTGATCTCACTCTCTGTCAAATAAATAAATAAAATCTTAAAAAAAAAAAAAAAACTACAGGAGGCAAAAAAAAAAAAAAAACACTACAAGAGGCAGAAAAAGAATGGAAGACAAAAATAGGAAAAAAGAACAAGGACAGCAAATAGAAAGCAGTAACAAATATGGTAGATACTAATTCAGCCATATCAGTAATCACTGGGAATGTCAGTGGTCTAAATGTACCAGTTAAAAGACAGAGATTTTCAGAATGGATCAAAAGACAAGACTGAAATATATGTTGTCTACAAGAAGCCCACTTAAATGTAAATGGATAGAGAAAGATATACCATGCCAACACTAATCAAAAGAAAGTAGGAATAGCTATATTAATTTATATGTTAATTTATATGCAAATTAGTATATAAATACATTATTTATATTAAAATATAATTATTTATATTAAAATAAAAATATTTATATTAAAATATAAACATATTTATATATAATTTATATATATTAATTCTATTAATAGCTTCAGAGCCTGGAGGGTTATCAGGGATAAAGAGGGCATTACATAATGATAAAAGGGTCAGTTCTCCAAGAAGACAACAGTCTTTAATGTGTATGTGTCTAACAGAGTATCAAAATATTCGGAACAAAAACTGATAGAACTACAAGGAGAAATAGATGAATCCATTACTATAGTTGGAGACGTTAACACCCTTCTATCAGAGAGATCTAGCAGGCAGAAAAATCAGTAAGGACATCGTTGCACTCAACAACACCATCAATCAGCTGGATACCAAGACATCAATAGTCTACTTCATCCAACAACAGCAGAATATGTATTCTTGAGCTTGTGTGGAAGATCCACCGAGATAGACCACATTCAGGTCTATAAAGCACACCTTAACAAATTTAAAAGAATGAAAATAATACAATGTTCTGCTCTCAGATCAAAATGGAATTAAATTAGATATCAATAACAGAAAGATAGCTGGAAAATTCCCAAATACTTGGAGATTAAACAACACACTTCTAAATGATACATGGGTCAAGGAAGAAATCTCAAGAGAAATTTAAAGATATTTTGAACTAAGGGGCACCTGGGTGGCTCATCAGTTAAGTGGCCGGCTTTTTTTTTTTTTTTTTTTTTTAAATAAGGTTTTATTTATTTATTTATTTATTTGACAGAGAGCAAGAGTGAGCACAAGCAGGGGGAGCCACAGAGGGAGAGGGAGAAGCAGGCAGGCTCCTGGCTGAGCAGGGAGCCTGATGCAGGGCTCGATCCCAGGACCCTGGGATCATAACCTGAGCCAAAGGCAGATGCTTAACTGACTGAGCCACCCAGACGCCCCCAAACAGCTGACTCTTGATCTCAACTCAGGTCTTGATCCTAGAGTTGTGAGTTCAAGTCCCACATTGGGCTCCACACTGGGCATGGAGCCTACTTAAAAAAAAAATGTTGGGGGGGGGCACCTGGGTGGCACAGTCAATTAGCATCCAACTCTTGGTTTTGGCTCAGGTCATGATCTCAGGATTGTGAGATTGAGCCCCATGTTGGGCTCTGGGCTTTGGGCTCAGCACAGAATCTGCTTAATACTCTCTTTCCCTTTCCCTCTGCCTCCCCCCCACCCCCATGTTCTCTCTCTCTCTCTCTAAAATAAATAAATCTTTAATATATATATGTGTTTATTGAACTAAAATGAAAACACAAATTATCAAAATTTGTGAGATGCAGCAAAAGCAGTGCTTAGAGGAAAATTTATAGCATTGAAGCACATATTAGAAAAGAAGAAAGATCTAAAATCAATAATCTGTTTCTACCTTAGCGGGGGCGGGGGGAAGAAGAGCAAATTAAATCCAAAGTAAGCAGAAGAGAAGAAATAAAAAGAATTAGAGGAGAAATTAATAAAATTGATAAATGTTCATGAATAGGAAGATTCAGTATTGTAAGGATATCAGTTCTTGGGGCACTTGGTGGCTCAGTCAGTTAAGCGTCTGCCTTCGGCTCAGGTCATGATCCTGGGGTCCTGGGATCAAGCCCTACATTGGGCTCCCTGCTGAGCAGGGAGTCTGCTTCTTCCTCTTCCCCTCACCCTGCTTGTGCTCTCACTCTTTCAAATAAATAAATAAAATCTTTAAAAAAAAAAAGATGTCAGTTCTTCCCAACTTTATAGATTCAATGAAATGTGATTAAAAATCCCAGTTATTTTATTTTCAACACAATATTGGGGAAAGAGTGAAGAAGAACAAAGTTAGAGGATCAGCACCACTCAACTTCAAGACTTACTCTAAAGCTACAGTAATCAAGACAGTGTGGTGTTGGCAAAAGGGCAGACAAATAGAGCAATGCAATAGAATAAAGAGCCCAGAAATAGACCCCCATAAATACAGTCGACTGATCTTTGACAAAGGAACAAAGCAACACAATGGAGTAAAAATAATCTTTTCAGCAAATGGTTCTGGAACAACTGGACATCCACTTGATTAAAAAAGAAAGAAAAAAGAGAAAAGAAAAGAGAATCTAGACTAGACGTGGACCTTACATCTTTCACAAAAGTTAATTCAAAGTGGATCACAGATTTAAATGTTAAATACAAAACTGTAAAACTCCCAGAAGATAACATAGAAAATCTAGATGACCTTGGGTATGGAGATGACTTCAGATACAACACCAAGTATAATCTGTAATGAAATCATTGATAAGCTGGGCTTCAGTATAATTAAAAAGTTCTGCTTTGTGAAAGACATTGTCAAGAGAATGAAAAATCACGCCACAGACTGGGGAAAAAATATTTGCAAAAGGTAGTATTTGATAAAGGACTCTTAGCCAGAACATATAAAGAGCTCTTAAAATTCAACAATAAGAAAACAAGCAACCCGATTAAATGGGCCAAAGACTATAACAGATACTGTGCCAACGAAGAAATGCAGATGGCAAATAAGCATGTGAAGAGATGTTCCACATCCTACGTCATTAGGGAATTGCAAATAAATAAAATAATGAGATAACCACTACACACCCATTAGCTTTGCTGAAATCCAAAACACTGATGACACCAAATGCTGTTGCAGGTGTAGCAGCAACAGGAACTCTTGTTCATTGCTGGTGAGAATACAAAATCATACAGCCACGGTGGAAGGTAGTTCGGCAGTTTCTCGCAAAAGAAATCTACTCTTACTATGTGATCCAGCAATCATGCTGCTTGGTTATTTACTGGGGTGAAATCTTGAAAGGAGATAAAAACTTATGTCCACACAAAAGCCTGCACATGGATGTTTGTAGCGGCTTTATTCACAATTGCCAACGATGGGAGCAACCGAGATGTCTTTCAGTAGCTGAGTTGACAAATTGTGACCCATCCAGAGAACGGAATATCATTCAGTGCTAGAAAGAAACGAGGTATCAAGCCATGAAAAGACATGGGAAGGTCAAATGCATATTATGAAGTGAAAGAAACCAGTGTGAAAGCCTACATACATGTGATTCCATCTATGTGATATTCTAGAAAAGATAAAACCATGGAGATAATAGAAGAGATCAGTGGTTGCCAGGCCTTGAGGGAAGGGATATGTAGGGCGCTGAAACCCCTCTATAGTACAGAGTCATGTACCGTACGTAGCAGTGGACATAAGCCATCCATTTGTCCAAACCCATAGAATGTACACCAAGAGCGAACCCGTATGTAGACTGTGGTCTTGGGTGATGATGTGTCCAGGTAGTTTCACCTGTTGTAACAATTTCGCCACTCCAGCGGGAGACGTTAATGATAGGGAAGGCTGTTCATGTTGGGGGGCGGGCAGTGGGTACATGAGAAATCTGTATACTTTCTGCACAGTTTTGCTGTGGATCTAAAATGCTCTGAAAAATAAAGTCTGTTTTGAAAAAGAGAACGTTACTGGTTCACATAATTGAAAAGTCCAGGGCAAGGGCAGGCTTCAGTCATGGCTGGATTCAGGGGCTCAGGGATACCATTTTGATATAGTCTTCATCTCTCAGCTTGGCTTGCTTTCTTCACTCCAGCCGGGGAGGTCCAGGGGCTCCAGGCTCCATGATCCCTTGTAGAAAAACAGAGGCTCTTTGGCACTAGGAAATTGCCTGGGTAGGGCTCTTACCGTCTAGCTTGAGCCTGGGCCTACCCCCGGAGTCAGGGAAGGGAGATCCCCCCCTTCCCAAGAGGAAGGCTGAGGCCTTGTTGCCAGAGGAAAGGAGACTAGTTTTGGGCCTGCGATGATGTCCGGATGATCAAGGCCCCTCCAGCTCTAACATCTGATGCTTCCGATGCCAGTGACCTGGCTGGCTGGGGGCAGAAGACAGGCTTTCTGCACAAGGAGGCAGAGGCACAGTGTTTCATCTGGGCTTCAGAGGTCATATGGAACGGCCGCGGGTGGCTGAGGGGGTGCTGGGCACAGCGGGAACAGAGGTGCGTGTGTTTGGCGGCTGCTGGACAATGGGCGTGTGATGAGTCCGTGAAAGTATGTTGGGGCCAGACTGGGGCCTCCCAGGATCTGGGTCCTGCCCCCAGCTTTCCCAGCCTCGCCTATACTGGTTCCTCTGCGTGTTAACATCTCAGGGGGAAGCTCCCTGGGGTGGGGTCCGGTGAGGGGGTGGGCATGCCATGCTTCCGGGTCTCTGATGTCCACCTCCCTCCAGGCGTTCCTGGTCTATGCTGCGGGTATCTACTCCAACATGGGCAACTACAAGTCCTTTGGCGACACCAAGTTTGTTCCCAACCTGCCCAAGGTGAGTTGAGGGAGGGCCAGTGGGATCATAGTGGGGGCTTGGTCACTGCCACGCTCCTCACCTAGCAAGGGAAAGCAGTGTGTCTTCCTGACCGCGCTGACCTGAGGGCAGACAAGGGAAGGGTGTGTGAACTTCATTCAGTGCTTGCAGAAGGGAGCCTGGTCATCTCATGCCTGGGGATGGTGGAGAGGCCTGGGCACAGTGAGTCCCTCATGGGGACTGCGGGGCTCGGGCCCATCTGGGGCATCGGCAGTTCTTAAACCCGGACTCTCAGCACTCACTGTCCACACAAGTTGCTTGGCCATCTTGTTGAGATGTGGCTTCTGACCGAACGGGTCTGCCGGGGGCCTGAGCTCCAGCAACACCGATGCCGCTAGTCGCTGAGCCGCACTTTGAGCCAGGCCTTAGGCTGCGGGAGAGGAGCTGGGGGATGGATGTGGAGGGTGCAGAAGACAGGCTTGGGCGCTGTGGCCGAGCCAGTGGCCTCTTCCCCTGCAGGAGAAGCTGGAACGTGTGATCCTGGGGAGTAAGGCGGCTCAGCAGCACCCGGAAGACGTCAGGAGCCTCTGGCAGACCTGCAGGGAGCTCATGTTCTCTCTGGAGCCGCGGCTTCGACACCTCGGGCTGGGGAAGGAGGTGAGGCCCCCCCCACCCGTACAGGAAAGTGGAGGGCATCCTTTGGAAGTCACCTGGCGCGGAGGGAGGGTACCGGATAGGGAGCAGTGGGCTTCAGTTTCGTCATTTGTAAGGATGGGATGCTTTCTGAATGCCCTTCCGGTTCCGACAGCCTGGGGTGGTGTGTGCAGAAGGGAAGAAGAGAAGAGCTGAGAGAGGGGCAAGTGGGAAAGGGGGGAGCCCGGGCTTCCCGCCTCTGGAGGCCACTTGGCCACCGCGTGGTGTGAGGGACGTGGCAAGCCTGCGGGAAGGCTGGAGATGGGCCGGTGTGTGTGATTTGTGTTACGGTGTTAGGAGACGAGAGGGGGCAGGGTAGAGGCGGCTGGGAGGAGGTGCGGGGGCTGGAGGGAGTGTGTCCCGACCTCGGCAGTTCCTCCTTCCCATCCGTCCCTTTGCCCGGCAGGGAATCACCACCTACTTCTCTGGGGACTGTACCATGGAAGATGCCAAGCTGGCCCAAGACTTTCTGGACTCACAGGTTTGAGGCTCAGGGAACCTGGGACAGTGGGTTCACAGGGCCCCCTTGCCACTGGCACCCACTCCCGCGTCTCAGCTTGGGTCCAGAGACACAGCATCCTGGCCGTTTAAGGTGGAAAAGACTTGGGAATCCTTGTCTAAGCATTGGCCTGGCTCCGGCGAGGAAGACGTTCCCACGCGCGCCAGGGACGGGGCCGCCCCTGCCCGCCGCAGGCTGAGGGCTGTGGTGACAGCCTGAGGGCAGGACAGCGGAGACGTCAGAGCTGCTTCCAGGTGGGCCCCGGAGTCCACTTGCGGGGTTTACCCCCCAGCAGCTGTGTAAGCACTTTCCAGGTCTGCTGCCTTGTCCCCGGACCGCCCCCCCCGCCCGGGTCAGCGGGCACCGAGGAGTCGGCACTTAGTAAATGTTAGTGCTCAGCGTGTAGAGCGAGCGTCTCCGAGAGCCTGGCCTGGGCTGCCCACCCGCTCTGTCCGCCTCGCTGCGGACTCACGCGGGTTCCCCCACACGCCCCAGCCTGCTCTGCCTCTGTACCTCCTCTTCCTGTGTGAACCCGCTTCCCTCGTCCTGCCTTGCAGCCCCCTCTGGACTTACTCTTCTTCCCCAAACCCCTGCCCTGGTCTTTTCCAGAACCTCAGTGCCTACAACACGCGACTCTTCAAGGGCGCCCGCCAGGACGGGAGGCCCTGCTACGAGGTGCGGCTGGCTTCTGTGCTCGGCACGGGTGAGCTGCCCCCCACAGCCCTTCCACTGCCTCCTCAGCACCTCTGGCCCAGGGGGACGGGGCCACACTGAGGACAGGGCTTAGTGGGTCCTGCCGGGAGTAGCAGGCATGATGGTCACCGCACATGTTGACGGCAGGCTTCCCGGGCGCTGCGCTCCCTGCCGTGCTCTGCGTCCGGTGGTACCCGTGAGGGGGACACTATGCCCGGGCTGGCTGCGACAGGAAAGATACGGGGGGAGACATGAGGACAGGGGGAGGGGTTCCATGCTGCCTGGGGGATGTTACTGCCGCAAGCCTCTGACGGTCCCCATCCTTCAGGCAGTGGCACGAAAGATAACGATCCGTGAGAATGGTGGGGACAGAGGCTGGGCCACGTGCCCCATGAGAGGCTAGAAGAGAAATCCAAACTGCGCATCAGTGAAGGCTTAGTGGAAGAGGTGACCTTATGGGTCTCGGAGGTTTGGGCGAATGTAGAAAGGGGGAGATGGGGAACGTACTAGAGTCTGCTTCCTAAATATGTCTCAGAGTTTGGGCTTCCCCTCAGGGGAAAGCCCAAATCCACCTCCGAGGGCTCTGTCATTCAGAATTCTTCACAGGTGAGGAATCTAGTGCACGTTTGCCTAAGCCAGAAGGGGACTTAATAGGCTTGGGTCATTAAGAAGCCTGGAACGGGATGGCTTCAAGCACAGCTGGACCCGGCTGCTCGGACCCTATTCCGAGAGATCTCTCTCTCTGCCTCTGGCCTCCGCTCTCTCACTTCATCCACGATGTGTTCCTCCTGCCTGGGGCCTGATAGTCACCAGCCCGGCCACTCCAGCAGAAAGAGGGCCCTTTGCTCCCAGAAGTTTCTTCAATAAGGCCTGGGAGTGGCTCTAGTTTCTCTATTTTGGGTCCCGTATTTATCTGTGAACCAGTCCCTGTGGTCAAGGGACAGATAGAGCTCTGATTGTTGGGACCCTGATCCCAAGCCGGCCTCAGAGCCAGGCGACAATGATGTCAGCCCCTCCCATGCACCTGAATTGGAGGTGGGGGGAGGGGGATTCTTAGTGGAAAATTGGGATCTGTTACCAGGTGAGAGGGAAATGCACGCAGTGTGGACAGAAATACCCAGGCTCCTATGAGGACCTTTGCAAGCTGGCCCTCCCTTTTCCCCTTCCCAGCCCCCAGCCCCATGTCCCTGCCCCCCTCCCACTTAGACTCTGTGCCCCAGCCATGCTGAGCAGTTTACAGTCCCCTGAAAACCCCGTGTTTGTTGTCACATCTGCTGTCCAGAACTTTGCAGTGTCCCCTTTCCCACCTCGAAGTCCTGCCTCCCGTCTACACGTTCTCGTGATGAACACCTTCTCACCAGGTTCACCCTGCCCTGTGTTTCCATGACTTTCCTTCTCTTTTCCCATCATCACACCCAGGAACTGCACGGGCTTTTTTGTTGTTGCTATTGACCGCGGGCTCCTCAAGAGGAGGAAGGGTGTGTTTCACTGACCACTGTCCCCCCCAGTAGCTAGCGCTTGGTAGAAACTCAGGTCTTTGGTGTGGGACTAGATGACGGTGGCACCCGAACCTTTGGTGGAGGGAACGGTGTGCGCCCCAGAGCATGGCGGAGGGGAAGTTTAGCCATTGGCACGTTGTTGGGTTTGACTAAGGAAAAGGACACTGGGTTCGTGGGACTAGGAATCGATCACACCGGAATGTAAGCCGAGCCCGCACTTCCGTATAGTCTACTGTGTACAAGACCGGGCACGAGAGTGAGGCCCTGGTGACTGAGCACCTCTTGTGTCACCTCCTGCTGTGTGCGGCTGCCCCCCAAAATTAGGGACATAAACCCACCTCTTCTCGCTCAAGGGCTCTGTGGGTCAGGAATCGGGATGGGCATGATCGGAACAGCTTGTGCCTGGTGACAACGACCGAGGCCTCAGCTGGGGAGACTCGGAGGCCGGGGTGCCGTCAGCAGCCAGGGGCTGGAATTACCCGCAGGCGCACTCATCACACGTCTGGTGGAAGATGCTGGCCGTCAGCTGGGACCTCAGCCGGGGCTATGGGCAGGACGCCCCCCGTGGCTTCTTGACGTTGCTCGTGTTGGCTGGCCTCCCCGAGGGACCATGCCGAGAGAGCCAGGAGGAAGCTGGGCCACCTTGTATGACCTGGCCTCGGCTGTCCCCTGGCATCACTCCTGCTAGAGTCACGAGCCTGCCCGGCTTCAGGAGGAGGGCAAAGAGCCCTTGCGTCCTGATGGGGGATGTCACCTTGGGAGGTGGGAGACACTGTGCTTATCTTTTCTTTTTTACAACATAACCTAGAAGTATATGCTACTGGTCAGGGACAACAGGCAAAATGCAACAAACCGCCACTGGTGTAGTGGCGTGAAACAACGTAAATTTATTCTGGTACTGCTCTGGGGGCCCAAAGTCAGAAACAAGAGTCCAGTTCCTTCCAGAGCCTCCAGGGGCAGTCTGTTTCCTTGCCTCTTTCAGCTTCTAGAGGCGGCCTGCTTTCCTTGGCTCATGTCCCCCTCCTCCCCTCTCTCCAGCATCTTCTCTCCTCCGGACTCCTACATCCTGTTCACCCTGTCGTCTCCTTATAAGATTCCTTACATTTCGGGGTTGACTGTCTTTCTAAATACAGTTTGCCACCCTAGGTTTGAATCCTGCTCTGCCACTTGCTATCCCTGCAACCTTTGGAAACTTACTTTACCTCTCTGTGCCTTAGTTTCCCCATCTGTAAAATGGAGATAACTCCCCTTAGAGTTGATGTGCGGCTTAAATAAGTTAAATACACATACATTTTTTTTTTTTAATGAAAATTTATACTATTTCTGTAGGCAGTGGGGAGTCATTGAAGATCTTAGAGTAAGAGTGTCACGGTGAGAAGGTTGCTGGGGTGTCTTAGCCTTTTCCCTGAGTGATCCTTCTTCCCTCAGAGCCTGCTCTGCATTCTGAAATGACTTCCAAGCTGAAGAGCTATGAATTCCGGGGGAGCCATTTCCAGGTGACTCGGGGGGACTACGCCCCTATCCTCCAGAAGGTGGTGGAGCACCTGGAGAAGGCCAAGGTAGGGCTGGCTGGAGGCTGAGGGGTCAAGCTGCAGATCCCTCTGGGCAGCAAAGACAGGTGTCGGGACGGGTGGGTGGCCTGAGGCTGACCGACCCCTGCTTACCCCCAGGCGTATGCAGCCAACAGCCGACAGGAGCAGATGCTGGCTCAGTACATAGAAAGTTTCACCCAGGGCTCCATTGAGGCCCACAAGAGGGGCTCCCGCTTCTGGATACAGGACAAAGGCCCCATCGTGGAGAGGTGAGGCACCAGCCTTCACCCCGGCTGCCCCCCTCCTGCCTGCCCCTCTTCCATCTCTGCCCTTTACTCCCCCAGTTACATCGGGTTCATCGAGAGCTACCGAGACCCCTTTGGTTCCCGTGGAGAGTTTGAAGGTAACTTCTGGGAGGAGGGGGGTCAGCTTGCAAACGCTTATCCCAGTGTCCCCGAGGGCTCTCCCCTCCGCCCTGCAATACTAATACAAATAACCAGAACCAGTGTTGATGATTTAGTAGGCACTGGGCACTTAGCTACAGGAGCTCGTTTGGACCCTATCCTCCCATGACAATTGCTATCCTCACTTTATAGAAGTGGTTACCGAGGCATAGTTGGTGAGTGGCCGAGCGTGGCGCTTTGGCTCAGAGCCACTTTGCTGTGCTGCCTCTGCTGTCTGATCCGGGCACAGGCTACAGCCATTCCAAGCCCAGCTTTGCAGCTCACCGGCTGTGTGACCTCCCCAGCTGGGTAAACCCCATATCTGAGCATCGGTCACTGCCTTCTGGGTGTCGGGGAAGTGAGGCTGCTCAGCACAACGCCAGGCACATAAAAGGTCCTGGGTGAACGGGAGCATAATTGACATCATGGCTGTGAATTTAACTTGGCTGCTGTCATCCCAGGGCAGGTGGGAGGCCGCTTGGCCCCCCGTGCCTATATCCATACCCCGACTGGACCCACCTGTGGGAGGCAGGGTGTCCAGCCTGAGGATTTAGATTTCTGTGCCAAGCCTTATCCTCCCCAGCCCCTGGGATAGAGTCTTTAGCACCCAATTTCTAGAAGCCAGCGGGATTAGCTTGGGAGGAGAGAGGACAGCTCCAACAGCCGGCGGGGGGCTTAGATCTGAGCCCAAAGATGCAGGCCCAGGGCGCAGGTGGTGCGGGGACCAGAGGGGAGGACAGGTGTGCACACCTGCAGCTTCTCTGCCTGGGTCCTGATTGTCCAGGCCTCTCTGAGGGCCGAGACTCCAGTACCTTCTGAGCAGCCTTGATCTCAGAGGCTCCCCTCTTTACCTAACTCATGGTGGTTATTAGAGAAGTAGTCGAGGGGCGCCTGCGTGGCTCAGTCAGTAGAATGTGCGACTCGATCTCGGGGTTGTGAGTTCGAGCTCCACATTGGGTGTTGAAATTACTTAAAAATAAAATCTTAAAAAAAAAAAAAAAGGAAAAGTAGTCCACGTTCACGGTCACAAATTTTGAAAATATACTAAAACAATCATCCGTGATTGCTCCCACCTCAAGGCTAAAATTGGGAATTTACATTGTGGGGTTTTTTTTTGGTATTTATTTATTTATTTATTTTAAGATTTATCTATTTATTTATTTTAGAGATAGAATGCAAGCAGAGGGAGGGGCAGAGGGAGAGAGAGGATCCACCAGCAGATTCCCTGGCTGAGCCTGGAGCCCCATGCGGGGCTCGATCCCAGGACCCTGAGATCATGACCTGAGCTGAAACCAGGAGTCGGTCGCTCAACCGACTGAGCTACCCAGGAACCCCTGTTTTTTGTTTTTAGATAGAGCTAATAATGCTTTAAAGTGTGTGTGTGTGTGTGTGAGATTTAAAAATCCATGCTTGTTTTAAGTAATTGGAACAATATAGAAGTATGTAGGATGGAATGTGAAATCGGCCCCCTGTGACCCTCCCCTCCAGAGGTCACCACAGGTCACACGGTTGAGTACAGGTCCTTCTAGAGCCTTGTTTAAGCACACACATGAAACTTTTAACTTATCCAGGTGGATGCAGTTATGTTCTTCGGATTGTTCTGCCACTTGCTTTTTTTCACCGAATATTTTAGATATCTTTTCATATCAGTACATATAGACCTACCATGTTCCTTTCATTTTTACTTATTTATTTTTTTAAGTAGGCTCCATGCCCAGTATGGAACTTGAACTCATGACCCTGAGATCAGGGGTCACATGCTCTACCGACTGAGCCAGCCAGACTCCTCCCACCCTGTTCTTTTTATTTTTTAAAGATTTTATTTATTTATTTGAGAGAGCGCATAAGCCAGTGGGGGGGAGGGGGCAGTGAGAGAGGGAGAAGAAGACTCCTTGCTAAGCAGGGAGCGCGACGTGGGGCTTGATCCCAAGACCCTAGGATCATGACATGAGCTGAAGGCAGACGCTTAACTCACTGAGCCACCCAGGCACCCCCTCTTCTTTGCTATTTTAATCATCCTATCTTCCTGACCTGGTATGTCAATTCCACCTGACACAGTGGCTCCAGACAGGGAGGCTTTGCCGGGTCTAACCCTTGGCCAAATTAATCCATTCTTTGCAGGAGCCTGACCATGCAGTAGTCTAGGCTGGGCCTTTCCAAGGTATAGTTCCTACAGGGTTCACAGGAGTTACACCAAGAAGCGTTCAGTGCTAAGCAGCAAGGGGTCTTGCCTACAGGACTCTTCAGTACCTCTAATATGCAAATATACACTAGGAATCTCTGAGAATTTAGAAATAGAGCATATAGTATTATCCAAACTTATTTGACCAGGAAGCTCTTTCTTTAGGAAGGCTCTCATAGAAACTGCATTTTGTGGAGTGCAGCTTTGGAAACAGAAATGGAAGCTAGGCTCTCCAACCACATTAAACCTAAAAAGATCAATCCCAGGCCTACTGTGTGCAGCCTCAGTCACCCCATCGCAAGCCAAATACTCTAGCCTTGCAGGGCAGTTAAGTTGCCCCCAAAAGGACATGTTTTTTGCTCAAACAGTCCCTTCCACTGGGAATCTGCTCTTTACCCACCACCCTCTATGCGTTCCCCGCCATCTCCTTTAAGATCCCTCACAGAGGTTATCCAGTGAAGCCTTCTCTCTTCATCCCACCCACCCCAGTGACCTCCATGAAGGCAGGGCCAGGCCCGGGCCTGCAAAGGGTACCGCACACAGTGGACATTTAAAACATGCATGATGGCTGGAGGGCTCGCGGAGTGGAGTGGGGTACGGGACCCCTCCCAAACCCTGCCATCCCAAGGCCCACCTCCCTCCCTACAGGCTTTGTGGCCATGGTGAACAAGGCCATGAGTGCCAAGTTCAAGTGCCTGGTAGCAAGTGCAGAACAGCTGCTGAAGGAGCTGCCCTGGCCCCCGGCCTTTGAGAAGGACAAGTTTCTCACCCCCGACTTCACCTCCCTGGACGTTCTCACCTTCTCTGGCTCTGGCATCCCTGCTGGCATCAACATCCCCAACTGTGAGCTTCCTCAAGCCGCAACCGTGTCCCCTAAGAGCCGCCCCTCCTCCCACACACAGTTGCCCTGGCCACATGCCCCACTCGGTCCTCCATCCCAACCTGGTCCTCTTGTCTAGACTCCTTATCCCTGGCCCTTCATTTTTGGTCTCCTTCTCCCTGGTTCCCTTCCCACCTTCTGCAGATGACGACCTGAGGCAGACGGACGGCTTCAAGAATGTGTCGCTGGGGAATGTGCTGGCTGTGGCCTACGCCACGCAGCGGGAGAAGCTGACCTTCCTGGAGGAGGAGGACAAGGTGGGCACTGGCAGCCCAAGGGTTGGGGGCGGGCCTGGCCTGACGGCTGACTCAGAAAAACAGGGGGGGGCCAGTGCAGGAGAGAGGAGAGAGCACGGCTGCCTCCTGGCTCTGCCGCCTCCCGGCCTGGTGGCCCTGTGACTTGGCCTGTCAGCTCCCCTGTCAAACTGTAGAGGCAGTCCTTTCCTTCGGGTTGTTGCAAAGGGGCGATGGGCCGAGCGGGGGCCCCGTGGATCCTGTCGGGAAGGAGGCCACAGGCCCTCGGCTTGGCAGCAGGGGCATCAGCAGGCCGGGTGGCTGCGGTGGGGCGGCAGGCAGCATGGCCTCTGCTTGTCTCGGCAGGACCTGTACATCCGCTGGAAGGGGCCCTCCTTTGACGTGCAGGTGGGACTGCACGAGCTGCTGGGCCATGGCAGCGGCAAGCTCTTTGTGCAGGTGAGAACCCGCCCGCAGCTCCCCTCCCCCATGATCAGCCCCACCCAGGGTGAAGCCGCTTCATCTTTGCCCTCACCGGCTTCGGATTAGGTGGGGGAAATGGCCCCTAAAGGAAGGAAGTTCCTATCTCACCCTCCCCCGAGATGTCCCAGGAGCCTCAAGGGTGCGGGACCCGCAGGACAGTCCAGTCCCTGCACAGGAGGAGTGGCTTGGCTCAGGCTGAGGAAGCCTGCCCTTGGAGGTGTGACACAGACAGCCCCAGGGACAGGGAGGCTGTGAGGGGCAGTCTCTGCAGGCTCCCGGTCCTGAGGCTGCAGCATGGTCTGTCTTGGGACAACTATTCCCTGGAACCTGTACCTTTCCAGGTATTAACGGGGAGTGAGTCACTTCTCGCGAGAGCAGCCCTTTCCTGCCAGCCAATCAGAGTGGCCGGAGCCCCCTGTGACCACCCCCACCCCCAGGGAATAGAAAGAAGACAGACAGCTTTTCTGCCAGACGAGAGGACCAGAGGCGGGCGAGGCGGGCGGGGCAGGGCAGGGCATCAGAGAGAGCGGGGTTCTGTTTGGGTCCGCTCCCTGTGAGGTGGGGCACGTCACTGAGTCAGGAGGGGCTGGAGGTCAGGACGATTCAGAGAGCAGCTAATGGGGGCAGCAGCTTGGCTCTGTCCAAGCTTTGAAGTCACAGGGAAGTGGGGACAAATGTGGCCACTCTGTGTCCTCGCACAAGTCAGTTCTCCTTACTGAGCCTCCAGTTGGCCCATCTGCAAAACAGGGACCCTGCCTCCTACCGTATGGGCCATCACGAGGAATAAAAGCAAAGCCCTAGGGCTTGCCTGACACCGTAGGCCCTCTGGAAATGAATTACTGCCAAGAGATAGTGTGCATGGAGGTCATGTGCTCTGATTCCATGTTGGGGCTCATAAACTCCGAGCCTCATTTGTCTCCTCTGTGAAGTGGGGTACTAGAACCTTCCGGTGGGGTGGGATGTAGGAATAAATGGAGGTAGAAAATCACAGGCTGTGGCCTCTGCCAGCATGGGGAGAGGGGCTGGGAAGCACGTAGGGGAGCAGCAGCCAAGCTTTCTAGCCCATCCACTGGCACATATCTGGGGTCCAGAGATCCCGGGTCTGGGTTTTCACGTGGTGGGGCAGGGGGGTGGGAAGGGTCACAGGACTCCAGTTTGGAGGCAGGAGCACGTGGATAGCGCTCGAATCCCCGGGCTGAAGTACTGCGCTGGGGCAGAGGCACCTTTCCCTCACTTGCCCCGTGTCCTGACCCTTCTGCAGGACGAGAGAGGAGCATTTAACTTTGACCAGGAGACAGTGATCAACCCAGAGACGGGGGAGCAGGTGAGGGCGGACTCGGCGGAGCCCCGGGTGCTGGGGGGCTGGGCTTGGCTGGGGTGGCAGCTGTTCCTAAGCCTACTTCCTGGGCCTCCCCTCCCAGATTCAGAGCTGGTACCGGAGCGGGGAGACCTGGGACAGCAAGTTCAGCACCATCGCCTCTAGCTATGAAGAATGCCGGGCTGAAAGTGTGGGCCTCTACCTCTGCCTCAACCCCCAAGTGCTGGAGTATGGGCAACAGGCTTGGGGAGTGACCTCCCTTGTGGACAGAGGGCGTGGCGTACTGGCAGGGGTCAGGACCCAGGCAGCCTCTGACTACCCCTCCCACCTCCCTGTCCCTCCTCCAGGATCTTCGGCTTTGAGGGGGCTGACGCGGAAGATGTGATCTACGTGAACTGGCTGAACATGGTTCGGGCCGGGCTGCTTGCCCTGGAGTTCTACACCCCGGAGACCTCCAGCTGGAGACAGGTGGGAGCCGGCAGGGGGAGGCCTGCAGCGGGGTCTGAGGTCAGGATTCTAGGTGTAGGGATGGGACAACCATATCTACCTAAGACGCACAGGAACTGGGGTTAATCCCAGACTCTGCTGCTTATGGGGGTAAGTCACACTGTTGTGAGCCTCAGTGTCCCTGTCTGTGCAATGGGAATAATAATCTCCCCGCCCACCTCTGAGGTCGAAATCAGACGAGGTGATTTTACTACGACTGCTAATAGTTGACTCGCATCAGACTTACTGTGTAGCACACACAGTTCTGAGCACATTACCTGAATTAACTGTTTCCCGTGTCAGCCCTAGGACGTAGGTGCTATTATTACTCTCATTTTAGGAATAAGGAAATTGAGGCACAAAGACATTAAGTAACTTGCTGGTAGGTAGCAGAGCCAGGATTCAAATCCAAGCAGTCTGCCTCCAGAGCGGTTAGGCTGCTTACTTATGAGATGTACTTGGGAAATAGGCTAAGCAATAGGAATGTTCTTAAAAGTCGTACAAGTATGTTTTGAGGAGGCAGTCTTGTGTCATCAAGAGAACACACGTTTTAGAGTCAGGAAACTTAGGTCTGAGTCCTTGATCTCCCTTAACAGCTGTGTGACCCTGAGCAAGTCACTTCACCTCTCTGGGCCTCTGTTTTGTCATCTGTAAACTGGGGTTCACGATGCCCATTCGGTCCCACTGTTGAATGCAAACAAGATTGTAGAAGAGAAAGTGCTTGGCGACCTGGATTTTGGGGGACCCGTGGGGGTGTCTGCTATCATCCGGGGGTGTTCTGGAGCATCGAAGGGCACGATGGTTGGCAAGGGGGAGCCCAGGGCTCTGGGACCTGCCTGGAAATGGCCTTCCTGTTTTCCAGGGCAGCCTGCCTTCCCTCATGAGCAGAGAGGGGAGGAAACATTTAAGGGGAGAGGAATAGGGCAGAAAAAGACCCACAGGGTAAGGGAGAATGAAGTGGTAAGAATAATTGACAATTAATTAATAAGCACATACTGTAGATGTGGCTTTGGACCAGGCTTTTGATATGTCTTATCTCAGGGATGTAAATGATTCCTTTCTTCTTGGCTCTGGCAGGCCCACATGCAGGCCCGGTTTGTGATCCTGAGGGTCCTGCTGGAGGCTGGCGAGGGACTGGTTACTGTCACTCCCACCACAGGCGCTGATGGGCGCCCCGATGCCCGAGTCCGCCTGGACCGCGACAAGATCCGGCCTGTGGGCAAGCCCGCCCTGGAGCGGTTCCTCAGGAAACTTCAGGTAAGCGGAGCCCTCTTGCCCTCCAGCCTCACCCTGTCTCCCCGCCCTCTAGCCCTGCCTCGTAGCCTTCTGATCATCAGCTCATTCATTCATCCATTCATTCATTCATTCGTTCATCGGACAAGTGTGTATACAGAGTGTTATCCTGTGCCAAGCACTGAGCATAAGCCATCAGCGGCTTCTTACGTTGTAGTGAACGTATAAACAATAAGCGAATGAGATGATTTCAAATCATGACAAGAGCTGTAAAGACAATAAAACTTGGTGATACGATAGCAAGTGAAATTGGAGGGAAAAGGAATGCAGAGCCTCCTTAGCCTGGGTGGTCAGGGAAGGCTTCTTGGAGGAGATGGCGTTTAAGCTGCAATTTGAGTGCCAGGCAGGAACCAGCTATGAGAAGGTCCGAGAACTGAAGAAACAGAAAGCTCAAAGTCTGGTTTGGGGACTGGGATGAGCTTTGTGGTTTGAAGGACAGAAGGAGGCCTGGAGCTCAGTAGGTGAAGGACAGTGGTCAGCACGGCCCTGGCTTCCCTCCCACGTAGGAATGCTTTGAGTCGGGACCTTTTGGGGTTCTGATGTCAGTATTAACCAGCCATGTAATTGGGGCAACAATACTCTGCCTTGCTGGGCCCCACTTTTCTCATCTGCTAAATGGGATACATCCCCTGCTTCACCTGGCAGGAAGCAAATGACACAACAAACTGAGCAAATAGAATGTTCTGGATCCAAGCCAGTGTGACATTAGGTGTGGTCCGTGGGTTAGCAGCATCCACATCACCCAGAAGCAGCCTACAAATGCAGATTTCTGGGCACCACCCCAGACCTGATTCAGAAATTGCGAGAGCAGGACCCAGGAATCTGCATGTTTATCTGCCTGCCAGGTGAGTCTCACATTCAGCAAAGTTTGAGAACCACTCAAGGCCCACTCTTTACTGTGCAGTACCTTCCATTGGAACTGGGTCCTGCCGGCTTTTTCAACTGATAGAAGGCCTTGCCTTCAACTCAGCAAACAGCTCCATGATTATACTCCCACCTGTTTCCAGAAAGGATTTAAGGCATTTTTTAATGAAAGATATGTGTTTGGCCCATTAAAGTAAAATAAAATTAGAAATTAAAAATCAGGGGTGCCTAGGTGGCTCAGTTGGTTAAGCATCTGTCTTTGGCTCAGGTCATGATCCCAGGGTCCCGGGATCGAGCCTCGCATTGGGCTCCCTGCTCGGCGGGGAGCCTGCTTCTCCCTCTCCCGCTCCCCCTGCTTGTGCTTGCTCACGCTCGCCCTCTCTTTCTCTCTCTGTCAAATAAATAAATAAAATCTTTAAAAAAAGAAAATCAGGGGCACCTGGTGGCTCAGTTGGTTAAGTGTCTGTCTTCGGCTTGGGTCATGATCCCAGGGTCCTGGGTTTGAGTCCCGCATCAGGCTCCCCGCTCAGCAGGGAGCCTGCTTCTCCATCTCTCTATGCTCCTCCCCCCAACTCATGTGCTCTCTCTCTCGCTCTCCTCTCTCTTTCAGATAAATAAAATCTTTAAAAAAAATCAGTAGCTGCAGGGGCACCTGGGTGGCTCAGTTGGTTAAGTAGCCAACTCTTGATTTCAGTTCAAGTCGTGATCTCATGGTCCTGGGGTCGAGTCCCACATTGGGCTCTGCACTCAGGATGGAGTCTGCTGGAGAGTCTCTCCCTCTCCTTTTCCCTTTGCTCCTCCCCCTGCTTGCACTGTCTCTCTCTCAAATAAATAAATAAAATCTTAAAAATCAATAGATGCAAAATGCAATACAGGTCTTAGATCTGGAATAGAAAAAGGTCATTAGTGGGACAACTAGTGAAATCTAAAAAAGCATAGAGTTTAGTTGATAATAATGCACCAATTTTGTACAGTGTTAACAACAGGAGAAACTGGGCAAGGGGCATATGCAAACTCTCTGTTCTAGCTTTACAACTTTTCTATCTTCAATTATTCTGGTTTGTTAATAATAATAAGTCACTAGATGAAGGAATCCAATCTGCCAGATCCTAGTCTGCTATGAAACTGTGACTGAGTATTGAACAAGCACAGAATGTTCCATTCTAGGGGCTGAACCAGTTGGGTCTCTGTACAAGAGGAGTCATTCAGCAGGACAGACAGACACCTCAGCAATAGCTTTACAGAAGATATAGAATATGGAAGCATCGTTGGCATGGTTCTTTATCTTATCAGCCCCCTAGCAAAAGCCAAGAGCACAGCAAGTAGGGAAGACGAAGGCATTTTTACAAGGAGAGGCTCCCGCCAGGGTCACAAAAGCAGCCCATTTTGGGCTACCGTGTATTGTGAAAATTGGCAGGGTTGGATATAAATCTGTATTTCCGGCTTCTCGGAAAGACGGGCCTCCATAGGCTCAAGTCAACTGGCTGAAACTGAGCAGCAAGCAGCACATTTGGGCATTTGGACATGGCATGACTCTCCAGGTTGCCAGACCTCCTCCCTATACCTGTCCTGCCTCCCGTTGGCATCGAGGTTACCAGCTCTTTGCTTTAAGCTGGTGGGATCCAACGTGTTGGCTTCATAAATGTGTCTCCACTACTCTTGGGAAGAGAGAAAGACGAAATGTTCTCTTTAACTGTCCCTCTGGAGGTCCCCCCGCAACCCTCCGGAGAATCCTTGTAACCCGGGGTCTGAGCGGGGAGGCTTAGCTGGAGGGAGCCCTAGGAGGAGTCCTGCTTCGCCACCTGCAAAGCAGCCCAAGTAAGGATCAGAACCACAAAATGTCAGATATTTGGAAAAGAGCCAAATGGAACTCCCAGAAATAAACTGTAACACCGCTGAAACTAAAAATAGGTTAGACAGGTTTGAGATCCAGCTAAAGATAAAAGAAAGTATACAGCATGTAGCACAGAGACCAAGTTAGAAAATTTAAGAGAGGTGAAGAGTCATGGGGGCCAGTGCGGAAAGGTCGAAGGTGTACAAACTGAAGCCCCAAGAGGAAAGGAGAGCGAGAAGGTGGGAGAAGGCATTAAATAAATACAAATTAAAATGAAATAAATAAATCTTAAAAAAGAAAAGTAAAGCGGGAGTGGGGGGAAAGGAGAGAAACAATCCCCACTGAGTGCGGAGTCTCGGGGCTCAATTCCGTGACCCCGAGATCATGACCTGAGCGAAAACCAAGAATCATAGGCTCAACTGACTTGAGCCACCCAGGTGCCCCAATAAGAATTCTCTTAACTGATAAAGAATGTCTCAGAAAATGAAAATACGGTAACTGTCATCTGTTCAAACACTAGAACATTCCCTTTAAAATCAGAAAAAACACAAAAATGTTTCCTATTCCCACTCCTGATCAACAGTTTGCCGAAGGGCTTAGTTTTTGGAAGGAACCAAGACAAAATTTTATTTTATTTATTTATTTTATTTATTTATTTATTTATTTATTTATTTATTTATTTATTTATTTTTAATTGTAAAGTTCAGGCATTAGAAAGGAAGAAATAAAACTCTTCACGTTGCAGATTATGTGATTAGGCAAGTCAAAAGAATCTACAAACAAATCAATGAAATCAATAAGTTTCACAAGGTTGAATAAAGTCCCCAGGTGGGAGCGTCTGGGTGGCTCTGTCGGTTAAGCGTCTGCCTTCAGCTTAGGTCATGATCCCAGGGTCCTGGAATCGAGCCCCAGTGAGCACCGCTGCTTCTCCCTCTCCTTTGCCCCTACCCCTGCTCGAGTGCTCTCTCTCACTCACTCTGCTCTCTCTCTCAAATAAGTAAATAAAATCTTAAAAAAAAAAAAAAGAAAGAAAGAAAGAAACTGACAAAAAAGAAAGAAACCAAGTCCCAAGAGGGCTTTTCTGGAACTTGACAGGCCGATGTGAAATTTAGACAGAAGCACAAAGGATCGCCAATAAGAGCCAAGACTCTCCTGAAGCAGAACAGGTTGGGGGACTCGTTCTTACCAGATAAAAAAATTTATTCTAAGATAATGAAGTTTGGTGCGGCCCTGGGGCAGAAATAGACAAATTGACCAGTGGAACAGAAACAAGAAGCAGCATGGACTCTGGTATATGACAGAAGGGACATGGCAGGCCACTAGAGAAGGGAGGGACCGTTGAATAGGTCGTGCTCAGACAACCCATTATCCTCACAGAGAGACAGACTGGATCTCTACCTTCCACCATACACACAGACAATCCTAGAAGCTTAACAGTTTACATAGAAAAGGCAAAGTTTTTAACAGAGAAGAGTATCTTCATGACCTCAGAGTGAAGGAAAATTTCTCTAAGCACAAGAAGCACTAGCCATCAAGGAAAAGATCAGACCTTTTAACTACATTAAAAATGGCTTTTTGGTGGGGCGCCTGGCTGGCTCAGTCAGCGGAGCATGTGGCTCTTCATCTCAGAGTTGTAAGTTCGAGCCCCACGTCGGGTGTAGAGATTACTTAAAAATCCAGTCTTTTAAAAATAAATAAATGCATACATAAAATTAAAAATACAAATGACAGTAGCTTTTATTCATCAAAAGTTACCATAAAGAATGTGAGAAGACAAGTCTTAAACGAGGATAGGGTATTTACCACATAATGTGTGAACAAGAGGTTAGTATTTAAATATCTAAAGAACTTAAAAAAAAAGGTGAGGAGGAAAAGACAACCCTGCAGAAATATAATCAAAACTCATGAACCGAAGAGGAAAATGAAAAACACATCAACTTCTGGGAAGATGTTCAACCTCTTGAGCAATCAGGAAAGCAGAACTTAAATCACAGGAGACTTATACCCCCCAGCTTGGCAAAAACGGAAAACTGCCAACACCAGCCTGGCATCCAGAGCGGTGAGGACTGCAGCCACTGCTTCCGGAAGCATCAGCTTGTGCAACTGAGGAGAGCAATGTGGGCTCGTGGGCCGTGGGCTCCTGGGTTCCTCGAAGGTGGAGCGTTCACCTGACCTCCAGACCACCGCTTCTCCTGGAGAAACCTGCATCTGTCCCTTCTGTCCATCAGGGGGCGCCCGGGGTGTCCATGGAGGAGCTGAATGGCTGACTGCACAAGCTGCCCCCGGTCATGGGAAGGGGTTCACCTGTGTGTGTTCACAAGTGCAACAGTGGACAGCCGTGAGAAGGGTGGACTACAGCTGCACGCCCAAACACGGATGAATCTCACACGTAACACGAGCAGAAAAAGCAAATCACAGGACACAAGCAGAAGTTAAAATAACACGGTGCAGAGCAGAATTCCGAGAACACAAGGGAATGATAAGCACAGAATCGAGGACTGTTTATTTCCTCCGACAGGAAGCCCCAGGATGCAGTCAAGGGAGGAGCTAACTTGGGGGGCACCTGGCTGGCTCAGTTAGTAGGGCATGCGAGTTTTTTTTTTTTTTTTTAAAGATTTTATTTATTTATTCGAGAGAGAGAGTGGGGTGGGGGCAGAGGGAAAAAGCAGACTCCTTCCTGAGCTGGGAGCCTGATGCGGGGCTTGATCTTGGGACTCTGGGATCATGACCTGAGCCGAAGGCAGAGGCCCAACTGAGCCACCCAGGCGCCCCATGCATGCGACTCTTGATGTCAGGGTTGTGAGTTCAAGCCCCACATTGGGCATGGAGCCTACTTAATTAAAAAAATAAAAATTAAAAAAAATTTTTTTTAACTTAAAAAAGGAGGGAACTAACTCTTAAGCTGGGTGCTGGTTATATGGGTGTCTTATTGTTTTTTTATAACCTAAGTATTCTTTACAACCTACGTATTATAACCTAATATATATATACTATATATTTTGTATGTGTGAAATGTTTGGGTTTTTTTTAAGAGTATGATGGTAATGCTTTCTGTGTCTACAGTTAAATGAGACAACCAAATGAGAAACTTTAGCTTCACTTTACTAGGCACTTACTAGGAGCTAAGCCCTTGATCTACATTTCTCCCGTATTCAGCATGGTAATACAGTGAGAGAGCAGATACCGTCCAAGGTGGGCCCAACCGGCTGGGGCCCCTGGCAAAGCCCCCTGGATGCAGGGGGGGTGCCCATCATAGGTTCTAATTCCTTCTGCCTTCCCACAGGTGTTGAAGTCCACAGGAGATGTGGCTGGAGGCCGGGCCCTGTACGAGGGGTACGCGGCGGTCACTGACGCGCCCCCTGAGTGCTTCCTCACCCTCAGGGACACAGTCCTGCTCCGCAAGGAATCTCGGAAGCTCATCGTTCAGCCCAACACTCGCCTTGAAGGTAATAGGACTCCCGAGCCCCCTCTGATGGACAAAGGAGGCCTGGAACCCATCCCTGGGCTCAGGAAAGGCTACCTGGGGTGACTCCCGCCTCTCTCCCTCCCTGCCCCAGGCCTCCCCACGCCCAACCCTAGGCCCCAAACCTTAGCATCTGTCACCACCACCACCCCACACACACAGGGCCGTGCTGTTTATAAGACAGCAACCGGAGATTTGCGGAAGGCCCGCGGAGCCAGGGGCGTGTGGAAGAGACAGACCCCAAGCTTATGGGGACGCCAGGCATGGTCCTGGAGGACCAGGCCTGTCAGCGTGTAGGGATGAGGTGAGGGACAGGCATGAGCTGGAGCCCAGCAGGTTGTGGAACCCAAGGGACAGTGTGCCTTTGCAGAGCCCAGGAGAGAGATGAGCAGCCCCACGGGCCCCCTCCCTTCTCAAGTGATGACTCTGTTTCCAAAGCCTTGACCCTGTCTGCGCTGCACTTGGACCTGTTGTCTTAGAGGCCCCTGCTGCATTCCCTTTCCTCTCTCCTCCTGGCCCGTCTTTCCTCACGGCGGTACAGGTGGCGTCAGAGCTGTGCCGTGACCTTGTCTTTGTCCGTAAAGCCAGTGTGGACTGTGTGCTGACACTGCAGCCAACCTGAATGAGGTCCTTCCCTTAGGCTCTTACCGCTTTCCGTGGCTTCGCTCTCTAAATCCTCGCCACGGGGGCACCTGGCTGGCTCAGTCGGTGTGGAGCATGCGACTCTTGATCTTGGGGTCATGAGTTCAAGCCCCATGTTGACATAAAGCTCACTTCCAAAAATAAAACTAAAATAAAATAAATCCTCACCATAACCCGATGAGGTAGTTACAGTTTACATTTTACAGTTAAGAAAACTGAGGCCCAGAGACAAAATCGCTCCAGGCTTATAGCTCTTTACTGGAGGAACCTAGAGTTGGATTAAGGGTGCTCCTCGTTCCCATAGTCACCGGCAGTTTCGAAGGTTAAATGGAATAGTTACCTCCTACTGGCAAGGAAAACACATTTGAGAGGCTTATTTCCGACTCTTTGTGCTGCACTCCAGAGGCCCCGGGGGATTTGGTCGTGACCCCTGGCAGGCCTCAGGGACCCCTCTTCTGGCTCACTGGCCTCGGGGCTCATGGCCTTTCCATTTCTCCAACCCCTTGAGCGCGCCCCGCTCCCACAGCCTTTGCACTCACTGTCTCCTCTGCTGGGCACAGTCCTCCCCCAATCTTTGGTTGGTCCTTCCTGTCATTTTGGTCTCTGTTAAATGACACCTCCTGGGAGAGGCTGTCCCTGAGCCCTCCACCTAGAGCAGTCCCTTGCACCGTCGCTCTGCTATTCCCCCGTCTGCCTTGCTTCCACATTAGCAGGAACGGCACATCCCCAGCAAGCAGCTAGTGCAGGGCCTGGCACGCAGGAGCTGCTCAGCGCATGTTAAATGAGGAAATGGACAAATCATGCTGGACACATAGGAAGTGCTCATTACAACATCAACGCTTTGATTGTCCGGACCTGTGTGAGCCCTTGGGGACGGAAACGTGAATCAGACCCAGGCCCTTGCCTCAAGTAGTGCATAGTCCATTAGGAATTAGACCTGGAGGGAAATGATCACGCCCAGGGAGCGTTGATAAGCACCCAAGAGGCCCAGACGGTGGTCTGAACACTTAGAGAAGGGAAGATCACAGTCGCCTTTGAGGGAATCAGGGAAGGTTCTGGGGAGGAAGTGGTTAAACCAAGCCTAAAGAGCAGGTGGGGTTTTCAGAGGTGTGGTGGGTGGTGGTGATGATTGGTGATGATGGTAAAGATGATAAGTAACTTTTGAGGATGTCTGTGTGCCAGTCACTGGGTAAAACTTTGCATGGATTAACTCCCATCGACCCTAGGAGGAAGTTATTGTTATGCCCAGATTTTTAGATCCCCAAAGACCACCAGGGAGCCGAGTCCGATGAAAAAGCAAAGAGCCTTTATTCGAGCTAGCTCGGGCTCAACTTCCCACACTCACCGACTGGGTGTGATGTGGAGAAAAGGAGAGCCCTAGTTTTAGAAGGTGCAACAGTTTTATAGGGGCTAATGGCCCCTATAAAACAATAGGGAGTTGTAGGGTGATATGAGGCCATACGCAGATGACCAGTTGAGTTACTTTTTACCCGATATGGTGCGACGGGTTAGAGGCAGGGGTTCCGCATTCCTTTTGCCTAACTCAAGGGCGGGCTGGGACAATATGTTCAGATAAGATGGCGGGTGTAACACAAAATGGGGTTAGCTTTGCTCTTCTCTTTTCAGTTATTGCCCCCATTTTTCAGCTGGAAACAGACACTGAAGGGGCCATGCACTTGCCTGAGGTCAACAGTCAGTGGGCGGCAGAACCAGGATTTGAACGTGTGCTGTCTGAACCCAAAGGCCGTGCCCTTAGCTACATACACCCCTCAATGCCACGGAGCACAACAAGGCTCCGTGAGTGGGTAGAGCGGTGGAAGTATGTTGGAGGGAAATGCTTCCCACGAGCATTCAGGGGAACCTTGGAACCGCCCGTGAGTTAAATGGGTACCCTTTTGGCTCTGCTGGGGGCTCGAGATAATGTTGCTAGTGATAGCTAGCACTCGAGCATTCACTCAAGGTGTTATCGTACCCAGTCACTATGGCTTCTTCAGACAAGAGGTACTGTGCTCCCCCCCGCACTTTACGGGTGAGGAAAATGAGGCTTAGTGAGGTTGTGAAACTTGCCCAAGGTCCCACAGTAGACAGAGATAAGGCAGTTGTTGGACTGTAAGGTCCTGGAGGTCAAGGACTGTCTGTTTAACCTAACATAGCACCAGAGTATATACTTATTAAGTGAATGAATGAATGCATGCAACAATTCACTGAATACTCCCCCTTTAATGCTTCCTTCTTCATAGGGTTATTGTAAGGATTAAATTAGATGATAAAACACTGAGCACAACTTCTGGCACAGAGTAAGAGGTCAGGAAGAACTGCTCCTACGATTATGATTGTGACTATCTGCTTCCTACTAAGACCTTTTCCTGCTGCTTTTTCTCCATCTCCCCAGGCTCAGAAGTGCAGCTTCTCGAGTATGAGGCCTCGGCTGCTGGCCTCATCCGATCCTTCTCTGAGCGCTTCCCAGAGGATGGGCCCGAGTTGGAGGAGGTCCTCACGCAGCTGGCCACAGCCGATGCCCGGTTCTGGAACTTCCCCAGTGAGGCCCCATCTGGCCAGGCTTGAGACAGATTTATGCAGTTCCTCACCCAACTCCCATCAAATCAGGGCCGCAAGTGGCCCCCCTTTCCTGTGTGTGCTAGGGGAGGAGCAGGAGCTCGGACCTTGGTGCTACCCCAGCCGAGGGTGGTGACACTAACCCCTTCCATTTGTCGGCACTTTCCAGTTTACCGAGTGCCTCTCCTGTTATTTCATTTGATCTGCACTGACCTTGGTAGAGTGGGCAAGGCCCAGCTCCTTACCCTGCTTCCCAGATGAGGGAATGGAAGTTCTGAGAAGTGACCTGTCTAGATGCTACAGGACTCAAAACACCTCCCAGTCCAATGCTCTTCATGTATTTTATAACCAACAAATAAACAAAAGAAACAACCACCATCTTTGCGATTTGTGTGAATCCTCACCTTTGCCTCGCGTCTTGGTTGCTCCCAGCAGGGTAATGGGATCGAAGCCTGGGGAAAGGAAGAAGGGTCAGTTTTAGGTTCCCCTCTACAACAGGATTTCGATATCACCTCTAAACGATGAGACACAGCCACAAGGAGGAACGTGGCACAATTTTTACAGTCCTCTTTTGTGGCATTTCCTGTGTTTAAAAATATTCCAGGAACCCCAACACTGGAAACTCCCAATTTCAGTCAATCCTAGGATTTAATCTCTTAACCCTGTGCTTTGTTTCTCTGAACCCAGACCTCTAGAATAAGATGGGAAGAAAGGACAGCCCTTTTTCAGCCAGGTTAACCATGAGGAGGAAGAGGGTGTGGAATTAGTCTCACTCCTCAGAAACACTAGAAAGGCTGCTCTCCAGGCCAGAGGGTCCTGCCAATAACCCAGAGATTGCAGGGCCCAGCGGTTCCAGCTGGGAAGGAGCAAAGAGACACCATACGATCTGGGATGGGGGATTGCACCTCAGCAGGGTAAATCCAACTAAGAGGCCGGCATACCCTGTCTGCGTGGTGGCCTCTTAGCCCTGGGCCGGAAAGCCGAACGCCCGGAACCTTTGTACGCGCTCTTCCCAGCGCGCCTCCCAGAGACCGGGCGCTTTTGGGCGTTGCGCGCGCCTGGTCGGAGCCGGTTGCCAAGGCGACGCCTGCAAAGATGGCTGCTGCGTCTTCGTCGGATTCCGACAACGGCAGAGCTGAGAGGTGAAGGCCGGGGTCCTCGAGGCCGCCTTTCCTACAGATGTAAAGAGGGGGGCATAGGCCCCGGGATCTGGGCTCCTGCGCTTCTCGAAAAGCCCTGACAGTCCTTGAAAGGATCTTAGGGATCAAATAGGGAAACTGAGCCCCAAGGAGTGAATGAATGTGCGTGCGTGAGTGACTCGAGGTCACTCAGTGAGCCTGTGGTGGAGCCTGGACTTGGCCCCAGACGTCTGTACCCCCATTTCAGAGCCCCCTACACACCTCACTCTCAGAGATAGATCCCGCAAAGTTTTCTTCCCCTTCCTTGGCACTCGGCCGCCAACTCTTCCCCTCCTCTCCCAGCAATGAGGCCAGTTCGAAATGGCTGGACGCACACTACGACCCCATGGCCAACATCCATACCTTTTCCGCCTGCTTGGGTGAGTCTCTGGGACCAGGAGATGGAGTGGAATAACGGCTCTGTAGCGAAGTCTCAAGGACTGGGAAACCCTGGCTTATGGCCCTTTTTGTGTTTTCCAGTGCTGGCAGATTTGCACGGGGATGGGGAGTACAAGGTAAGCATCTCACCCCAGCAGAAAGAGAATTGGGGCGCGGGGTATCATCAGAAGTGAGATTTCCTGATGGCTCCAAGAGAGTTCAGCATAATCTAGAACTTATTTGTACCCTGAAAAAGTACATTTAGTGTGGAATGTTATTTTTATGTGGATGGTGAAGAGAACCTGTTGATTTCATAATACAGACTGCAGAAAGGAAAGCAGAACAAAATGCTCTTGGGGATTCTACTAAGACAAAGCCTCTTAATTTTGGTGACTTGTAATTCTTTGCTGGAAGGGCACATCCCTTGGTTGGGGGTGTGGCATTGGAATCTGGAGAGAAAGAAGAGAGGAAAGTGAGAGTTTTATGTTTATTGAAAGGGCATAAATTTTAAGATTAGCCATGAGCTGATAATTGTTGAAGCTGGATGCTGGGTATTTGGAGGTTCATTATATGAGTCTTTCTGCTTTCGTATATGTCTGAATCTTTCCATAATAAAAAGGTTAAATTTTAAGTTTAATTTAAAACATAAAGATAAATAAAATGTTCATTAATTAATTTAAAAATTAAAGGTACAGATTTTTAAAAGATTGGGAAATATTTTGGGCTTAAAGAAAGGAAGTTAACCTATTTTAGTATCCTTTTCTGGGCTAGACCCTCTTTGAGCATTTTCATATACATATTATTTGTTCCCAATTTGTTAATGGGAAAATAGATTCAGAGAGGATGAATAAGCTTAGTGAATTTGTTTGTTTGTTTTAGCTTAGTGAATTTGTAAAAAGTGGCGGACCTGGGCCTGTTACATTCCCAGTCATGTGTTTATTACACTGTCGCTCAGCTGTGGGCAATGAACTCGCAGTGGACATGCTATTTGGGCCGTTAGAAGATAGCTCTGGAATCATATCCTTCATGGCGAGTACAGTAGAATTCGGTGGACTTTTGCCTCCCAATTTCAGTCCATAAAGCATTCTGCAATTTGGCAAGCGTCCAGCAAACCCCTATTGTGTGTCACGCATTGTACAGACACTAAACTAAGAAATGAATCAGTACACAGTCGGGAGGAGATACAGACACTGGCCTTAGTTTACCCGTGATGTTGACTGAATACCTAGTGTGTGCTTGGCTCTAGGTTTATAGCAGTGAAAGGTAGAGAAATCACAACCTCAATAACTAGCACGAAATATAAGCTGCTTTTGTGTAATAACTTTTTTAATGGCTGGTTTGTTGATTCCCAGCACCTAGCCTAGTGCCTGGCACAAATTAGGTACTCAGTAAATATTTGTGGAATAAACGAGTGGATGCTAAAATCAAATCTATGGAAAGTGTGGGAGCAGCAGGGAGAGAATGGTGAGATATGTCTGGAGGTAACAGGGGGCAGTAATATGTGAACTGGGTATTGAAGGATGAGTGAAATGTATGAAGAAGGTATGGAGGGAAGGAGAGGGAAGGATTTCCAGTCAGAGGAACAGTACAGGTGGAGGCATAGAGCCTTAGAAGTTTGTAGCATATTTGGAAAGAGTAAATTTGGAGTTAGAAAATGAAAACAAATATAAAATAGTAGTTAAGACCACTGGCTGGGATTCAGACGAACCTAGATTCCAGTCCCAGCTCTGCCACTTACTTGAGTGACTTTTACCTAACATCTCTGAGCCACAGCTTCCCCATCTGTGAAATGGGGCTAATAACAGTACCTGTCTCATAAATTATTGAAAGGATTAAATGAAAGGATGCATGGAGTTCCTGGTGTGGCTCCTGGCACACTGAGCATTCTCAGAATCCAGACATTCTGTGGCGGCCCCCATTCTGGCTGGAGCGTAGCATGGATGGGAAGGTGATGGAAAATAAGCTGGAAACCGGATCAAAGAGGCCTTGAAATCCTCACTCAAGAGAATGGGCTTGTGTGGCTTGGAGGATGAATTAGAGGGTGGAAAAGTGAGACCGAGGGGCAGAGCACATCGTACTCTGCGTGCGTGCTTGTGCTTCCTTAGCTCGGTTCCCATCTGGAAACCAGGCCTTAGAGGCCCAGATGGGAGTTTCCAGCACCCCACTGACTTCAGCCACCCTCCACTGTCCAGAATAGTGCCTGGCATGGAGCAGACTCTGAAGAAGTGTTTATTGAATGAATAATGGAAACATCGTCCGCCACCCACTCCTCACTAGCAGTCACCAGGTTCCATAATTCGTTACCTCATTTGATTTTCACTGCAAGTGTCATGAGGTAGATAGTCCCATCTTGTGGGTGGGAAGACTGAGGCTCAGCGAGTTTAATCAACTTTCCCAAGGTCACACATCTTGCAAGCCTTATTACAAAGTCTTCTCGCTCCCGACTTGGTGCACCGGTATGGGAGTGAATGAATGAGCACCAGTAAAAAGGCTAAGCCTGAAAAAATGAATGAATGAATGAGTGAATGAATGAATGAATGAAAGAAATTTTTTAAAAAATGCTAATCCTGAGAAGGGAGTCAGTGGAGGAGGGGTCTTTAGACCTTGAGCCTGGAATAAGCCAGCCTCTTTCTACAGCTGGTGGTGGGGGATCTTGGCCCCGGTGGGCAGCATCCCCGCCTGAAGGTACTCAAAGGACCCACAGTGCTGACTGAAAGTCCCTTACCTGCACTGCCAGCTGCTGCCACCACCTTCCTCATGGAGCAACACGAGCCCCGGACGCCAGCTCTAGCGCTTGCTTCAGGCCCTTGTGTGTACGTATATAAGAATCTTAGGCCCTACTTCAAATTCAGCCTGCCCCAGTTGCCTTCAAACACCCTGGAACAAGATCTTTGGAACCAGGCCAAGGAGGTAAGTGACGTCAGGGATGGGAATAAAAGGCAAAAATGGCAGCCACTGAGTCCTCCTCATTCCCTGCCTGACTCTGGAGCTCACAGGCTTACCTTTCTTCCTTGCTGTCATAGGACCGGATTGACCCCTTGACTCTGAAGGAGATGCTGGAAGGCATCCGGTGAGAGCCCACTTACCCCTTCATATGCCTTCCACCCCTCCTGCGATCCCTCAGCCCCTCTCCTTCATCCCCGTGTTCTCCGTCGGACCCCCAGGGTCCTGTTCCTCAGCTAAATCTGCCATGATTGCCCGTCTCCTTTCAGGGAGAAGGCAGAGGTGCCTTTGTCCGTACAGTCACTCAGGTAAGGGCCCTGCGGAGGGCCCGGGCTCCCGAATCCAGGGGGGAGGGAGTGGCTGAGGAGTGGCCTGTGGAGGCAAGTAGCCCAGGCCATGCAGGTGCCGGTTCTCTGTGTGTGCAGGTTTTTACAGCTGGAGCTGAGTGAAATGGAGGCATTTGTGAGCCAGCACAAGTCCAAGTCCATCAAGCGGCAGGTAACATCCCTTCTCTATTTCCCTGTAAAAAATATGGACGGTTTTTAAAAGACAATGTAACATCAGTGGTAGATTCTACAACCAAACCTGACTCGTTTCACTTTGCAGTTTCCTTTCCAGCCCATGCCACACGTATGCGGCCACAAAGCTGCCGAGCCTTCTGCGTGTCCAGTTGACAGTGGCAGCTTTGAATCGATATATAGTTATATAACTTTACATAACTTTTGTTGTCTTAAGAGTAAAGGTAATATCTTTTCATTAGCGAATAAAGAGAAGTATAAAGGAGAAATAGAAATGACTATAATCTCACCACCCAGAGGTACTCGTTCTTACCATTTGGGTACATTTTCTTCATAAATATGCTTTATAATTTGCTTCCCTTGGGTGCATAACATTATATCTTGAGCATTTGAATAGTCTTTAAGAACTCAATTCTTAATGGCCCCTTAATTATTTCATTGATTATTAATTATTTCATTCATAGTTTATGTAACTATTCATGTACACTGGATAAGAAACATATCCCTTTTATTCACTTCATATTTTTCTTAGTTTTAATTTTAATGGTTTTATTGGTGAACTTATTCATTAAACTCTGGTGGTTACTGACCTGGGGGCTGGCCCTCAGTCCAGTCCCAGAGCTGCTCTCTGTGGTTTAGAAAGCCTCATGGGAACCTTCCACTTCCTGTAGAAGCCACTTGAACCAAATGCATGGACGAACGCATTCCTCAGTTTTTGGCTGGCCTTAGACCAATGCTGTTCTCTCCTGCCGATCAGTAGCTCAGATCCACAGTTATCAATATCTTTGAGTAGTGAATTAATTATTGCTTAAAAGATGCAGTTTGAGAGAGGGAGGAAATCTTTCCAAGATATGTATGTCATGATTATATAATTGGGCGCTATTACTACCCACGTTTCTATAACCCTTCTCTTTCCGCTAGGCATTAGAATGATTCCTCTTTTTTAAATCTTAAAGAAAATCATACAGTGAGCAGTTTTATCCAAAGAGGTATTTTGGTCCTGCTAGATTATTTTCGTAGGAGAAATTCCTAAAAAAGGGATCATCCTCTTCTCTGCTGTTTTTCTCCAATCACAATCACAAAAGAAACATGCGCACACTGTAGAAATTCTAGAAAAGCACAATGAAGAAATTAAACATCACTGTTTAATTAAACTGTGATTTCATTGTTCAGAGATAACCAGTTTTTGTATTTATGAGTTTAGCCTTCCGGCATGTTTTTTTATTCAATATTTTTTAAACTAGGATTATACTAACATAACGTTTTACCTATTTTTCTCTCTTAATACATTAGAAGTATTCTGCTTGTCATTGAATCTTCTTTTAAAATGTGATTTTTTTAAATTTTATTTTATTTTTTCAGTGTTCCAAGATTCATTGTCTATGCACCACACCCGGTGCTCCATGCAATACGTGCCCTCCTTTTTTTTTTTTTTTTTTTTAAGATTTTATTTATTTATTTGTCAGAGAGAGAGAGTGAGAGAGATATCACAAGTAGGCAGAGAGGCAGGCAGACGCAGAGGGAGAAGCAGGCTCCCCGCCAAGCAAGGAGCCCAATGTGGGACTCGATCTCAGGACCCTGGGATCATGACCTGAGCCAAAGGCAGCCGCTTAACCAACTGAGCCACCCAGGCGTCCCAATACGTGCCCTCCTTAATACCCACCACCAGGCTCACCTACCTCCCCACTCCCCTCCCCTCCAAAACCCTCAGTTTGTTTCTCAGAGTCCATAGAAAATGTGATTTTTAAAGTGACTACATGGCTTTTGATCAAATGGAAATTTGTAATTGACTTAAATAAACCTCCTTTTTAGAAAGTTAGATTTGTTGCAGTAAACACTTTTGTACATAAAACTTCCGTCACATCTCTGGTACTCTTCCTCCTCCTTGGCCCTCTTTCTTCCCTCCTTTGGTATCCTGGGGGTGTGCGTGGGGATGGTGTGTGGGGATCCCCTGGGTGACTCCTGAAGTCCTCCTGCAGACAGTCATCACCACCATGACCACCTTAAAGAAGAACCTGGCTGACGAGGATGCTGTGTCCTGCCTGGTGCTGGGCACCGAGAACAAGGAGCTCCTGGTACTAGACCCGGAGGCCTTCACCATTTTGGCCAAGGTCAGTGTGGGGCCTGGCCCTGGGCACAGCCGAGGCCCAGGCTACATTCCCTCCCTCCGCTCCCCCACATCTCCTGCCCATAGTTCTTGGTAATACATGTTGTAGAAAACTTAGAAAATATAGATAAGCATAAAGAAAAAGATATACGTCCAAGAAAATACCACCACCCGCAATATCTGCTACAAAGTATTGGTGTGTCTTTCCAGAATTTTCATATTGAGACACAGATATACAACTTATAAATACATTTTTTTACAAAAATGACTTCGTAGTAGAGGATCGTGTAACCGGCTCTTTTCACATAATAGTAGTCCGTCACTGTCTCAATGTCTGTCTGTATCTATATATAAAACCACATCAGCCATTTTCTTTCTTTCTTTCTTAGAGAGAGAGAGCATAAGCAGGGGAGTGGCAGAGGGAGTGGGTGAGACAGAATCTTAAGCATGGAGCCCAACACAGGGCTCAGTCTCACCACCCCGAGATCATGACCTGAGCCAAAATCAAGAATTGGATGCTTAACCAACTAAGCCACCCTGGTTCCCCCAGCCTTTTTTTTTTTTTTTTTAACTTATTTTATTTATTTTTTAAAGTTTATTCACTTAAATAATCTCTATTCCCAGTGTGGGGCTCAAACTTATGACCCCAAGATCAAGAGTTGCAAGCTCCATCAACTGAGCCAGCCAGGCTCCCCCACATCAGCCTTCTTAAAGGCCACGGAATATCCATTGTATAAATGTACTATGGTTTATTTACCTTATGACCTATTGCACGTTTAAGTTATTTTCGGTTTTCACGATTATGAACACCGCGGTAAACTTCCTTGTCCAAACATCTGTGCATCCTCATCTAAATACTTCTTTAGGATACATTCCTAGAAGGGGCATTGTTTCGTCAAAGGGGATAGACTTAAAGGCTTTTGCTACATGTTGCTGAGTTTCCCTCCAGAAAAACTGAATAAGCTTAAACTATGACCCACAGTGAGTGAGGAGATTGGGAATTTGGACAAGGAACCAACTCAGAGGAGTTACTTCAAGGTAAGGAAGGACTGGGGCGCCAGGAAAACTGGGATGTTTGAGCCTCTCTTTTGCAGATGAGCCTACCCAGTGTGCCCGTGTTCCTGGAGGTTTCTGGCCAGTTCGATGTAGAGTTCCGGCTCGCCACCGCCTGCCGCAACGGAAACATCTATATCCTGAGAAGGTAGCCGCGTCGTGGTCGCTGGGGCCAGGAGGAGCATCTCGGAACCCGGGTGGTTTTAGGGGCTTTGGAGCTGGTATTCGGGAGTGGAAAGAGCTGGGAACTTCGCGGAGAAGGCTGAGCTCATGTGCGTAGGGGGCCATCTGGAGGCTCATGTGACGGGGACTGGCAAAGTGAGAGACTGGGCAGGGCGGCTGTAACACACGAGCGGTGCAGTCAGAGATGGGGAGTGGTAAAAATAGCCTCCTGTTGCTGTCTGGCTTTATAGGTACGGAACGTGTCTTCATGCGTTAGGGTGATATTCCTTACAACATTCATCTTCTAATTCCAGAAATATCTTTGAGAACCCACTATGTATTAAGCATTACATAAGGTATCAGGGCTGCATTGATGTATCGTTAAACAGTAGAAGCGGAGCCCCTGCGTGCTTGGGAAGAAAAATACAAGCTCAGTGGGAAGAAATAACAGGGCCAGGGTGATCAGTGAACACGTGTCCAAGGAGATAATGTGGAAGGTTAAGAAGGAGTCAGTCGTTCTAAAAGTGAGGAAGAAGTGTTGTAGGCAGAGAAAACTTGAGCAAATTCAAGATGTGAAAGACACTGGTGTGTGCTCCTGAAGCTTGATGGGCAAGGAGGAGGGCGGAAGGAGGTGTGTGGAGACCAGGTCTGTCTCATGCATGCCTGTTAGGACATGGTAAGGATTTAGAATTTGAAAACTACTACAGGGTTTTCATCAGAAGAATGATGTGAGCCATTTAATTTTTAAGAGATTTCTCTGCTGGGTGGGGAGTAGATTGGAAGGAGGCCCAGAGACCAGAGGGAGGCTCTCAGGTGGGATATGATCATCAGACTTGGTGATGAAGAAAGGGGAGCCGTAGCCCGTGATTGGTGGGCTGGAATTACCCCTTCTTTCTGGATAAGACAAACTAAGATTCAGAAGCCAGGAAACTGAAAACAGTGCATTTACACAGAGCAGACTTCTCATGTATTTCTGATGAGTTGGTAAACTGCCAAAGTCCTCTAGCACCTCGTCTAGCCTAAGGTACACTCACTGTAAACTGTTCAATGCCAGGTTCTCACACAAATCACTGCAGTGAAGGCAGCAGGGAGACTGGGAAAGAAAACACACTTCATGTTATCCAAGGTCACACAGGAGCTAAGTGGTAAAGGTGGAAATAATACTACGGTCATCAACTTTGGAGCCAAGGTTCCCTCTGGGATAATTTGTGGGGCTTAGAAAGAGGAGGGTCTGCCAGGGAAGGAGAGAAGGTTTCTCTGGGGCTTGGAGAGTGTGTCTTTATCCCACAGAGACTCCACACGCCCCAAGTACTGCATCGAGCTGAGCGCCCAGCCTGTGGGGCTCGTCCGGGTGCACAAGGTTCTGGTGGTGGGCAGCACCCAAGAAAGCCTGCATGGCTTCACCCACAAGGTGTGGCTTTTTCCACCCCCTCCACGTATGTCTCCCTAGTTCCTCTTTAGCAAGGGATTCCTTCTGGCATCCCTTTCCCTGCAACTCCAGCCACCCCTTCTTTCCACGCTGTGCCCCGAACCCTCCCAAGTTAAGAAGCTCTTCCCTCCCAGGGTAAGAAGCTGTGGACGGTGCAGATGCCAGCAGCCATCCTGACCATGAACCTCCTGGAGCAGCGCTCGCGGGGCCTGCAAGCTGTCATGGCTGGGCTGGCCAATGGAGAAGTCCGCATTTACCACGATAAGGCCCTGCTCAATGTCATCCGCACCCCGGTGAGCTGCTCACTCCTCTTTGCCCCCCATTCCCACCTCTGGGGCTTCTTAGCTGCCTCTCCTGATCCCACTGCACCTGATGACCTTGACTTTTGGTGCATTTTTTTTTTAAGATTTTATTTATTTATTTGAGAGAGAGAGAGAGAGAGCAAGAGCAGGAGCAGAGGCCGGGGGCAGAAGGGGGCAGGCAGAGGGAGAGGGAGACGCAGACTCCCAGCTGAGCAGGGAGCATGATGCAAGGCTCAATCTCAGGACCCCGAGATCACGACCTGAGCCAAAGACAGACACTTAACCAGTGGAGCCACCCAGGTGTCCCTTGATGTATTTCAAAAACATTTGTTGAGCATCTCATAAGCACAACTCACTGTATTCTGGGGATAAAACTATGTCTAAATCCTGCCTTCAGGGAATTTATAATCTAAGGTGACAGCCAACCAGAGACACAGCTAATTCAAATACAAGCGAGACTAAAGCAGAGCAGGGTACTGACAAAGCTCAGGGGGCCTGGTGACTGGGGGTGGTGGTGAAGGATAGATGGGGGTGGAACTCATGAGTCATTTCCCAGAGCAAGTGACAATTCTGCTGGGCCTCGAAATAGTTTGCCAAGTGAATACGTGGAGGAAGAACCTTCGAGACCAGAAACAGCATGAACAAAGGCTGAGAGGCCTGAGTATTCTTGATTAAGGAATCCAGGGGGCTTGATGAGTTTGGACCAGAGTTTTTCAAACACTAAGTTGTGAGTCATTAAATTAATTTAATGGGTCACAACCAGCAACAGAAAAAAGAAAGCTCAGAGTATATCACGTGTGAAACTTGCGTCTATGTATGTATAAAGTGTCCGTCACAATATCAAGTTTGAAAGCAGCTGGTTTGGGCCGCAGGCTGTTGGGAGACAGGCGAGGTGGGGTTTGGGGGAATGGTAGAGGAGAACAGAAGAGGCAGGTGTCAGATGTGGAAAGGAGTCAGATGTGGAAAGCCTTGAATTGTTCTAACAGGAAGTCATTTTTGGCCGAAAATAGACATGATCACATTTGTATTTTTGAAAGGCAACAGTGTGAAGGACAGACTGGGGAGAAACACTAGGCTGGGGGCCTATTAGAAAGCTGACCGCAGAAGCCCGGTGACATTTATTCTGGAACCGTGGCTGTGGCAGTGAGGTTGGAAGGCAGGTAAGAAATACAGGGAATATTTGGGAGGCCACAATGCCCCAGGCCTTATGTGACATCTCTTTATTATTTCATATCTGGGGTCTCCCAGGCTTATCACCCCCCCCAGTCTTGCTCTCCTCTCCAAGATACTTTCCCCCTAAACTCTGGTGTCTCCATCCTAGGATGCAGTGACCAGCCTTTGCTTTGGCCG
Organism: Potos flavus; assembly: GCA_028534135.1. Taxonomy (NCBI): domain Eukaryota; kingdom Metazoa; phylum Chordata; class Mammalia; order Carnivora; family Procyonidae; genus Potos; species Potos flavus. The sequence goes on from CM052884.1 coordinate 91,646,161, forward strand.
CTACGGGCGGGAAGATAACACCCTCATCATGACTACGCGGGGTGAGCGGACTCAGACCTGGCAGGGGTTTTAGAGTTAGGCGCCAAGGTGATGGGCCAGATCCTGGGAAGGAAGAGGTGGCTGTGAAGCCCAGGCAGGCCACATGTCCCATCTGGGGCTGGCTCATCAGCGGTGTAATCGCGCTACCCACGGGCCAGTGTCTCCAGCTCCCCCCAGTCTCCTCAGAGCCTGCCACAATGCCAGGAACATCACAGTCAATAAGTAACTGCTGAATGAATGAATGAATGAATGAATGAATGGTAAGACACTGTTAAGACACACTGTTAAGACACTGTTAAGACTGTTATTCCTTCTAGAAACCCAGAATCTCAGCAGGAAAACAGACATGGACAGAAATGGCTCTATCTGAGGCAGTTCGTTTGGGGAGGACAGACCGGGAATGTTGGGTAGAACTAAGCAGGACAGATCTGTCCCTGTCTGTCCACTTCCCTAGGCGGTGGCCTGATCATCAAGATCCTGAAGCGTACAGCAGTGTTTGTGGAAGCAGGAGGTGAGGCGGGGCCCCCACCCGCCCAGGGGATGAAACTCGGTGTGCCCCGAAAGACCCGGCTTTATGTGGATCAGACAATGCGAGAGCGGGAGGCTGGCACCGGTGAGACTCAGACCAGGCCCTTTCTCTTCCTTCTCCGTGGCTCTGAAGCAGCAAGAAACGGCTGAGCCCGCCTGGGTGCCCTAAGCCCTGGGAGACGTGGGCAGCCAGGCAGGTCTCTGGAAGTGCAGAGACAGCCTAGGGGGTGCACCCTGTCTACAGCACCTCCCTCCAGGTAGAAGATGCCGTGGGTGAGGGCTTGCGCCCTATCAATGCAGAGGGGAAAACAGCTGCTTCTAGATGCAGGAATTCTCACGAGAGAGGTAGAACTGGACCAGGGTTCTTCCTTTTCCTATTCCCGCTCTTGCACTCATTCTTCCGTTCATTCAATACCTGGGATTATGCCAGGCGTTCTGCCAGGTGCCTTGAAATAGGCCCGGCCCGACCTGAGGAGCTCCGTCTCCCTTGCTCACTTCACATTGCATGACAGGTGTAGAGGAGGTCTCTGCAAAGAGGTCTCTGGTGAGGCTCACAGGAGTGAGGCAGTTGGCCTGGGAGCCTGGGAGAGGCTTCAGAGAGAGATGATGTTGGACTTCACCCTGAAATGATTACAAGTCCACGCACCAGTAAAGGGGTAGGGAAGGGAGATTCAGGCACAGGACCCTACCTGGATCCAAGGAACGTCTGCATGTAGTCCCAGACGCCGTGCAGGAAGGCTGGGTGGCCAGAGCAGAGGCTGGCAAGGCAGGTCAGAGCAGGCTCCGGAAGGGCCTGGAGTGCAAAGCTAAGATGTTTGGTCAGTTCTAGGTGGCGGGGGCCGGGCAGGATGTCAAACAGAAAAATACAGTAACTCAACCAGCTCTCTCTCATAAAGGGACCTTGCTTGTACTTTTAAGGGATAAATTAAAGGATAAAAGAGCTAGCAGGCTATTGTAGCCTAGAGAATCCAAGAGAAGCAGTTGAAACATTTGAGAAGTAATTGGGAAGTTCTCTAAGGTGACCAAATGTAAAATTCACAAAAAAATCAATAACTTGGTCTATACCAACAGTAACCAGTCAGAAAATATAGTGCAAAGTTTTCATTCACAATAGCAACAACATCCATAGAATTAACAAGAAAATGGCAGTCTAAGAAGGAAAGTTACAAAACTCTTCAGGACATGAAAGACCACCTGAATATTTCAATGATGAGACTTCCCAAGGCTCAGGGTAGCAGGACTTAATGCCTTGAAGCTGTCGATTAATTAATTAACGGCTTCTAAAATTAATCTAGGAACAGAGCAATGTTACAGGGAAAATCCCAATAGGGTTTACTCTGAGGACTTGACCAGTTGATTTTAAGAGTAAATCTAAGAAATTGGGGGAGTGGATTAAAGAATGAGGGGACCTGGCCGTCAGCACAATGATCTATGAGGCTGTAGGGATTGGCAGCTGTGGTAGGACTACGGGAACTGCCGCCGAACCGGGGCATGTCTAAAAAGTCCAAAATCAGACCCTCCTCCAAGTGAAAGGTCCATATGTGTTAAAGGTGTTGTTTTAGATTAGCGGGGAGAGGAGAAACTGTCCAAAAAGCATGATTAGGACAACTTGCTTCTATAAAAACAAACAGAACTCTACTTCAAACATTCATTCTGGGTAAATTAAAATAAGTTGTAAAAGTACCAGAGGAAAAAGGAAAGATTAATGGGTGGGGTACCATAAAGACATAAAACTTCGAGTGGCAGACGGCCCCTCACACAGGGAAAGGAGCAAAAACAGCCTGGGAAACGAGCGTGCGAAGTCTGGAAGAGTCCCAGCGGGACCAGAGGGAGTGCGGGCTCTGGGGATGGCTTTGAGGAAGAGGCCTCAGGCCTTGGCAAATGACAGTCCGCGAGGGCAGAACCTGGTAACTTGGGGGATGGCAGTGTGGTGACGTCTGGATGGAGGTGACCACGGGCAGTCCGAAGCAGGAGGCAGGCCCCGGCACCGAGCTGCCAGAGATGCAGCGCGCGGGGTTGAGAGGGGACAAGTGAGCGGGACACTGTGCCTCGGTAGGGATGAGTCCCCACGCTCAGGAGCTCAAGGCTGTTCCTCACGGGGCGCTCACAGCTGGGGCGGGGCATCGATCGTCCAGAGGACGAGGATGAAGGACAAGACTCGGAATAGCAGCCCTTCGGGCAGAATCGCAGGAGCGGTCCGGGAGACTGGGACTGTGCGTGCGGGCGGCGCGGTGGTAGGAAATCAGGAAGGAGGGAGCCGCGTGTGGCCCACAGCCTCCCGTGTCCCTGGGAGGCCAGGCCATTGCACCTCCGTCCTCCCTTTCCCCACATTGCCCGCCCCGCAGACCCGGCCTTCCTCGTGCGTGTCTGAGCAGCTGCCCACGCAGGAGACCCCTCTCCCCCACCTCTGCCCCCTCCTACCCTCCTGACCTCTGGCACCAGCCCTTTGTGTCCCTCTCCTCAGCCATGCACCGGACCTTTCAGACCGACCTCTACCTGCTGCGCCTCCGGGCCGCCCGTGCCTACGTGCAGGCCCTCGAGTCCAGCCTGAGCCCTGTGTCCGTGACGGCCCGGGAGCCCCTCAAGCTGCACGCTGTGGTGAGTGAACACCCAGGTGGGGGGGGGGGGTTAGACTGCCTGAGGGCCGGAGGGACAGAGGTCAGGGGTGAGTAGGAACCCCTCAGCCCCGGAGCCAATTCGGAGCCCACTAGGCCTTGTGCCCGCGTCTCACCCCCCCAGGCCCAGAGACCAAGTCTCTCTTCCTTCAAGAGGGTGCCCTCTCTCCTCTCTGCCGTGCTGCCTCTTCCCCTCAGCTGGCTGCAGAGTGGGCCATACTCTCCAGCTCCTTTGGCCCGTGCTGTGCCTCAGACAAGCCCCCAGACTTGGGGCAGGGCTCGCAAGTAGCCACCTTGGGACGTTTCTTCCCGGGACCGGAGGGACTCTCACAGCCAGGGGACGAGGAAGAAGGCGGTTCATTCCAGTACCCGCGGGCGGCCTGAGGTGTTAGGACTGCCTGGTGCAGGGAAGGGAAGTCCGGAGACTAGCCCAGGCACAGGAGGAGGAGCCCTGCCCTCGGACGCAAGTGACTGCGAGGTCATCTGGGCTCTGGCCGGTGCTCAGTGGGTCCTGGAGGTGTGCTGTCTGACCCAACTGGGTTTCCGATTTCTCTTTCCCTAAAGGAAGTAGAGAGAGAGGAAGAGGCTGCAGAGCAACCGAGGCTAAGAGGGAGGAAACTGAAGTCATTGTGGCCACCACAGGACGAGAGCGGGCGGTGGGGACAGCCTGGGAAGACAGGGGCGGGGACGGTGGTGAGGCCACAGGTGGGCGCTGGGGCTTCCATCCCCAGGCCAGCTCTGCCAAGTGGCCTTCCCCTCTCTGGGCCTCTGCCGATCCCCCAACAAAGAGGGGCCAGCCTTCTGGGCTGCCGAGGGGCCCTCGATGAGGGGCGGGACGATGCGTCAGAGCAGTTGGAAGAAGGTGACGCGGGGACATCGATGAGAAAGCTGGAGGGCAGGGCACCTGGGATTCAGTGCCCAGGGCGGCTGGTTCTGAGGGCTTTCTCCACCCACCCCACCTTCTCCGCAGGTTCAGGGCCTGGGCCCCACCTTTAAGCTCACACTTCACCTGCAGAATACCTCAGCAGCCCGACCCATCCTGGGGCTGCTGGTCTGCTTCCTGTACAACGAGGCGCTCTACACCCTGCCCCGGGCCTTCTTCAAGGTACTGGGCCCGCCTCCCTGACACACGGAGTGAGAAAGACCGGGCCGCGGCCCAAGGAGGTGCCCACAGAGCCCGACCAGATCGGTGGTGAGGGAGCTGTGGGGGGCTGCAGCCGCAGACCAGGCTGGGGCGCGGCAGGGAGCTCTGGGGAGAATGCCCGAGACGTGCCTCGCTGCTTCTCTCCCAGCCTGGGAGAGGTTTCGGGGAGCCACCCAGAAGGTTCTGGGAGAACAGCTGGACTCGGCTCCCACCCGTGCCTCTCTCAGAAGCCGTTGGTGCTGGGACCCCACGGCCCATCCTGCCTCGCAGCCGTACCTGCAGTGGGAAGGGGAGCTTTCTGCCCCAAGGAGACCTTTCCGCAGTGAAGGGCCTGCTTTTCCGCCAGGTCCAGATTGGACCCTAAGTTGGGAGGACTAGAAACCGAGAAAGACTCTGGGACTTGGCTGGGAGTCAAGAGTTCTGGGTTTAATCCTGGACATCCCTGTGGTCCTGGAGCATCCCTTCCCCTCGCTGAACCCCATGCCCCGTGCGTGGGCCTGCCTGCCCGCCCCCTGCCCCCTGGATTCAGGCTACACCGAATGCAGCTTCTACAGCAGGCGTGAGAGCGCCCTGGAATCTGCCAAACGCCATCCAGGCACGAGGGCTGATCTCCTTACCGCTTTGTCTCCAAACTCAGGTCCCCTTGCTGGTGCCGGGACTCAGCTACCCGCTGGAGACCTTTGTGGAGAGTCTCAGTGACAAGGGCATCTCAGACATTATCAAGGTAGGTGGCCCACTGGTACTACATGGGGAGCCAGTGGGAGTGAGGTGGACAAGGCCCCCGGGTGGCCGCCGCGTCAGGGTGGCTATCTGCAGCCCCCCGGTCCCCTTCGACAGAGCCCTGGTCGCCTGTGACGGGGGCCAGTGCAGACCAGGCCGGGCTTGGGTTTGCAGGGAGCAGGGAGGACGAGGGGCCTGCCCCCGCTGCCATGGGCACTTGCTCTGTAGGTGCTGGTGCTCCGTGAAGGCCAGAGCGCACCCCTGCTGAGTGCCCACATCAACATGCCCGTGAGCGAGGGGCTGGCAGCCACCTGACCCCCGGACTGGTGGCGAAGGCCCTGCGGAGTCAGGACCAGGAAGATCCCGCCCCTTGCACCGACCGGGCAGAGCGAGTGGCCCCAGGCCCATTCCCCGAACAGCAGCGTGTTGGGGCTACACTTCCCTTCTCCTGTGTGTCTCCTTTCTCCCCACCCTGACTGCCGGGTGACCTGTAGAAGCAGGTCAGTGAGAACCCAGCTCCTTCACGTCGGGAAATCCCCGGCATTTGCCCCTGGACTGCTGCTGCTCCTCCATCCGCCCCACTTTTCTCCAGAAATCACAGCCCGGTCTGAAGGAAGATCTCTGAAGCGGTTGAGGCGAGAGGAGGGGTATAGGCCCAGCCTTCTCCTTTGCTGCTTTCCTTAGGCACATTTACTCGAGTGGCTGCAGGCCCAGGCCAGAATTGGCTACGGCCCGACCTGGGATAATCGGAGGCTTTTTCTTGGGCAAGACTGAGCCCCTGTTGCTGCCTGGGGTTCCAGAGGCTTGGCTGCTGCTGGCTTAGCTTACAGACAAAACACATGCTCTGATCTCTCCTCGTGAGCTAAACAAGGGACCCCCTCTTTCTATTCAGGGGGCCCAGGGAGTGGCTGCCTCTGCACAGGGGGATTTCCTGACATTTGAGCTCAACCAAGGTCTCAGGCCTGTGATGCTCCGTGAAGAGGGCCAAGGGAGGAACTGGCGCAGGAGGGCATAGAGGGCCCGTGCGGGGAGCTAGTGACCCCCGCCCCCCCCAGGCTTCTGGAGCCCACACAGCTGCTGTCCTGACTTGGATGTTCGTGCCCAGAAAGGGCATCCCAGGAGAAGAAGGCTCAGTTAGAGCAGAGGTGGGGCTGGGGTGCAGGAGAGGTGTTTCTGGGGTCCTGGGGAGGGGGCACAGGAGGCAGAAGCCCAGAACGGCTCTTCTATGCCCTGGAGCCCAGATCAGTCACGTAAGTGGGAAGTTCACTGGGCAGTGCCGTCATGTGAGAGAATGAGCTGGAAAGGCATGGGCCAGAGGCGTTGAGTGAGGCTTAACCTTGAGGGAAGGCACATGTTGAGACCACAAGGACCAGAGACCCACAGTCCTGGCCTTCGGGGCCTCCTGGAGCCCTGGCCGGTCTGCCCGGCCCACCTCTCAGCCCTCTGCTAGGCTGGTACCAGAGCCACTTGTGAGCCGGGACCCTGCTCCTTGAGGACCTGGATCTTCCCCTGTCTGACGAGGAGCAGCCTAGCATGTGGGAGGTATCTCGGGCTTGTGGGAAGTAACCAAACCCTTCTGGGCTGCTTTCCCCACATGTCAAGGGAGGCGGTTGGAGCAGATTCAGCTCTAGCATCCTGGGAGCTGGGCAGCCCCTCTAGAGGAAATGAGTCAACTGCGGAAAGGAGGTATCTGACAGGAGTTAACTGCAGAGCTTTGGCCCTTGATACCAAGGGCCCCACCCTAACTGCTGTGGCCAGGCAGTGGCCTCTGTGTCCAGGACACCAGTGCGGGATTGGGGCGACACAGCTCACGGCCCACCCCCTAACCCTTCCAAGGAATGCATTCTGGGGCCGGTTAAGAGAAGCGTGGGGGGTGGTGCATGGGTGACTCAGTTGGTTGAGCATCTTACTGTTGATCTCAGCTCAGGTCTTGATCTCGGGGTGGTGAGTTCAAGCCCCACACTGGGATCCGTGCTGGGTGTGGAAACCACTTAAAAAAAGAGAGAGAGCAAGCATGGGGTCTGGACCAAAGAGAGAGCCCGTCCCCCTCCTCTGTGCACAGTCTGGCCACTCGCAGACATTGAGCAATTGGATCAGAACGGCGAAGGGTCTCTAGATCAAGCCAAGTGAGGCACACTTGGAATAAGCAGAAGGTTTAACCTGGAAATGGAAAGATACATATAGGGAGTGTCACTGTCAGTCGGAGAGATTTCGACTTAACCTGAAGAACTTCCTGAGAAAGCGTATCAGAGATGGGAAGGCCTGCCCTAGAAGGTAGTAAGCCCCTTGTCCCTGGGACGGGGCTGACTCTTCGCCGGGTTTGTGTGCTGGGCCACGTGACCACAGAATCTCTTCTACCCCAATCAAGGGATGACTATGTGAACTTGGAACAAAAAGTCTGATCTGGATTCTGTGCGTAGCTATTCATGATGAGGAAAGTGGAGAAACTTCGAAAGCCCAGGGCCGCATGAGAGTCTGTATGATATAATACTACATACCGATGTCAACTGCGTCGATGTGGACATAAAGCACTAGGAAACCGGGGCAGTGCATGGTGCCCAGTGCCCTCACTAGGGAGAGCTTCAAGAGGCTGTCCACATTAGGGCTGAGGGGAGTTGGTATCTTTTTATAAAGTATTTTTCTAAAAACATGTACCTGCTTAGAACTATGGAGTTAGTTTATAACAAGAAAATAGCCTCTCCCCACTCCCCACTACTGCTCCCTTGCTACCATCATTTTCAGTTCTCTTGGCTATTATTTTTTTCAGTAATTTCTCTGGGTTCAACGTGAGGCTTAAATTCACGACCCCAAGATCAAGAGTCACATGCTTCCCCGACTGAGCCAGCCAGGCGCCCCATTAGCTATTTATTTTAAAAACATGCTTCAGGGCGCCTGGGTGGCACGGTTGGTTAAGCATCCAGCTCTGGATTTGGACTCAGGCCATGATCTCAGGGTCAGGAGACTGAGCCCTGTGTCGGGCTCCACACTGAGCAAGCAGTCTGCTTAGGATTCTTTCTCTCCCAGGCGCCTGGGTGGCTCAGTCGGTTAAGCATCAGCTTAACCTTCAGCTTGGGTCATGATTCCAGGGTCCTGGGATCGAGCCCCACATCGGGCTCCCTGCTCAGCAGGGAGTCTGCTTCTCCCTCTCCCTCTGCTCCTCCCCCTGCTCGTGCTCTCTTTCGCTCACTCTCTCTCAAATAAAATCTTTAAAAAAAAAAAAAAGATTCCCTCTCTCCCTCTATTCCTACTCCGCCCCCGGCTCATGCTCTAAGAAAAATAAACACACACACACACACACACACACACATTTGCTTATACTACTCTTGCTTGATTTCTCATTCTAGACACTGCCTGTTGGCTCCCTGTTCTAACAGATGAGGCTTTAGCTCCCTTGTGACAGTACCTTGCTCCCCTCTTGCCCCAGTTTTTAGATAAAGCAATACTCACTGTTTAAATTGCTATTTATATTACTATGTGAAAGTTATTCACTGCAGAGTCAAAAATTGGGATATAATTAAATTACTTTTAAAGTTTTCGTGGAGTTAAAAATTGCCTTTTTCTTTTTCATTTGCGTAGTTTTCTGTATATACCAATTATTAATTCTTCCCCCATCCAGTCCAACAGTTTTGTTTCTTTTCCAGACACTTTCCTTCATGCCCTGCCTCAGTGGGGACTGTTTGCTCCTAGAACTAACTGCTACAGAGCATTTCTCCTGACTAGAACCTCTGATTCCTGGGCCCCATGTCTTCATCTTCCATAGTTCTTTTACCCCCTCGTTTGGTGAAGCATATCCACAAGTACCTTCTCTAAAAAGTCACTAGACTTAAAATTTTTTAAACATGGTCTAAAACAATCTTTATTCCATCCATCCATGTATGATAGCAGGTTATAAATTTTGAAGTTGAAAATAATTTTCACGCAAGAAAATCATTTTTAAGGCAGTATTCCCTTGTGTTCAGATTTTTGGTAATGCTGTTGAGAAGCTCCATACCATTTTTGCTCCTGACCTTCTCTTTCTCTGAGGTTCTGAACCGTCAGGATGTGCCTTACTGTGTGTCATTATTTGTGCCGTGGGGTGGAGGTGTATATCCTTCATTTCTACAAAATTTTGTTTTCTTGAGTGATTTCTTTCCATTTTCTCTGTTCTCTCTGGAATTCTCATTAAGCCCAGCACCTGACAAATGGTTAATTTCAGAGAGAACAGGATTGATCATCTGTTTTAATTCTCTCTTTTCTCACATTGTCTTTTTTTTAAAGACATTGAGGGATTTTTACCTTTCTGCTCTTCTCTGGAACTGTTTTTAAAATTCCATTATTTTAATTCCCAACTCTTTCTGTTCTCTGTTCAATCTTTAACTATAGTAACCCTTCAAAGACACAGTTGAGCCCAGCAAACCATCAGTCAACAACTGACTTCTATAGAGTTACTTCAACAACAATAGAATACACATTTTTTCTCAAGCTCACATGGAACAGTCACCAAAACAGACCACATTCTGGTCCATAAAATATGCCTTAACCAATTTAAAATAATCAAAATAATACATTGCTCTGAGGTCAAGATGGAATTAAACTAGAAATCACTAACAGAAGGATAGCTGGAAAATCCCCAAATACTTGGAAATGAAACAACACACTTCTAAATAACATATGAGTCGAAGAAGAAATCTCAAGAAAAGTTTAAAAATCTTTTGAACTGAATGAAAATGAAAATACAACTTAACCAAATTCATGGGATGCAGCAAAAGCAGTGCTTAAAGGGAAATGTACAGCACTGAATGCATGTTTTAAAAAAGAAGAAACGGGGCGCCTGGGTGGCTCAGTTGGTTAAGCAACTGCCTTCGGCTCAGGTCATGATCCTGGAGTTCCTGGATCGAGTCCCACATTGGGCTCCCAGTCCCGAGGGGAGTCTGCTTCTCCCTCTGACCTTCTCTCCTCTCATGCTCTCTCTCACTTTCTCTCTCAAATAAATAAATAAAATCTTAAAAGTAAATAAATAAATAAAAGAAGAAAGATCTGGGGCGCCTGGGTGGCTCAGTGGTTTAAGCCTCTGCCTTCAGCTCGGGTCATGATCTCAGGGTCCTGGGATCGAGCCCCGCATCGCATCGGGCTCTCTGCTCAGCAGGGAGCCTGATTCCCCCTCCCTCTGCCTGTCTCTCTGCCTACTTGTGATCTCTCTGTGTCAAATAAATAAATAAAATCTTAAAAAAAAAAAAAATTAGGAAACCCAAGGAATTTCATGAGGGTAAATAACAAGTAACACACTTCGCACATCACAGTAAACTGCAAAATACTGAAGACAAAAAATCCTAAAAGCATTAGAGACAAAAGTATCTTCAAAGGAAAAACAATGGATGACAGTTGACTTAACAGCAGCAATGGAAACCAAGAGACAGAATAATATTTTTAACATATTGAGAGGAAATAACTATTAACCTAGAATTCTGCACCCAGCACAAAGGAACTTTTTTTTTTTAAGATTTTGTCAGAGAGCACAGCAGGGGAGCGGCAGGCAGAGGGAGAAGCAGGCTCCCTGCTGAGCAACGAGCCCTATGCGGGACTCTAACCCATGGAACTTTTTTTTTTT